>CM062297.1:596048953-596601962 GCA_031216915.1 Pictodentalium vernedei
AAGAGACATTTGTTAAAATTTCTGGACATTTGAAGTTTCAAAAATTTTAGAATCAACAATACGAAGATCAATTCTAATAGAATCATTAGGACGATGTCAAATCGAACGAATTTCGAAGTTTCGCGGGGCTCAATTGCCTATTAGGCAAAAAACAGGTATGCTTTCTGTCACCTGTCTGAAACAATATGGTACATTGGTATGAATTCTTTTTAGTAGCGTTCAAGGAAAGCAATATGACCCCCATCCACAAAAATCCTGAATACTTGAATGGTAAGCAAATATACACAAATTGACACCGTTATAACAGCATAAAATCGTGCTTGGAGATGACTAAAATCATGCTTGGAAATGACTTATGTAAGCTCAAAACTTGCTGTCAAATCCAACTCATACTTCTGTGACACAAGTTTATATTAACATCATTGGTTATGTAAATGTTTACAAATTGTATTTAACACATGCAATGTTCTGTCAATAAATATTCTTTAAACTAAAATCATGCTAAAACGAATACCGACAAGTGTTGCTTATTTATTTGTGTTTAAGATTGTTTCAGATTCTATAACTATATCATGACTGCATCAGAGGTATGAAGTTGACTTTTGCCAATAATATAGAGGACTCCCTCAGCCCGGCGTTGATTCCGGGACCTTTTTATCAGAAAAGCAGAACTTGTTTACTGAAGTGAACAAGCACTGCTCCATTTCTCGGCATTCCTTCGGGGGTCTGCAGTTGCTCAATTTTTTTTCAATGGAAATCTCAAGAACAATTGTAGGGTTGGGTCCTAAAAATAGGGTAGGCCTGGAAATGGGAAACACACCTCTTTTGTGTATGTATGTGTATTTTGAGTGGGCTGAAATTACACAAAAGACAGCTTTATCAGTTCTGTTTCCGATTTGACAACTTTAGTTCCATTCTGTAATATTCTGCCTTTCTGATTAACTTGCCCAAACCAAACGTGTTACTATTGAATGCCATACTTGCTTGGGGAATGGCAATATTTACCATATACAACTAGGAAGGTGCATTATTTAAAACTTGAAGAATCCAGAGATTTGATTCGAGTTTTGATTCAATTCAAAATCATCTACCTGATTCGATTCAACCTAAAATTTTAGTTCGAATTTTCATACTTAGGTTTGGGTCAATGTCCAGATGGGAGTTGTCAAATTTTTCGGAATTTCGTTGAAAAACATGGCCGCTAGTGGCCATATTGGATTTGGATATAAATTGTTCAACAATTCCTGTAGCACACCCTACAGGAAACAGCTCTCGCCTGATCAGTCCCAAATTTCATATTTCGTTTGCTAAATGACATATGTTTTAATAAACATTTGGAGGAAAGGTTAGAGATACACATGGTAGCACACTGTAAACAATTTTAACCTGGATGGCAGGAAAGGAAACTTGAATGACTGATTTGACAAAATAGCTGGATTTATTTATTTATTTATTTATTGGTGTTTAAGGTCACTTTCAGCATCTTTGGTTATGTCATGACGGCACCATAGGGGTGAAGTCAAATTTAGCCATTCCCTTATACCTTTTCACTTCCATCTGGAAAATAAAAGCGTGCATCTATGAGTTGAGTAGCAACAAGTGCTTACTAGTCACTTTCTATTAGACACACTGGGTGAGGGGGCTCAGTACCTCTTGCAAAGACCATGATCAAGATGCGGAAGTAAAGTTACAATTAGGGTCAAAACTGGTGGGGACGGGATGTCACGACTGTTTTGGTCAATTATTAAAACCCTTTACTTAGTACGACTCGACAACGATACTTGTGAAAATATTCTCAAATTGCATCAAAATTTCACCCCCAACCCCTGCCCACCCCACCTCACCCCACCCCAGAAAGATCATTTTTGATCCATCATTGGAATTACCTCGTTCCAATGAGCTGTGATAAGTTCTGTTTTTCAAGCAAATATTGAAATAAAATAAATAAATTTTAGCGATTTGGGGGAATAGCGCTGCCCGGATATGTCTGTTATGTCTGGTAAATGGTGGAGAACAATTGTTAGTTTGATAAACTGACTAACATCCAACTACATAATCAAAGTAAGCCATCATCGGAGAAGGCAATCAGGGTCACAAGTTACTTTTGTTTTCTTTTTTTTTGGGGGGGGGGGGGGGGGTGGGGGTGGAGGACGGCGGTGCCTGATGGTTCAGTCATATCGCCCAACTATTTGGAACATACCTAATTGCATTTATCAAAGACTTATTTGCTACAAATTTTCTTTCCATTGATACAATACTGTATTTTAAACACACAACAATTACACATCAGCTAGGTAGAGGTGCCCGACAATCTGTGTGGTGCTTTCAACAGGTCACGACCATAAAAATCATTTATTATTACTTACTCGCTCCCTGGATGTGGAATTCTAACGATACACCGAGTCGAGAATTTATTGTACTTCCTAAAGTCTGTATATTTTTGTCAGTTAAGCAAGAAATTTTGGTCACCTGAGGACTCCAAAATTTGGGTATATTTTTGTTGGGCAAGCAAGGACATCTGCCCAACTCGGCATTTCATAATTTTTGCCCAATCTCTGTCCGACGAAACCCATGATCGGGACATTATTTTGTTTTTTGGGGTTTTTTTTGCAAGGAGGGAGGGGGGGGGGGTGCACACACAGACACCTACACACACACACACACACACAATTTACTCCTCTGGTGTACACATTGTAGTAGGAAAATCAGTTGAGATTGTAGTTATAAAAAAATTCAGACTTCCCAAAAATATGTTTCTGCATAAATAAAATAGAAACGTAGCAATCTTCAGGCAATTTATTAATTATTTAATTAACACTGTAGCCTTATAATACCGGCCATTACAGTAGTTTCAATCTGCTGTATGATTATAACAGATGAAATCCCGTTTCTCTGATCTTCATTATCTAACATGCAAAACATTCTATTCAGGGATGTCTGCATGCCATATTGCCTGTTTCTAGGAATCTCAGGCACCATCTCCATTTTTAGAATCACTGGCACCATCCACGTTCTTTCCTCATACATGTATATTCAAAATGTTTGTGTCAACTGAAGTTTTCACACAAAGAATTTGAAAAAAATAGCTAAAACTACTGCAAGGAAAATGAATAGCAGAAAACACCCTTGACTTCTTTTCTTTCATGGGAACGTTTCTTGTCTTGAGTGGAAACATGGTTTCTTTCCCATACAGTTTCTATGGCTTCTTTCGCCCCATCCCACTTTCCATGGCCCATAAGCCGATACTGGTAAGGTGCTGGTGGTCCAAAAACAACATGGCATGCTAGCTTTGGATCAGTCAAAAATAATTTTTCTGAAAAAATGAATAAACAATTATATTAATGTAGTTTAGTTTTAATAGTTTAATGCATCACACCATAATAGCAGTTGTACAATACAAACATAACAAATAAGAAGCCATAACAAACATGATGTATAATATAAGGTACTAATGACATTTTTAGCTCACCTGAGCGAAGCTCAAGGGAAGCTTTACTAATCACTTTCCATCCATCCGTCCATCTGTCCGGTGTTAACTTTACATGATCGACTTCTTCTCACAAACTACTCAACCAAATTGAACCAAATCTGGTGTGCATATTCCCTATCATATGTCAATTCAAGTTTGTTCAAATCAAGTTGACCCGCCCCTTGGTAGGGCCACGCCCAAAAAGTGAGCCTAAATCTTAAAAAATCTTCTCATGAACCAGCAGTAGCCTAGACTTGATATTAGATGTGCAGCTTCCTTTTGAGGTGTAGACTTAGATTTGTTCAAGAGAAGTTCTAGGGGCTATAATTTGACATCGTTATGGGAGGAGCAAGATCCTCTGTTCTGCAAGATACCCTTTGATTGTGTCGGGGTTCAGTCCTACCTCTATGGAGAAGTTGAATTTCTGCTTGGTTTTTGCTCGGAATGTATCTTCCTCGATTTCCTCCCCGAGGAATGCCTCCACGGAATTTGGGATGCTCTCCTCTTAGTTGGATTCCTGGTCTGAAGAAGCCGGAGAAGCAAGTGCTGAAGGGGTGGAAGGTGCGTCATCTGGGACTGCACCATAGACAGATCTCCCTCCTCCATCTTCTCTTCAGAAGAAGAGTCTGATGGCTTAGAGCTTGATCTGTCACCTGACGACCCGTAATCCTCCGGGCCCTCCTCTGTGAGGGGGTACCGGACTGGACAGGTGTCGACCCTTTGACGCCCTCACTTGCCTCCTTCTCTTTCTTCTTCTTCTCCTCCACTAATGGAAGTTCCACATTTCAGTTGTTAAGGGGTCGTCCAACCTAACTTTGGTCAATTTTTTGACATTTTTCCCAATGCCTCAGAAACAGATAAGAGAAGTAAGGAAAGGCAAATTATATAGTCAAAATAATGAGTAAAAGTGCATAGAAAAGGTACATATATTTTTTTTCAGGAAAAAAAGTGAATATTATGATTTTGAAGAAGATTAATTTGCAAATGGCATAAGTAACGAACCGGTAAAACCACAAAATAATCGGTAATTTCGAAAGCCTTGTCCTCAATATAATGATAACATAGCTACAGACTCGGAGAAAGCATTTTTTTGACACACACTGGCGGGTTTTGACGTTTGAATGTAATAACATCAACACAAATTTTGGATGTTCCGGATGTGGCCATGTTTCAACGATGTTTTTCCGGTCATGTGATTACGATGTGGTTCTTGCAGAAATACTCAATTTGGGCAATCGTAAGAATGCAAGGACGTGATCACGCCTTTATTTGTTCGAGACAATGTATGAGCGTATTTGCAAACAGGTGACAGCAAGTACTTGAGCTGTTAATGTCATAACTGCAAAATATGGTTCGAAATTCCCTCTCGTGTTTACAGGCCGTCTGAACTTTTTTGTTGACAAAAAATCTGAATTATTGCGCACTAGAAAGACAACATGAACCACTTGTAAAAAAAATAACCGAGTGTATAAAATCGGGACGATACACATAAAATAAGGCAATATTCATAACAAAGTAAGCAGAATGCTTCAGAAATCACTTTTTCACGAAGTATATTCCAAGTGACCTGGAACTATATTGAGTGTGTTAATTTCCCCTGTCGCTGCGAAGTTATTTACGTCCTAGTAACCATGGAATTTGAAGACGGGTATGTTTGATGTCTGCAAAGGACCGATTGAAGATGGGTTGAAAATGATGCATTCGTGCTTTTAAATAAGGTGCGCTTGGACGATGCTGAGAATTTAGTTTTTTCTTCCAACCAACCATAGTAATACAAGCGTCGATCAGTGGGTTTTTTTATCTTTTTACACTGACAAATGTGACAAATCTCCTTCACCGGAAACCATCCCCCAATTTGCATATCACAATAAACATAACCGCTGTCACGGAGTGTCAGCGTGGCCGTGTGGTCAAAACCGAAACGAATTATCGAATGCACGGTCAATATTAGCTGCAATTGGCTTTTAAATAAATGAAATACACGAAATATTCGCAATTTCTTCATTATTCATGCCGAGTTACTTTTTAATCAAACCACATGCGTTCAGTTTCGTTTGTCGGCATCAAACTGATATTGTTTGTGGTAATTAAATAGTACGAGAAGGCGAAGGAAGCCAAGTATTTTTACATCATCTATTATTTAATTCAAATTGATAATTTCTTTTATTTAACTGAAATTATGAACTGATAAGTTGGGTGTGTTGCGATTATTATGCCCCAGACCTGGAACTTAGTGGAAGTTGGAAAATCAAAGGTGCATCTAGGGCCGTGCAGTGGTGACCCCCTGTCCTCTTAATCTTAGTCTTACCCATTCATCATTGCATGTACCAACATTCCCCCTTGTATCTCAACCATTGCTACTCCAATTTGAAGGATATTTGGTTTTGTGATTGAGCATCATGGAGAAACAATGCCCGTGTAGCTGCTGTAGCATGTGTTTCTTCCCACATTTTTTCAGAGTTGTGGTACTTTTTCACTCTTTTGAGTTAGAAAATTTTGTTTATAACTAGTTGATTTGTTACAATTTGTTGCAGAGTGCCTGCTAATACCCTCAATTGTATTGCAGCAGAATTTTCTTGTGAAGATTTTGTTCCTATTACTTATCAAGCAACAACCTAATGAATATTCTGTATAAAGCCACCAATCTGATGTTTGACACTTTTATTGGAGCTGTTTTGAAGGCTTATGGAACTCAAAATGTTGATTATGCAGGACTTTTCTATTCACCCATGAATCGATAAATTAAGTGTTATAGTTGGAAGTAAGAAGCATGAAAGGTCCAGAACTAAAACTCTAAAAAGAATGTTTTGCAATGTAACATGATTTTTGCAGATGCACTTATTTGGAGGTTTACCTGTCTGATAGTGTTTGGAACATGTGTGGCCAGGATCTTCAAAAAGAAAAAAAGAGTTAAACTTTGAGAAAAAAAGGCATATGCCTTGAGTGCCGGAGGTAGAGTCATACAAGGAAGAGAGCCCCCCCCCCCCCCCCCACCCCCAAAATTTTCTGTGTCAAATGGAGCTCACTTGTCATCTTTTGGGGATTGCTTTGTGTACTGCGTTCTTGAAAAAAAATATGTGAGACCCTCTGGATGTGCCCTTCTGATCTCAATATGTCAGTAAGCCTCCTTGGGGAAAGTACATGCAATAATGGTTATGTAAGGTTGATTTGATGTGTTTTGAATAACAATGTACTTTTAAGTACATTAGATGGTTTATTGCAGTGACAGGTTACAGTTACCCTTATTTCTTCTCCAACAGATATCATGAGTGTATTGGTGTCCCAAGAGTTAAACAAAGCTAATGTACTTATTGATAAATCAGACAAATTTAACAATTTAATCACTATCAAATTGATGCATGGGATAAAAGGGGTTACAGTGCAAGGGGTTTGTAAATATATTTATTCAACTACAATGTATGACTTTGCAGTGCATTCTACATAGGAGAATATCATATTTTCTTTCTAAACCATTACAGTAACACATACATCTTGATATTGGGAGACACTCTTTTGTCCTTCCATACTTCTTCTGCTGGACTCCTTCAAGTTGACCTTTGTTGAACTCCCCAAATCAAAACATAAACAAAAGAAAATGTCTGCCTTCAATCAGTGAGCACTCCACTTATAACATTTGGTCTCAATCTTCATTACTTTCATGAATTAGGAAAAGATTTCTTCGAGTATGTACTTAAATGTTTATAGAATACAGCCGTTATTTTATTTTGAGGTATTTTATTGTAAAAAATTTTGTTCTCTTACTTATGCCATAGCAGACTTTCAGGTGGTGCTATTTACACATGGCAGCAGTTCCATGGCAAATTTCAGTTTCCCACATGTTCTATGTTTCATTCCAAGCATTTTGGTATATAATTTATTGGGGTTATTCATTTTGGGCCTTTTTTAGACTTGATTACATGAAATTTGACCAAAGTTAGGTAGGACGTCCCCTTAATATAGCCTAAAGAACTACCAGCTCTTTTTGCAATCTTATTTCGTCACTGCCTAAAAAGACAAGCGGAATAGGTGAATCTCTCGATTTCTTGAAATCGAAAAATCTTGTTAGGCTTTTCCCTCTGGAAAAGACTATTGTTTTTCTATGGATTATTATTATTTTTTTTTTTTTTTTTTTTTTTAGGCTTTTCCCTCTGGAAAAGACTATTGTTTTTGTACGGATTATTATTTTTTTTTTGGGTTTTTTTTTTTTTTTTAGGCTTTTCCCTCTGGAAAAGACTATTGTTTTTCTACGGATTATTATTTTTTTTTTTTTTTTTTTTGGGGTTTTTTTTTTTTTTTTTTTTTTCCACACATTTTTGTCCGTACGATTCAGAAGCCATTTTCGAACCGATTTTCACACAATTTGGCACACGCATAGAGTGGCAAAAAATCTAAAAATGTACCGAAGCGGAATTTTCGATTTAACCCTTATTTCGCCAAAATTGGCAAAAAACTGCCAAAATTGGGGTTTATCGGCACTTTCTCGAAACACGTCTTTAGGATTTTTTTTAAACATCCATCATTACTAGACCTACCTATGACACAACCTTTGATACACACGACATATTTGGCGATGCATATGGTAACCCTCCACAGGCTGCCAAACATCGAAATTTTGATGAAATGGGCCGGTTTCAGACCCCCACAACACCCAAACGATACCCGAGTGGTAAACATAACTTCCTTTATTGGAAGTGGAATTCACCGAAGATCATTTTTGTAAGTAATAAGGGTGTTCAGAAAATCAAGTGTTAACCCGTTTTGGGCTGGTTAAACAGCAATACCCCAAAAAAGCTCAAAACTTCATGTTTTCTGTGGATTTCTCTAAACGAGTCTTGTAGATTTTCAAGAAAAATTGGTCACTCTCAGGTCTTGGTGTGACATTACAAGTTGCATGGATAAAATATTCCGGTCAGCATTAGTTAACCCTCCCCGAGCTGCTAAACGTAAAAATTGTGATAAAATGGGCTATTTTTAGACACCAACAGCACCCAAACGATATACCACAGAGAAAGAGGCCTTCATTTATCGGACGCAAAATTGATCAGAAAATATTTTTGAAAGTGGTAAGGGTATTCAAAATTTGACGTCTTAACCCATTTGGAGCTGGTTAAAGAGAGATACCCATTAAAATCTTAAAATCCCCGTTTTCTGTGGATTTCTCTAACAACATCTTGTAGGTTTTCAAGAAAAATCGGCTATTTGCAGGTCTTGGTGTGACATTACAAGTCGCATGAACAAAATATTCCGGTCAGCATTAGTTAACCCTCCCCGGGCTGCTGAAGGTCAAAATTGCGATAAAATGGGCTGTTTTTGCACACCAACAGCACCCAAAGGGTACACCACAAAGAAAAGTTCCTTCTTTTATCGCGCGTACAATTTATATGGAAACATTTTTGTAAGTAGTAAGGGTATTCAAAAGTCGACGTCTTAACCCATTTTGGGCAGGCTAAAGAGAGATATCCCTTGAAAGCTTTAAATTCCCATTTTCTGTGAATTTCCCTAACGGTAACTTGTAGGGTTTCAAGACAAATTGACTATTCGTAGGTGTTTATGTGACATTAACCATCTACAAGCTGCCAAGCATCGTAATGTTGTTAACATGGGACTGTTTTCAGACACGCACATCACCTAATGTATACATGAGAGATAAACATAATCTCCTTTGTTTGAAGTGGAATTCACAGAGGACCATTTTTGTAAGTAATAAAGGTATTCAAAAAGCCAAGTGTTAACCCCTGTTGGGGACGTTAACAGGGATACCCATCAAAAGCTTAAAAAATCGTTTTCCCTGGATTTCTTTACAAACATTTTGGGGGGTTTTCAAGAGAAAATGGCCGTTGATAGGTCTTGGTGTCATATGACCAGTTGCATGAATCAATTATTCTGGTAGGCATTTGTTAACCCTTCATGGGCTGCTAAATGTAAAAAAAATTGAGGAAAAAGTCTGTTTTTGGACACCAAGAACATCAAACGGAAATGCCACAGAGAAACGTAACTTCTTTTACCGGACGCAAAACTGATAGGGAAACATTGATATTGATATTAACCCATTCTACCATTAATGATGGGTTTTACCTAAACATTTTTTTTATCAAAACCAAACCGAATCATTTGAGACTACTTTACTTACCTTTCTCATAACATCAATGAAGGAACTTTAGTGAGACAGTTAAAAACAATTCATCAGACACTGTGGGGGTCAAGAAAAATCATGGAATCTAATTGGTGTTTAAGGTTTGTAAGTAGTAGGGGTATCTAAAAGAATGAAACTTAACCCATTTTGAACTGGATAAGGAGAGATGCCCCTTAAACGCTTAAAATTTACATTTTCCGTGGATTTCGCTAACTGCTTGTTGGGGATTTTCAAGAACAATTTGACATTGGCAGGTCTTACAAATTGCATAGATAGAATATTCCGCTAGTCGTTTGTTAATCCCTCTACAGGCTGCTAAACGTCAAAATTTTAATAAAATCGGCTGTTTTCGGGCAGCAAAATGGGTATGCAATAGATAAACATGACCTCTTTTATCAGACTTAGAATTCCTGAGGGATAATGTATGATAGTATTAAGGGTATTCAAGGGAGCGTGGTGGCTCAGTGGTAGACTGTTGTACTTCTATGCTAGAGGTCCCGAGTTCGATCCCCGTCCGGGACGACTCACGTTGTGTCCTTGGGCAAGGCACTTTGGCCCGGTTGCCGACATGGGGGCACGATGTCCCCGTGTACTAAGGCATACTGCACGTCGATGGTACACATGTCTTCAACCTCTGTAACCCTGCCTGAGCGGAGCCTGAACAGAGTGAGAATGTTGAGGAGCTGACAGTCGCTCGTCGATGCTTGGTGGTTCTCTCCGGGTACTCCGGCTTCCTCCACCTCTAAAACTGTCACGGTCACGATTAGCCATTGTGCAGAAGTACGTGACCTTAAACACCAATAAATAAATAAATATATAAGGGTATTCAAAAAACCAAGCCTTAACCCTGTTTTGTCGGATTAAAGACAGAGAGCCCATGCTGTGTACGCTGCCTACATTACTTGTAAAATCGACACCCCCCACTAAATCTTCTGCGAGGTGCGGTTTCGGACCCGACCACCTGACGGTTCTGACCACATCAAATAACACACCTTCGTTGTATTTAGCAGCAAGAAATTTCCCCAAGAAGCAAAGACAAAAATACGTCTGCGGAAAATGATGGCAAATATTTTATTTAGCCTGTATTTTGTCCGTATAGAAAATTTCTCACCCACATATACCTAAAGATGATTCAATGATACAATTGGACATATTTCTCTCATAAAACGTGAAAAAACACTTGATTTATTGCATTTTAGGATTGCGCATGTATATTCTTAGAAGATTCTCTGTCTGTTATTAAACTACGGCGTGTCTTTGATCTCGTTTGGGATGATCAGTGATTAGCACCTTTTCGACAAGAGCCATCGAAATTGAAAATAAAAAAATAATCAAATTTCACTAAAACCTTTTACAGAATCGTGTTTTTCAGAAAACGCTTTCGCGATTGCGTGTGTCGTTTTCAAAATTCGGATCAGTAAGCACGAAATTATAAATATGTTGTTGTCAATAACAAAATTGAAAGCATGTCGGTCAAACTTGCATGACGTCAGAACTCGACTCGGGTAAAATACTGCGGTGTAGTGAAAGTACGAGAGTAAGAAACGCTGATATCGCAGTAGGCTTTAAAATGTCCATGGAATGGTCCTAAAATCAAGTTTATATTTGCAGCTTTATTGCAAATAAGTTTCCCGTTGTTTCTTGTTGAAATGTTATTTCCATCAAGGCCAAGTACCAGTGGGATAGGACACCTGCCCCATGAACAACTGCCTGCTATTAAAATTAATTAGCGGGGACATCCCCCCCCCCCCCCCCCCATGCTGTTTATTTTACCTAGGACACCTGCCCCCTGCTGATTGTTTACGTAGGACACATGCCCCCCCCCCACACACACACCTACTGTTAGATTAGATTAAACATATTTTATTTGCCATTTGACAATGCAAATCAGGATTGGAGGACAAGTGCTTACCACTTAGAAGCCCCTCCGTTCCTGTACGGTGACTATGACTAACAATTTACAATATGGCAGAACGTATTCCATAAATAACATAATCTAGCAAAATCTAAATATTATAAACATTATAGACAAACACAAATTAAACTGAGAGAGAGAGAGAGAGAGAGAGAGAGAGAGAGAGAGAGAGAGAGAGATCAAAAAAATAAATAGAATATAAAGAAAACATGAAATACAACATATGATCCAGTGATGATGCCCGCCACCCACCCATTTGCATTCTGTAGTATCTTGGCCGTAATGGGAGTCTAAATTAACATCTTGATTACAGCCACTGAGCATAGGTTTTCACTTCTGGGGATGTTCACACAACTGTTTTTTCACCAAGTACACCTGCCGTGCACCCGTTTGTTTGCTAATGGGCCCCTACTCATTGACCTTTCTATTTTTAGAAGCACCCGGGCCGACGGGGAGAGGGCGTTGTTGGGAGCATGGCTAGATTTTGCTATAAAATGGGGTTGAAGGAAGGTACTCTCAAATCTGGGGCGAAAGTGGCGAAAATGACAAAAGGCTACTTCAACGTATAGTAACGGTATAAACTACAGTCGATCTGGGCGATGTACAGACGAAAAATCATACCTTGGAGCCGGTTAGGCAATTTGGCACAAAAAACTCCGACTTCATGCTCAATCGCTGCTCTACAGTAGTTTACAACAGTCCTCAAGTCCATTCCAAACTGATAGAGTCGGGAGGAATAGTAGTCTCACTTTCCACGCGATGCGTGGTGTTCTTCACGTGGCCTCGACACTCGCAACAGATGCCAAAATGTCGGCCAGGGTGCGTAGAACAAGTTCTGAAAATTAGATGTCGCTGCCTTCAGCGATCTAGACACGCTTCATGTTTGTGAGAAGTGCAATTTTAATGTCTAATTGGCAAATTTTCGTTAATCGTTACCCGCCAAAAAACCTACTCACCGCCGATTTCTTTTCACTTCAACTTCTGAGGATTATCTAAGGTTTAAAGATAGTGTCAGGATACCCCTCCCCCGCCGCTCTTTTGGGGCTGGTTAGTCAATGTGGCACCGAAACCTGGGACGTTATGCTCAATCGCAGCTCTACAGTCGTCTACAACACTGCTCGTGTCCATTCTAAACTGATATAGTCGGGACGAATAGTACTCTCACATTCCAAGCGATGCGTGGTGTTTTCCACGCGGTCCGGACACTCCAAACAGATCCCAAAATGTCGGCCAGGGTTCGTAGAACAAGTTCTGAAAATTTCAAGTCGCTGCCTCCAGCGGTCTGAACACCGTTCGTGTATGTCTGAAGTGCTATTTTAATGTCCAATATGCAAATCTTCGTCAATCTTTTCCTGCCTGCCAGAAACCCAATCACCACCAATTTCTCTTGACTTTACACTTCTGAGATTCTCGTAGGTTTAAAGGTTGTGTTGGGGTCCCTGGTGGCTGTCTTAAAGAAGCAACTTCCATTTACAGTCAACTCTCCACCAGTCACACACAATTGTAACATTTAAGTGGACTTACTCCAGCGAGGAGGCACTGAAGGATTCTGCGCCCATTCCCGACGTCTTTTTTCGAACTGGCTTGAAAAGGAAGGACCAAATTCAAACAATTACCTCCTCTCTCCAAAACCCCATATCTCAACCAATTCTAGGCAGATTTCCATGAAATTTTCACTCCTTGTTCATGAATAGTTGTGGCATCACTTTCCATGAAGAGCGACATGAATGTCGCATTTCGTCACGTTGAATTGGAAAAGAGCATATGCGCAGGGATTTCTCTGAAAACATCTTGGAAGATTTTAAAGAAAAAATGGCCATTTGCAGTTCTTAGTGTGACATTACAAGTTGCATGGAAAAATATTCCTGTTAGTACTTGTTAACCCTCTACAAGCTGCCAGACATCAATATTTTGGATGCATTTGAGATAAAATGGGCCATTTTCAAATAGACACAGCACTCAGTGGGTATGTGTGAAACAAACATAACTCCTTTTGTGGGTCATTAACTTGTCGGACGACGATATTGATATTAGCCCACTCCACCGTTAATGATGTTTTTTACCTAAACAATTTTCTTATCAACTGAGTCATTTGAGACGAACGAAATGGTTTGACGCGCCGAAGGCGCGCAGGGACGATTTGGAGGACAAGCCCCTTTCGACCCTCGTTAGCTGTTTGTTGTTGTTGTAGGACGTCAAGGCGCGGTGGAGGAGGAAAAGGAAGGAGGGAGGTGGCTTAACCCCATCTAGGTTTCTTCCGGCTCTTTTTCTTTGGAGTTGGTTGAGATTGTGATGTGGAAGTCGACGATGTTGAGTTTAGTGTTGAGTTTGGTGAATGGATTGCGTCTAATTTCTTTTTGAGATCTGCCTTGGATTGTTCCCTGAACTCGTGGGTTTCGGAGGCGATTCGGTTTCCCATCTCAACTGCTCGCCTTCCCATCTATATTATTCTCCTTAATTCTTCGGCGGTGACTGCAGACTTAGGTGGCTGTGTTGTTGAGATTGACACACCCGGGCTGTCCGGTAGAGAAGGAAGTGAGGAGTGAGTGGTGGAAGGTGGTGAAAAGGCAACCTCCGGTTCCTCCTCAGTCTCCACCAGACGTTCCTCATCCAACAGTACCGGCTCAGGAGCTGGCAGTTGGTTGGGTGTACTAGTGGGACTAGGACGGGAACTGGCAGCTGCCTCCAGGACCTCCATCCTCTCGCTCACCTCTTTCTTCCTATTCCGGAAGGCCTCCAGGCGCCTGGAATCCCGGCGCTTGGTGGACAGACTCTTCTTCTTCTTGCTCTTCTTCTTTTCAGGGCCAGGTCCACGCTTCTTCGGGTGAGGACTAGTGTTAGAGGGGTTCCTCTCACAAAAGGTGCTACCTCTCCCCGAAGAAGGTGTGGCGGTGTTGTGCTCTTCAATGACGAACTCCAAGTTCAGATGGACTCTCTTGCCTGTCTCCCGGACAGTCCAGGTGACAGGGCAAGAGATGCCCAGAGCTGCTATTGTTCTCTTCAGTCGCGCTGGTAATTCCAGTGTTTCCATAATTATGGTGTTAATTAGGATCGAGCCAAGTCATTTGAGACTACTATATTCACATTTCTCATAACATCAATGAAGGAACTTCAGTGAGACAGTTAAAAACAATTCATCAGACACTGTGGGGTCATGAAGAATCATGGAATCTCATCGGGAAAAGCCATGATTCTTCAGAATCATAAAGTCTAGTTTTTTTGGGTTTTTTTTTTTTTTTTTTTTTTCCACACATTTTTGTCCGTACGATTCAGAAGCCATTTTCGAACCGATTTTCACACAATTTGGCACACGCATAGAGTGGCAAAAAATCTAAAAATGTACCGAAGCGGAATTTTCGATTTAACCCTTATTTCGCCAGAATTGGCAAAAACTGCCAAAATTGGGGTTTATCGGCACTTTCTCGAAACATGTCTTTAGGATTTTTTTTAAACATCCATCATTACTAGACCTACCTATGACACAACCTTTGATACACACGACATATTTGGCGATGCATATGGTAACCCTCCACAGGCTGCCAAACATCGAAATTTTGATGAAATGGGCCGGTTTCAGACCCCCACAACACCCAAACGATACCCGAGTGGTAAACATAACTTCCTTTATTGGAAGTGGAATTCACCGAAGATCATTTTTGTAAGTAATAAGGGTGTTCAGAAAACCAAGTGTTAACCCGTTTTGGGCTGGTTAAACAGCAATACCCCCAAAAAGCTAAAAAAATCAGGTTTTCCGTGGATTTCTCTAAACGAGTCTTGTAGATTTTCATGAAAAAATTGTCACTCCCAGGCCTTGATGTGACAATAGAAGTTGCATGGACAAAATACTTCGGTGAGCATTTGTTAACCCTCCACGGGCTGCTAAAAGTCAAAATTGTGATAAACTGGGCTGTTTTTGGACGCCAACGGCACCCAACGGGTACGCCACAAAGAAAAGTGATTTCTTTCATCGAGCGCACAATCTATAGGGGAACATTTTTGTAAGTAGTAAGGGTATTCAAAAAACGAAGTCTTAACCCATTTTGGGCAGGCTAAAGAGAGAGACCCCTTAAAATCTAAAAATTCCCATTTTCTGTGGATTTCTCTAAATACATTCCATAGGTTTTCAAAAAAAATTGACTACTTGCAGGTCTTTGTGTGACATTACAAGTGGCATGGACAAAATATTCCGCTGAGCGTTTATTAACCCTCTACAGAATGCCAAGCATCATAATTTTGTTGAAATGGGCTGTTTTCGGACACACACAGCACGCAATGTATGTCCGAGAGTTACACATAATCTTCTTTGTTGGAAGTGGAATTCACTGAGGACCATTTTTGTAAGTAATAAGGGTATTCAAAAACCCAAGCGTTAACCCCTTTTGGGGTTGTTATTAGCGATACCCATCAAAAGCTAAAAAAAAATTATGTTTTCCGTGGATTTCGTTACAAACATCTTGTAAGTTTTCAACAGAAAATGGCCATTGATAGGTCTTGGAGTCACATTACCGGTTGCATGGATAAAATATTCCAGTAAGCATTTGTTAACCCTCCATGGGCTGCTAAATGTCAACATTTTGAAAAAATAGTCTGTTTTTGGACACCAACAACAACAAATGGGAATGCCACAGAGATACATAACTTCTTTTACCGGATGCAAAACTGACAGAGAAAAATTTAGTAAGTAGTAAGGGTATTCAAAAAATCGAGGTCTTAACCCATTTTCGCCTGGTTAAGATGTACCCCTTAAAAGCTTAAAATTCCAGTTTTCTGTGGATTTCTCCAAAAAATCTAGTAAGTATTCAAGAAAAATTGACCATTTGCAGGTCTTGAAGTGACATTACAAGTTACATAGACAAAATATTCCGGTAAGCGTTTGTTAACTCTCCAGAGATGCAAAGCATAGAAATTTTGAGAAAATGGACTGTTCTTGGGCACCCATTGCACGCAATGTGTACCTGCGAGATAACCATAACCTCCTTCTTTGGAAGTGGAATTCATCAGACCAAGCATTAACCCATTTAGTGCTGGTCTTAACCTGTTTTGGGCTGGTTAAACAGCAGTACCCATCAAAGACTTAAAATTTCATGTTTTTCCTGGATTTCTTTAAAAACTTCTTGTAGATTTCAAGAAAAAATGGCCATTCACGGGTCTTCATGTGACATTACAAGTTACATGGACAAAATATTCCGTTGAGCATTCGTTAACTCTCCACGAGCTGCTAAACATCAAAATGTTGATAAAATGGATTGTTTTCAGACACCAAGAGCACCCAATGGATATGTAACAGAGAAATATAACTTCTTTTACTCGCGTAGACTTCACAGAGGATCAGTTTTGTAAGTAGTAAGGGTGTTTAAAAGAATGAAACTTACCCTATTTTAGACTGGATAAGGAGAGATACCCCTTAAAAGCTTAAAATTTACATTTTCTGTGGATTTCGCTAACTGCTTGTTGGAGATTTTCAAGAACAATTGGACATTGGCAGGTCTTACAAAGTGCATAGATAGAATATTCCGCTAGTCGTTTGTTAATCCCGCTACAGGCTGCTAAACGTCAAAATTTTGATAAAATCGGCTGTTTTCGGGCAGCAAATGGGTATGTAATAGGTAAACATAACCTCTTTTATCAGACTCAGAATTCATGAGGGATAATGTATGATAGTGTTAAGGGTATTCTAGGGAGCGTGGTGGCTCAGTGGTAGACTGTTGTACTTCTATGCTAGAGGTCCCGAGTCCGATCCCCGTCCGGGACGACTCACGTTGTGTCCTTGGGCAAGGCACTTTAGCCCGGTTGCCGACATGGGGGCACGATGACGCCGTTTACTAAGGCATACTGCACGTCGATGGAACATATGTCTTCACCCTCTGTAACCCTGCTTGAGCGGAGCTTGAACAGAGTTATAATGTTGAGGAGCTGACAGTTGCTCGTCGTTGCTTGGTGGTTCTCTCCGTGTACTCCGGCTTCCTCCACCTATAAAACTGTCACGGTCACGATTAGCCATTGTGCATAAGTATGTGACCTTAAACACCAATAAATAAATAAATAAATAAATAAATAAATAAATAAATAAATAAATAAATAAGGGTATTCAAAAAGCCAAGCCTTAACCCTGTTTATAGGATTAAAGACAGACAGCCCATGCGGTGTACGCTGCCTACATTACTTGTAAAATCGACACCCCCACTAAATCTACTTCGAGGTGCGGTGTCGGACCCGACCACCTGACGGTTCTGACCTCATTAGATAACACTCCTTCGTTGTATTTAGCAGCATGGATTTCCCCAAGAAGCAAAGACAAAAATACGTCTGCGGAAAATAATGGCAAATATTTTATTTAGTCTGTATTTTGTCCGTATAGAAAATGTCTCGCCCACATATACCTAAACATGATTCAATGATACAATTGGACATATTTCTCTCGTAAAACCTGAAAAAGACTTGATTTATTTCATTTTAGGATTGCGCGTGTATATTCTTAGAAGATTCTCTGTGTGTTATTAATATACAGCGTCAGTCTTTGATCTCGTTTGGGATGATCAGTGATTAACACCTTTTCGACAAGAGCCATCGAAATTGAAAATAAAAAAAAAAATCAAATTTCACTAAAACCTTTTGCAGAATCGTGTTTTTCAGAAAACTCTTTCGCGATTGCATGTGTCGTTTTCAAAATTCCGATCAGTAATCACGAAATTATGAATATGTTGTTGTCAATAACAAAATTGAAAGCATGTCCGTCAAACTTGCATGACGTCAGAACTCGACTCGGGTGAAATACTGCAGTGATGCAGTGAAAGTTCGAGAGTAATAAACGCTGATATCGCAGGAGGCTTTAAACTGTCCATGGAATGGTCCTAAAATCATGTTTATATTTGCAGCGTTACTGCAAATAGGTTTCCCGTTGTTTCTTGTTGAAGTGTTGTTTCCGTCAAGGCCAAGTACCATAGAAAATTTGGAACACCGAGCAGTGGGCCTGCCCCATGAACACCTGCCTGTTATTAAAATTAATTAGCGGGGACATCTGCCCCCCCCCCCCCCCCCATTCTTGCTGTTTTTTTTGTCCTAGGACACCTGCCCCCTATTGTTTCTTTTACCTAGGCCACGTGCCCCCCCCCCCCTGCTGTTTTTCACCAACTACACCTGCCCCCGTTTGTGTGCTAACGGCCCCTCCCCATTGACCTTTCTATCTTTAGAAGCACCCGGGCCGACGGGGAGAGGGCGTGGTTGTGAGCATGGCTAGATTTCGCTGAAGGAAGGTACCCTCAAATCTGGGTCGAAAGTGGCGAAAATGACAAAAGGCTACTTCAACGTATGGTAACGGTATAAACTTCAGACGATCTGGGCGATGTACAGACGAAAGATCATACCTTGGAGCCGGTTAGGTAATTTGGCACAAAAAAACTCCGATTTTATGCTCAATCGCTGCTCTACAGTAGTCTACAATAGTGCCCAATTCCATTCCAAACTGATAGAGTCGGGACGAATAGTACTCTCACTTTCCACGCGATGCGTGGTGTTCTCCACGCGGTCTCGACACTTGCAACAGATGCCAAAATGTCGGCCAGGGTGCGTAGAACAAGTTCTGAAAATTAGAAGTCGCTGCCTTCGGCGGTCTGGACACGGTTCGTGTTTGTTAGAAGTGCAATTTTAATGTCAAATTGGCAAATTTTCGTTAATCGTTTACTGCCAAAACACCTACTCTCTGCCGATTTCTTTTCACTGCAACTTCTTCCGATTATCTAAGGTTTAAAGACAGTGTCAGGATACACCCCCCCCCCCCCCCCCCGCACCGAAACCTGGGACTTTAAGCTCAATCGCAGCTCCACAGTCGTCTACAACACTGCCCATTTCCATTCTGAACTGATAGAGTCAGGACGAATAGTACTCTCTCCTTCCAAGCGATGCGTGGTGTTTTCCAGGCGGCTCGGACGCTCCAAACAGATCCCAAAATGTCGGCCAGGGTTCGTAGAACAAGTTCTGAAAATTTCAAGTCGCTGCCTCCAGCGGTCTGGACACGGTTCGTGTATGTCAGAAGTGCTATTTTAATGTCCAATATGCAAATCTTCGTCAATCTTTTACTGCCTACCAGAAACCCAATCACCGCCAATTTCTTTTCATTTTAAACTTCTGACGATTCTCTTAGGTTTAAAGGTTGTGTTGGGATCCCTGGGTGCGGTCTTAAAGAAGCAACTTCCATTTACAGAGAGGGGGGGGGTGCTCTAATGGAGTCTGCGTCCATTCACGGCGTCTTTTTTTCGAACTGGCTTGAAAAGGAAGGACCAAATTCAAACAGTTACCTCCTCTCTTCAAAACGCTATATCCCAACCAATTCTAGGCAGATTTCCATGAACTTTTCACTCGTTGTTCATGGATAGTTGCGGCATCACTTTCCATGAAGAGCGGTACGAATTTCGCATTTCGTCACGTCGAATTCGAAAAGAGCGCATGCGCATGGATTTCTCTGAAAACATCTTATAGATTTTAAGTAAAAATGGCCATTCGCGCTTTTTGGTTTGAAATTGCAAGTTGCATGAATAAATATGCCTGTTAGCACATGTTAACCCTCTACAATTGGCCAGACATCAATATTTTGGATACATTTCAGATAAAATTGACCATTTTCAAATAGACAGAGCACTCAAAGGGTATGTGTCAAACAAACATAACTCCTTTTGTCGGTCATTAACTTGTGGGACGACGATATTGATATTAACCCACTCTACCATTAATGATGGTTTTTACCTAAACAATTTTTTTTTATAAAACTGAGTCATTTGAGACTACTATAACCACCTTTCTCATAACATCAATGAAAGAACTTCAGTGAGACAGTTAAAAACAATTCATCAGACGCTGTGGGGGCATGAAAAATCAAGGAATCTCATCGGGAAAAGCCATGATTCTCCAGAATCATAAAGTCTAGTTTTTTTTGGGGTTTTTTTTGGGTTTTTTTTTTTTTTTTTTTTTCCACACATTTTTGTCCGTACGATTCAGAAGCCATTTTCGAACCGATTTTCACACAATTTGGCACACGCATAGAGGGGCAAAAAATCTAAAAATGTACCGAAGCGGAATTTTCGATTTAACCCTTATTTCGCCAGAATTGGCAAAAAACTGCCAAAATTGGGGTTTATCGGCACTTTCTCGAAACACGTCTTTAGGATTTTTTTTAAACATTCATCATTTCTAGACCTACCCATGTCACGACCTTCGATACACACGACATATTAGGCGATGCATATGGTAACCCTCCACAGGCTGCCAAACATCGAAATTTTGATGAAATGGGCCGGTTTCAGGCCCCCAGAGCACCCAAACGATACAAGATAGATAAACATAACTTCCTTTATTTGAAGTGGAATTCACCGGAGATCATTTTTGTAAGTAATAAGGGTGTTCAAAAAACCAAGCATTAACCCGTTTTGGGCTGGTTAAACAGCAATACCCCCAAAAAGCTAAAAAAATTCAGGTTTTCCGTGGATTTCTCTAAACGAGTCTTGTAGATTTTCATGAAAAAATTGTCACTCCCAGGCCTTGATGTGACAATAGAAGTTGCATGGACAAAATACTTCGGTGAGCATTTGTTAACCCTCCACGGGCTGCTAAAAGTCAAAATTGTGATAAACTGGGCTGTTTTTGGACGCCAACGGCACCCAACGGGTACGCCACAAAGAAAACTGATTTCTTTCATCGAGCGCACAATCTATAGGGAAACATTTTTGTAAGTAGTAAGGGTATTCAAAAAACGAAGTCTTAACCCATTTTGGGCAGGCTAAAGAGTGAGACCCCTTAAAATCTAAAAATTCCCATTTTCTATGGATTTCTCTAAATACATTCCATAGGTTTTCAAGAAAAATTGACTACTTGCAGGTCTTTGTGTGACATTACAAGTGGCATGGACAAAATATTCCGCTGAGCGTTTATTAACCCTCTACAGAATGCCAAGCATCATAATTTTGTTGAAACGGGCTGTTTTCGGACACACACAGCACGCAATGTATGTCCGAGAGTTACACATAATCTCCTTTGTTGGAAGTGGAATTCACTGAGGACCATTTTTGTAAGTAATAAGGGTATTCAAAAACCCAAGCGTTAACCCCTTTTGGGGTGGTTATTAGCGATACCCATCAAAAGCTAAAAAAAAATTATGTTTTCCGTGGATTTCGTTACAAACATCTTGTAAGTTTTCAACAGAAAATGGCCATTGATAGGTCTTGGAGTCACATTACCGGTTGCATGGATAAAATATTCCAGTAAGCATTTGTTAACCCTCCATGGGCTGCTAAATGTCAACATTTTGAAAAAATAGTCTGTTTTTGGACACCAACAACAACAAATGGGAATGCCACAGAGATACATAACTTCTTTTACCGGATGCAAAACTGACAGAGAAAAATTTAGTAAGTAGTAAGGGTATTCAAAACATCGAGGTCTTAACCCATTTTCGCCTGGTTAAGATGTACCCCTTAAAAGCTTAAAATTCCAGTTTTCTGTGGATTTCTCCAAAAAATCTAGTAAGCATTCAAGAAAAATTGACCATTTGCAGGTCTTGGAGTGACATTACAAGTTACATAGACAAAATATTCCGGTAAGCATTTGTTAACTCTCCAGAGGCTGCAAAGCATAGAAATTTTGAGAAAATGGACTGTTCTTGGGCACCCATTGCACGCAATGTGTACCTGCGAGATAACCATAACCTCCTTCTTTGGAAGTGGAATTCATCAGACCAAGCATTAACCCATTTAGTGCTGGTCTTAACCCGTTTTGGGCTTATTAAACAGCGGTACCCATCAAAGACTTAAAATTTCATGTTTTCCCTGGATTTCTTTAAAAACATCTTGTAGATTTCAAGAAAAAATGGCCATTCACGGGTCTTCATGTGACATTACATGTTACATGGACAAAATATTCCGTTGAGCATTCGTTAACTCTCCACGAGCTGCTAAACATCGAAATGTTGATAAAATGGATTGTTTTCAGACACCAAGAGCTCCCAATGGATATGTAACAGAGAAATATAACTTCTTTTACTCGCGTAGAATTCACAGAGGATCAGTTTTGTAAGTAGTAAGGGTATTTAAAAGAATGAAACTTAACCTATTTTAGACTGGATAAGGAGAGATACCCCTTAAAAGCTTAAAATTTACATTTTCTGTGGATTTCGCTAACTGCTTGTTGGCGATTTTCAAGAACAATTGGACATTGGCAGGTCTTACAAAGTGCATAGATAGAATATTCCGCTAGTCGTTTGTTAATCCCGCTACAGGCTGCTAAACGTCAAAATTTTGATAAAATCGGCTGTTTTCGGGCAGCAAATGGGTATGTAATAGGTAAACATAACCTCTTTTATCAGACTCAGAATTCATGAGGGATAATGTATGATAGTGTTAAGGGTATTCAAGGGAGCGTGGTGGCTCAGTGGTAGACTGTTGTACTTCTATGCTAGAGGTCCCGAGTCCGATCCCCATCCGGGACGACTCACGTTGTGTCCTTGGGCAAGGCACTTTAGCCCGGTTGCCTACATGGGGGCACGATGACGCCGTGTACTAAGGCATACTGCACGTCGATAGAACATATGTCTTCACCCTCTGTAACCCTGCTTGAGCGGAGCTTGAACAGAGTTAGAATGTTGAGGAGCTGACAGTTGCTCGTCGTTGCTTGGTGGTTCTCTCCGTGTACTCCGGCTTCCTCCACCTATAAAACTGTCACGGTCACGATTAGCCAATGTGCATAAGTATGTGACCTTAAACACCAATAAATAAATAAATAAATAAATAAGGGTATTCAAAAAGCCAAGCCTTAACCCTGTTTATAGGATTAAAGACAGACAGCCCATGCGGTGTACGCTGCCTACATTACTTGTAAAATCGACACCCCCACTAAAGCTACTTCGAGGTGCGGTGTCGGACCTGACCACCTGACGGTTCTGACCTCATTAGATAACACTCCTTCGTTGTATTTAGCAGCATGGATTTCCCCAAGAAGCAAAGACAAAAATACGTCTGCGGAAAATAATGGCAAATATTTTATTTAGTCTGTATTTTGTCCGTATAGAAAATGTCTCGCCCACATATACCTAAACATGATTCAATGATACAATTGGACATATTTCTCTCGTAAAACCTGAAAAAGACTTGATTTATTTCATTTTAGGATTGCGCGTGTATATTCTTAGAAGATTCTCTGTGTGTTATTAATATACAGCGTCAGTCTTTGATCTCGTTTGGGACGATCAGTGATTAACACCTTTTCGACAAGAGCCATCGAAATTGAAAATAAAAAAAAAATCAAATTTCACTAAAACCTTTTGCAGAATCGTGTTTTTCAGAAAACTCTTTCGCGATTGCATGTGTCGTTTTCAAAATTCCGATCAGTAATCACGAAATTATAAATATGTTGTTGTCAATAACAAAATTGAAAGCATGTCCGTCAAACTTGCATGACGTCAGAACTCGACTCAGGTGAAATACTGCAGTGATGCAGTGAAAGTTCGAGAGTAATAAACGCTGATATCGCAGTAGGCTTTAAACTGTCCATGGAATGGTCCTAAAATCATGTTTATATTTGCAGCTTTACTGCAAATAGGTTTCCCGTTGTTTCTTGTTGAAGTGTTGTTTCCGTCAAGGCCAAGTACCATAGAAAATTTGGAACACCGAGCAGTGGGCCTGCCCCATGAACACCTGCCTGTTATTAAAATTAATTAGCGGGGACATCTGCCCCCCACCCCTTCCTGCTGTTTTTTTTACCTAGGACACCTGCCCCTATTGTTTCTTTTACCTAGGCCACGTGCCCCTCCCCCCCCCCTGCTGTTTTTCACCAACTACACCTGCCCCCGTTTGTTTGCTAACGGGCCCCTCCCCATTGACCTTTCTATCTTTAGAAGCACCCGGGCCGACGGGGAGAGGGCGTGGTTGTGAGCATGGCTAGATTTCGCTGAAGGAAGGTACCCTCAAATCTGGGTCGAAAGTGGCGAAAATGACAAAAGGCTACTTCAACGTATGGTAACGGTATAAACTTCAGACGATCTGGGCGATGTGCAGACGAAAGATCATACCTTGGAGCCGGTTAGGTAATTTGGCACAAAAAACTCCGATTTTATGCTCAATCGCTGCTCTACAGTAGTCTACAATAGTGCCCAATTCCATTCCAAACTGATAGAGTCGGGACGAATAGTAGTCTCACTTTCCACGCGATGCGTGGTGTTCTCCACGCGGTCTCGACACTTGCAACAGATGCCAAAATGTCGGCCAGGGTGCGTAGAACAAGTTCTGAAAATTAGAAGTCGCTGCCTCCAGCGGTCTGGACACGGTTCGTGTTTGTGAGAAGTGCAATTTTAATGTCAAATTGGCAAATTTTCGTTAATCGTTCCTGCAAAACACCTACTCACCGCCGATTTCTTTTCACTGCAACTTCTTCCGATTATCTAAGGCTTAAAGATAGTGTCAGGATACACCCCCCCCCCCCCCGCACCGAAACCTGGGACTTTAAGCTCAATCGCAGCTCCACAGTCGTCTACAACACTGCCCATTTCCATTCTGAACTGATAGAGTCGGGACGAATAGTACTCTCTCCTTCCAAGCGATGCGTGCAGTGGCGTAGCCAGCCCAAAGCAAGTGAGGGGGACAAATTCATACACATACAGGAACGTAGCTAGAACCGTTTTAATAAGTGTGGGGGGGGGGGGTGCAGGAAAAGTATTCCAGGCTGGTGCGTCCCCTACCACCTCCCCCCCCCCCAATCCTCACAAAACACAGATACAGATGTAATGTTTTTTGTCACGATAATGAGAGTATCCGGGAAATAAATAGGTCAGTTATTGAGCAGCCATAGGTCGTCGCTACCACGGGCCGACCATGGTTCGGCTCGTGGTAGAAAATTTTTTAATTCCAAGGTCCGAAAACCTCCATTTCCTTGCATCTGAGCAGATATTTTTAAGTTTTTCATGGATATACATTCGTAAGATTTAACAAATCTACAAACTACCCCACTCCCAGATACAGGAAAAGTTTTGTAGGGTTTCACATTTTTAAAATTTTGCGTCCCCCAGACCCTCTCTTCCCCCTCCTCCTCCCAGATGTAATGTGTTTTTCACAATAATGAAGCTTTCTGCCAGGGACAATAAATGAGTCAGTTATTGGGTAGTAAAGGATCGTCGCTACCACGGGCCGACCATGGTTCGGCCCGTGATAGAAAATTTTGGAATTCCAGGGTCCCAAAATCTTCATTTCCTTGTATCTGAGCAGACATTTTTGGGTTTTTCAAGGAAATACAATCGCAAGATTTAACAAATCTACAACCTAACCCCCCTGGACCTAACCCCCCTACGATTTTTATGCCAGTTTTGGACATATTTCGAGGACCAACTTTGGGCAAAAGTGGGGAGGACGTGTCCCCCCCCCCAATCCCCCCCGTGGCCACGCCACTGGATGCGTGGTGTTTTCCAGGCGGCTCGGACGCTCCAAACAGATCCAAAATGTCGGCCAGGGTTCGTAGAACAAGTTCTGAAAATTTCAAGTCGCTGCCTCCAGTGGTCTGGACACGGTTTGTGTATGTCAGAAGTGCTATTTTAATGTCCAATATGCAAATCTTCGTCAATCTTTTCCTGCCTGCCAGAAACCCAATCATCGCCAATTCTTTTCACTTTAAAACTTCTGACGATTCTCTTAGGTTTAAAGGTTGTGTTGGGATCCCTGGGTGGCGGTCTTAAAGAAGCAACTTCCATTTACAGAGATGGGGGGGGGGGGGTGCTCTAAAGGAGTCTGCGCCCATTCACGACGTCTTTTTTCGAACTGGCTTGAAAAGGAAGGACCAAATTCAGACAGTTACCTCCTCTCTTCAAAACGCTATATCCCAACCAATTCTAGGCAGATTTCCATGAAATTTTCACTCGTTCTTCATGGATAGTTGCGGCATCACTTTCCATGAAGAGCGATACGAATTTCGCATTTCGTCACGTCGAATTCGAAAAGAGCGCTTGCGCATGGATTTCTCTGAAAACATCTTATAGATTTTAAGTAAAAATGGCCATTCGCACTTTTTGGTTTGAAATTGCAAGTTGCATGAATAAATATGCCTGTTAGCACATGTTAACCCTCTACAATTGGCCAGACATCAATATTTTGGATACATTTGAGATAAAATTGACCATTTTCAAATAGACAGAGCATCTCAAAGGGTATGTGTCAAACGAAACATAACTCCTTTTGTCGGTCATTAACTTGTGGGACGACGATATTGATATTAACCCACTCTACCATTAATGATGGTTTTTACCTAAACAATTTTTTTTATAAACTGAGTCATTTGAGACTACTATAACCACCTTTCTCATAACATCAGTGAAAGAACTTCAGTGAGACAGTTAAAAACAATTCATCAGACACTGTGGGGGCATGAAAAATCAAGGAATCTCATCGGAAAAGCCATGATTCTCCAGAATCATAAAGTCTAGTTTTAGTTATTTTGCTCATACATTTACCCCACAACCGACGATTATTTCGTTTATATTTATCCCAAATTTAGTAAAAGTAAGTTTTGAGCTAAAATCCTTCTTTTCACGTTTATTGTAATCATCATGAATCGTAGTTTGTTGGACTGACAAAATGTCCAACAGTTCTCTGTTCCTTCTTTGCACATTACTGCTTTACATCAATTCTGTTTCCATTTTTGTTTGTTTCTTGTATAAACAAAACACACCACCCACAAACAACATTTACAGGCAGATGTCCTTGGTGAAACAATTTCCAATAAGCTAAATAGTTCACATTTTGGTGGATTACTTTTGTAGGTAATAACAGCACTGTCAATGTTTGATATGGTAGACATGCGACTGATAGATATTTCTACTTGAAACTGACCCCGATATACTCTCGTATTAGATAAAAGTGTGTTATTTACACTACTACACACAATATAGCCATCTTAATTAACAAAATAACCCACACAAGTGCTTTAGGAAAAAAAAAATAAAACTATGAATGGAAGAAGACACCGATTCACTCCGGCCCTGTGTATATAATTTCTTCCAGACCCCCATCCTCCCCTCCCTGCCCGATTGAGAGCAAAGTTTAAAGTCAACTTTTGAAAGCATTTAGGACAACTTTGCGACCATCTACTCAATTAAATTACGATGATTAAAGTTATTAGTTGAAACGTTAAACCGGATTATTATATTACTTCAGGTGAAGACGAGGTGCAAGAATCTGGACGAAATAGAGATGCCGGTAAGATTATATTGCTTTTCATGCTGATATGCCGTCATCATCTACAAAGTAAATTTTTATTTTGATAAGCGCTTATAAAACCAGGGCCGGTCCGAAAGCCAAAGCGCCATTTTCGCATTATTAAACTAAAAGTCTGAAAAATATACACGAATGATCAGAAAGCTCCTTTTCACAACAGGTTTTACGGTGCTGTCAGTGATGTCAATATTGTTGTGAACTTCGCTTGTCATGCTTGATGATGAATGAGCTACAAATCAAGCTGAATTCTCACTTTGTAATAAATTTTATCATAACTTGCAAACTACGTAAAAACTTGCATTGTTGCAACCAACAATGTAATATGACCAATAATGTAATAAGTTCTTACATTATTGGTTGCAATTGCGTGTCAATCCTAACCAATAATGTAATAAAGTATAACATTATTCGCTGCAATTGCATGCCAACCCCAACCAATAATGTAATAAAGTATAACATTATTGGTTGCGATTGCGTGTCAATCCTAACCAATAATATAATAAATTATTACATTATTGGTTGGGGTTGGCATGCAATTGCAACCAATAATGTAATAATTCATTATATTATTGGTTGAGTTTGCATGTAATGGGTTTGCAGGTTTGCAGGTCAATCCCAACCAATAATATAATAAATTATTATCAAGTCCGTTAAGTTTGCTGGTAATTTTCAACGTATAATATCACAAATTAATTGTAAAATCCTACGAGATCGCCGTAATTTTCAACGTGCTCGGTAAAAATTCTCAAATTGCGATGTGTTGGGCGGTTTGTTCTTTAATTTTTTAGATTCTACATGGATATATAATTATACGCTGTCCTAGCAGTCTCCGAGGGCGAGAAGTGTATGTCTCCGAGGGCGAGAAGTGTATAATACAGATAAGGATAATGTTGGAATGGGACAACAGTGGGTAGTCATCGATTGGATATTCGTAGCAAATGCTAAGGGGGACCTATAGTGACCAGAGGTCCCCAGCGTCACCGATGAAGAATGTTCTTTTTTCAGAAATGGACACATTCGGACTTTTCCCCTGTGTTCACGATAACCTCCAGACACCATTTGTTTTTAGTGGTCGTATGAAATATTGATCTTCAGCGGATAAATTGATAGTATATGATATTCCCATGTTTTTTAATTAACTTTGTTTACTCTGGCCCGCTGATAGGGGAAGGGGGGGGGGGGGGCAAGGAGCGGCGTGTCCCTATCCTATTTTAATTTTACTTGTCTTCAAAAATTGCACTTTTTTTCGGAAAATTGTGTTTTGCAGTGTTTGCGTTTTTTTAAAAGTCTAAAGGGTCTACTTCAAGAATTCATGTCCGTTGGTAGAAGTACGCACCCCACAACTCACCCCCACCCACCCACTCACCATGCTGGATTCACTTGCAAGGGTTGGCTACGTGCCTGATTTCATCCTGGCTGAGATATATTGGTAATGGTGAGCGTTTGATACTCTAAACCACGTACATTGTCGGAATGTTAGAGGTAAAGAAGCGATATACTGGGAATTGTGCATGTGCGTGTTCGTTCGGCAGTCTGACTGAAGCATGGTCGGCTTTTTTTCCAACGTATTGTAATCATCATGAATCATAGTTTGTTGGACTGACAAAATGTCCAACAGTTCTCTGTTCCTTCTTTGCACATTACTGCTTTACATCAATTCTGTTTCCATTTTTGTTTGTTTCTTGTAGAAACAAAAACACCACCCACAAACAACATTTACAGACAGATGACCTAGGTGAAACAATTTCCAATAAGCTGAATAGTTCACATTTTGGTGGATTACTTTTGTAGGTAATTACAGCGCTGTCAATGTTTGATATGGTAGACATGCCACTCATAGATATTTCTACTTGAAACTGACCCTGATATACTCTCGTATTAGATAAAAGTGTGTTATTTACACTACTACACACAATATAGCCATCTTAATTAACAAAATAACCCACACAAGTGCTTTAGGAAAAAAAATAAAACTATGAATGGAAGAAGACACCGATTCACTCCGGCCCTGTGTATATAATTTTTTCCAGACCCCCCCCCCTTCCCGATTGAGAGCAAAGTTTAAACAAATGAGTCTACTTTTGAAAACATTTAGGACTACTTTGCGACCATCTACTCAATTAAATTACGATGATTAAAGTTATTAGTTGAAACGTTAAACCGGATTATTATATTACTTCAGGTGAAGACGAGGTGCAAGAATCTGGACGAAATAGAGATGCCAGTAAGATTATATTGCTTTTCATGCTGATATGCCGTCATCATCTACAAAGTAAATTTTTATTTTGATAAGCGCTTATAAAACCAGGGCCGGTCCGAACGCCAAAGCGCCATTTTCGCATTATTAAACTAAAAGTCTGAAAAATATACACGAATGATCAGAAAGCTCCTTTTCACAACAGGTTTTACGGTGCTGTCAGTGATGTCAATATTGTTGTGAACTTCGCTTGTCATGCTTGATGATGAATGAGCTACAAATCAAGCTGAATTCTCACTTTGTAATAAATTTTATCATAACTTGCAAACTACGTAAAAACTTGCATTGTTGCAACCAACAATGTAATATGACCAATAATGTAATAAGTTCTTACATTATTGGTTGCAATTGTGTGTCAATCCTAACCAATAATGTAATAAAGTATAACATTATTCGCTGCAATTGCATGCCAACCCCAACCAATAATGTAATAAAGTATAACATTATTGGTTGCGATTGCGTGTCAATCCTAACCAATAATATAATAAATTATTACATTATTGGTTGGGGTTGGCATGCAATTGCAACCAATAATGTAATAATTCATTATATTATTGGTTGAGTTTGCATGTAATGGGTTTGCAGGTTTGCAGGTTTGCAGGTCAATCCCAACCAGTAATATAATAAATTATTATCAAGTCCATTAAGTTTGCTGGTAATTTTCAACGTATAATATCACAAATTAATTGTAAAATCCTACGAGATCGCCGTGATTTTCAACGTGCTCGGTAAAAATTCTCAACAAATTGCGATGTGTATATGAGAGATATATTCGTTACACAGTTTGGTACTGACATAATATGGTATATATGGGGTCAGTTAATCCCATATTGGACTCCAGCTTCGCTCTCGCCCAATATGGGACTAATAGACTCCACATATACCATATTAGGTCAGTATCAAACTGTGTAACGAATATTGTTATGCCAGCTTTCAAATCAGCTGTCAGGCCATACATAAAAATCGATTGAAAGCCGTGACACTAAAATTTTCCCGAATGATCTGGGGGGGGGGGGGGGTAGGAAAAAATTTGCAGACACCGATGCCGATTTGTTGTTTTTGACCGGTCGGAGGACCCACCCACCCACCCCATGTAATTTTTTTCCAGTTTTACAATTTTTTTCCGGGTTTATCTGAACCACCCACCCACGCAAAATACATGCTTCTGCATCATCCTTCCCACCATACTGCACCATAACCAATTTTATCATACAGTATTGGGTGATTGACCTTGTACAGTAGGACAGGTCTTGAAAGAACATCCGTTTTATCAGACCAAAGTGGTCTCTTAAGGCAGATGGTCTCCCATAACAAATCAAATATAGAGTATATATGGTATCCAAATATATCCCACAATAAAGCCACACAAATATGGATAACATTAGAACTGACTCGTCGAGCCAGTTCTAATGTTAGCCATACATGTGTTTATTTCAAGTAACCTTATTGAACAGTAATGGTTATATGAGAATTTTTATTTGTTTTGTATTTTAGAAAAGAATGTTAGGTAAAGGGTTAAATATCATAAATTACTCAACCCATCAGAACCCATTGCATTCTCCATTCATATATACAGTGGAACTTCTCTTGAGAGACCACCTTTTTGAGGAACCACCTCTTTTGTGCTAGAGCGTGTTTTATGTGGACAACACAGGACAACATACCATTTCGGCCAGACAAAAGTGGTCTTTCAAGACAGGTGGTCTTGACAGACCACATGTCTGAAAGACCCCCTTTTATCTGGCAAAAATGTTGGTCTCTCAAGAGAGGTTCCACGACATGTGTGTGCAAAAAGCAATGAGTTTAGTCATTTATGTATTTGTTCATTTTTTTGACGAAGGTTTGGGTGGGGCATGGCTGGGTTGGGAGAGGGGATTTATTACTTATTTTAAGTCCAGCCCTAGAAGGTCTTATACATGATTTTGTTGACACCAGTGTTCTCAGATGTGTTTGAAATAAATTAGCAGTTCAGTCAGGTTCAATGTTTAGTAGTTTTTGTGTTACATACTTCCTACAATGGGAATAAGAGTTACTGGTGTTTTCGTAATAGGCCTGGATACATCGTTGTACAGAATTGTTCCTGCAGCTGAAATCTGTAATTGTTCCTGACTTCACATAATTGTCTTTGCTCCTCATCTAAGCCAGCCGATCTCACCAGGGTGAACATATTAGAAATTTAATCAAACGGAGCACCCTCAAGATAACTTATCCTTAGAATGCAGTGTTTGATAATTGCAATTAGTGATACATTTTAACATGCATTATTAGGCTTTTCCCTCTGGAAAAGACTATTGTTTTTCTACGGATTATTATTTTTTTTTTGGGGGAGGGGGTTTGGGGTTTGGGTTTTTTTTTTTTTTTTTTTTTTTCCACACATTTTTGTCCGTACGATTCAGAAGCCATTTTCGAACCGATTTTCACACAATTTGGCACACGCATAGAGTGGCAAAAAATCTAAAAATGTACCGAAGCGGAATTTTTGATTTAACCCTTATTTCGCCAGAATTGGCCAAAAACTGCCAAAATTGGGGTTTATTGGGACTTTCTCGAAACACGTCTTTAGGATTTTTTTTAAACATCCATCATTACTAGACCTGCCTATGACACAACCTTTGATACACACGACATATTTGGCGATGCATATGGTAACCCTCCACAGGCTGCCAAACATCGAAATTTTTATGAAATGGGCCGGTTTCAGACCCCCAGAGCACCCAAACGATACCCGAGAGGTAAACATAACTTCCTTTATTGGAAGTGGAAATCACCGAGGATCATTTTTGTAAGTAATAAGGGTGTTCAGAAAACCAAGTGTTAACCCGTTTTGGGCTGGTTAAACAGCAGTACCCCAAAAAAGCTCAAAACTTCATGTTTTTCATTTATTTCTCTAAACGAGTCTTGTAGATTTTCAAGAAAAATTGGTCACTCTCAGGTCTTGGTGTGACATTACAAGTTGCATAGATAAAATATTCCGGTCAGCATTAGTTAACCCCTCCCCGAGCTGCTAAACGTAAAAATTGTGATAAAATGGGCTGTTTTTTAGACACCAACAGCACCCAAACGATATACCACAGAGAAAGGGGCCTTCATTTATCGGACGCAAAATTGATCGGAAAATATTTTTGAAAGTGGTAAGGGTATTCAAAATTTGACGTCTTAACCCATTTTGGGCTGGTTAAAGAGAGATACCCATTAAAATCTTAAAATACCCGTTTTCTGTGGATTTCTCTAACAACATCTTGTAGGTTTTCAAGAAAAATCGGCTATTTGCAGGTCTTGGTGTGACATTACAAGTCGCATGAACAAAATATTCCGGTCAGCATTAGTTAACCCTAACCGGGCTGCTGAAGGTCAAAATTGCGATAAAATGGGCTATTTTTGCACACCAGCAGCACCCAAAGGGTACACCACAAAGAAAAGTGCCTTCTTTTATCGCGCGTACAATTTATACGGAAACATTTTTGTAAGTAGTAAGGGTATTCAAAAGTCGACGTCTTAACCCATTTTGGGCAGGCTAAAGAGAGATATCCCTTGAAAGCTTTAAATTCCCATTTTCTGTGAATTTCCCTAACGGTAACTTGTAGGGTTTCAAGACAAATTGACTATTCGTAGGTCTTTATGTGACATTACAAGTTGCATGGACAAAATACTCCGGTGAGCGTTTTTTAACCATCTACAAGCTGCCAAGCATCGTAATGTTGTTAACATGGGACTGTTTTCAGGCATGCACAGCACCTAATGTATACATGAGAGATAAACATAATCTCCTTTGTTTGAAGTGGAATTCACAGAGGACCATTTTTGTAAGTAATAAAGGTATTCAAAAAACCAAGCGTTAACCCCTGTTGGGGAGGTTAACAGGGATACCCATCAAAAGCTTAAAAAATCGTTTTCCCTGGATTTCTACAAACATTTTGTGGGGTTTTCAAGAGAAAATGGCCGTTGATAGGTCCTGGTGTCATATGACCAGTTGCATGGATCAATTAATCTGGTAGGCATTTGTTAACCCTTCATGGGCAGCTAAATGTAAAAAAAATTGAAGAAATAGTCTGTTTTTGGACACCAACAACATCAAATGGAAATGCCACAGAGAAACGTAACTTCTTTTTTCGGACGCAAAACTGATAGAGAAACATTGATATTGATATTAACCCATTCTACCATTAATGATGGGTTTTACCTAAACATTTTTTTTATCAAACCCAAACCGAGTCATTTGAGACTACTATACTCACCTTTCTCATAACATCAATGAAGGAACTTTAGTGAGAGAGTTAAAAACAATTCATCAGACACTGTGGGGTCAAGAAAAATCATGGAATCTAATCGGGAAAAGCCATGATTCTCCAGAATCATAAAGTCTAGTTAGGCTTTTCCCTCTGGAAAAGACTATTGTTTTTCTACGGATTATTATTTTTTTTTTTTGGGGGGGGGGGGGGGATTTTGGGGTTTTTTTTTTTTTTTTTTTTTTTCCACACATTTTTGTCCGTACGATTCAGAAGCCATTTTCGAACCGATTTTCACACAATTTGGTACACGCATAGAGTGGCAAAAAATCTAAAAATGTACCGAAGCGGAATTTTCGATTTAACCCTAATTTCGCCAGAATTGGCAAAAAACTGCCAAAATTGGGGTTTATCGGCACTTTCTCGAAACACGTCTTTAGGATTTTTTTTAAACATTCATCATTACTAGACCTGCCTATGACACAACCTTTGATACACACGACATATTAGGCGATGCATATGGTAACCCTCCACAGGCTGCCAAACATCGAAATTTTGATGAAATGGGTCGGTTTCAGACCCCCACAGCACCCAAACGATACCCGAGAGGTAAACATAACTTCCTTTATTGGAAGTGGAATTCACCGAGGATCATTTTTGTAAGTAATAAGGGTGTTCAAAAAACCAAGCGTTAACCCGTTTTGGGCTGGTTAAACAGCAATACCCCCATAAAGCTCAAAAATTCATGTTTTTCGTGGATTTCTCTAAACGAGTCTTGTAGATTTTCAAGAAAAATTTGTCACTCCCAGGCCTTAAGGTGACAATAGAAATTGCATGGACAAAATACTGCGGTGAGCATTTGTTAACCCTCCACGGGCTGCAAAAAGTCAAAATTGTGATAAAAAGGGCTGTTTTTGGACGCCAACAGCACCCAATGGGTACGCCACAAAGAAAGGTGACTTCCTTTATCGAGCGCATAATCTATACGCAAACATTTTTGTAAGTAGTAAGGGTGTTCAAAAGTCAAAGTCTTAACCCATTTTGGATAGGCTAAAGAGAGAGACCCCTTAAAATCTTAAAATTTCCATTTTCTGTGGATTTCTCTCAAAACATCCCGTAGGTTTTCAAGAAAAATTGCCTATTCGCAGGTCTTGGTATGACATTGCAAGCTGCATGGACAAAATATTCCAGTGAGCTTTTATTAACCCTCTACAGACTGCCAAGCATAGTAATTTTCAGAAAATGTGCCATTTTCGGGCACCCACAGCACCCACTGTGTACCTGAGAGATAAACATAATCTCCTTTGTTGGAAGTGAAATTCACCGAGGTCCATTTTTGTAAGTAATAAGGTTATTCAGAAAACAAAGTGTTAACCCGTTTTGGACTGGTTTAAGAGTGATTCCCCTCAAATGCTTAAATAATCATGTTTTACATGGATTTCTCAAAAAATGTCGTGTAGATTTTCAAGAAAAACTAGTCATTCGCAGGTCTTTGTGAGACATTACAAACTACATGGACAAAATATTCTGATAAGCGTTTGTTAACCCTTCACGGGCTCTCAAAAATCAACACTCTGATAAAATAGGGTGTTTTCAGCCCCTCACATCACCCAACCGGTAGCTGGTAAATAAACATAACTTCTTTTATTGGAAGTGGAATTGAACGGTGATCATTTTTGTTAGTAATAAGGGTATTAAAAAAATCAGGCCTTAACCCGTTTTGGGCTGGTTAAACAGCGGTACCCATCAAAGGCTTAAAATTTCATGCTTTCCCTGGAATTCTTTAAAAACATCTTGTAGATTTCAAGAAAAAATGGCCATTCACGGGTCTTCATGTGACATTACAAGTTACATGGACAAAATATTCCGTTGAGCATTCGTTAACTCTCCACGAGCTGCTAAACATCAAAATATTGATAAAATGGACTGTTTTCAGACACCAAGAGCACCCAATGGATATGTAACATAGAAACATTTTACTGCGCGTAGAATTCACAGAGGATCAGATTTGTAAGTAGTAAGGGTATTTAAAAGAAAGAAACTTAACCCATTTTAGACTGGATAAGGAGAGATACCCCTTAAAAGCTTAAGTAAAATTTACATTTTCTGTGGATTTTGCTAACTGCTTGTTGGCGATTTTCAAGAACAATTGGACATTGGCAGGTCTTACAACTTGCATAGATAGAATATTCCGCTAGTCGTTTGTTAATCCCGCTACAGACTGCTAAACGTCAAAATTTTGATAAAATCGGCTCTTTTCGGGCAGCAAATGGGTATGTAATAGGTAAACATAACCTCTTTTATCAGACTCAGAATTCATGAGGGATAATGTATGATAGTGTTAAGGGTATTCAAGGGAGCGTGGTGGCTCAGTGGTAGACTGTTGTACTTCTATGCTAGAGGTCCCGAGTTCGATCCCCGTCCGGGACGACTCACGTTGTGTCCTTGGGCAAGGCACTTTAGCCCAGTTGCTGACATGGGGGCACGATGACGCCGTGTACTAAGGCATACTGCACGTCGATGGTACATATGTCTTCAACCTCTGTAACCCTGCTTGAGCGGAGCTTGAACAGAGTTAGAATGTTGAGGAGCTAACAGTTGCTCGTCGATGCTTGGTGGTTCTCCCCGGGTACTCCGGCTTCCTCCACCTATAAAACTGTCACGGTCACGATTAGCCATTGTGCACAAGTATGTGACCTTAAACACCAATAAATAAATAAATAAATAAATAAATAAATAAATAAATAAATAAATAAATAAATAAATAAGGGTATTAAAAAACCAAGCCTTAACCCTGTTTATAGAATTAAAGACAGACAGCCCATGCCGTGTACGCTGCCTACATTACTTGTAAAATCGACACCCCCACTAAATCTACTTCGAGGTGCAGTGTCGGACCCGACGACCTGACGGTTCTGACCTCATTAGATAACACTCCTTCGTTGTATAATCAGCATGGATTTCCCCAAGAAGCAAAGACAAAAATACGTCTGCGGAAAATAATGGCAAATATTTTATTTAGTCTGTATTTTGTCCGTATAGAAAATGTCTCGCCCACATATACCTAAACATGATTCAATGATACAATTGGACATATTTCTCTCGTAAAACCTGAAAAAGACTTGATTTATTGCATTTTAGGATTGCGCGTGTATATTCTTAGAAGATTCTCTGTGTGTTATTAATATACAGCGTCAGCCTTTGATCTCGTTTGGGACGATCAGTGATTAGCACCTTTTCGACAAGAGCCATCGAAATTGAAAATAAAAAAAAATAATCAAATTTCACTAAAACCTTTTGCAGAATCGTGTTTTTCAGAAGACTGTTTCGCAATTGCATGTGTCGTTTTCAAAATTCCGATCAGTAATCACGAAATTATAAATATGTTGTTGTCAATAACAAAATTGAAAGCATGTCCGTCAAACTTGCATGACGTCAGAACTCGACTCGGGTGAAAGGACGAAAGTAATAAACGCTGATATCGCAGTAGGCTTTAAACTGTCCATGGAATGGTCCTAAAATCATGTTTATATTTGCAGCTTTACTGCAAATAGGTTTCCCGTTGTTTCTTGTTGAAGTGTTGTTTCCGTCAAGGCCAAGTACCATAGAAAATTTGGAACACTGAGCAGTGGGATAAGACACCTGCCCCGTGAACACCTGCCTGCTATTAAAATTAATTAGCGGGGACATCTGCCCCCCCCCTTCCTTCCTGCTGTTTATTTTACCTACGACACCTGCCCCCTGCTGTTTCTTTTACCTATGAGACACGTGCCCCCCCTGCTGTTTTTTCACCAAGTACACCTGCCCCCCATTTGTTTGCTAACGGGCCCCTCCCCATTGACCTTTCTATCTTTAGAAGCACCCGGGCCGACGGGGAGAGGGCGTGGTTGTGAGCATGGCTAGAGTTCGCTGAAGGAAGGTACCCTCAAATCTGGGTCGAAAGTGGCGAAAATGACAAAAGGCTACTTCAACGTATGGTAACGGTATAAACTACAGACGATCTGGGCGATGTACAGACGAAAGATCATACCTCGGAGCCGGTTAGGTAATTTGGCACAAAAAAACTCAGACTTTATGTCCAATCGCTGCTCTACAGTAGTCTACAACAGTGACCATGTCCATTCCAAACTGATAGAGTCGGGACGAATAGTACTCTCACATTCCACGCGATGCGTGGTGTTCTCCACTTGGTCTCGACACTCACAACAGATGCCAAAATGTCGGCCAGTGTGCGTAGAACAAGTTCTGAAAATTAGAAGTCGCTGCCTTTGGCGGTCTGGACACTGTTCGTGTTTGTGAGAAGTGCAATTTTAATGTCAAATTGGCAAATTTTCGTTAATTGTTTCCCGCCAAAAAACCAACTCACCGCCGATTTCTTTTCACTTCAACTTCTGCCGATTATCTAAGGTTTAAAAATAGTGTCAGGATATCCCCACCCCCCACCGCCGTCACACCCCCCTCCCCCCCCCCCCCCCCCACTTCCCCACCTTGGCGGCGTTCTAGGTTGAAAGTCTCGAAAATGGCAAGAGGCTACATTAATGTACGGCAACGATATAAACTACAAGTATACAAGTGGTAAGGACGATATTGAGACAAACAATCATACAATGGAGTCGCTTAGGCAATGAGGCACCGAAACCTGGGACTTTATGCTCAATCGCAGCTCCACAGTCGTCTACAAGACTGTCCATGTCCATTCGTCGGGACGAATAGTACTCTCACATTCCAAGCGATGCGTGGTGTTTTCCAGGCGGTTCGGACGCTCCAAACAGATCCCAAAATGTCGGCCAGGGTTCGTAGAACACGTTCTGCAAATTTCAAGTCGCTGCCTCCAGCGGTCTGGACACGGTTCGTGTATGTCAGAAGTGCTATTTTAATGTCCAATATGCAAATCTTCGTCAATCTTTTCCTGCCTGCCAGAAACCCAATCACGCAAATTTCTTTTCACTTTAAACTTCTGATGATTCTCTTAGGTTTAAAGGTCGTGTTGGGATCCCTGGGTGGCGGTCTTAAAGAAGCAACTTCCACCATTTACAGAGAGGGGGGGGGGCACTAAAGGAGTCTGCGCCCATTCACGACGTCTTTTTTCGAACTGGCTTGAAAAGGAAGGACCAAATTCAAACAGTTACCTCCTCTCTTCAAAACGCTATATCCCAACCAATTCTAGGCAGATTTCCATGAAATGTTCACTCGTTGTTCATGGATAGTTGCGGCATCACTTTCCATGAAGTGCAATACGAATTTAGCATTTCATCACCTCGAATTCGAAAAGAACGCATGAGCACGGATTTCTCTGAAAACATCTTGTAGATTTTAAGTAAAAATGGCCATTCGCACTTTTGGGTTTGAAATTGCAAGTTGCATGAATAAATATGCCTGTTAGCACATGTTAACCATCTACAATCTGCCAGACATCAATATTTTGGATACATTTGAGATAAAATGGACCATTTTCAAATAGACAGAGCACTCAGTGGGTATGTGTCAAACAAACATAACTCCTTTTGTCGGTCATTAACTAGTGGGACGACGATATTGATATTAACCCACTCTACCGTTAATGATGGTTTTTACCTAAACAATTTTTTTATCAAACTGAGTCATTTGAGACTACTATAATCACCTTTCTCATAACATCAATGAAGGAACTTCAGTGAGACAGTTAAAAACAATTCATCAGACACTGTGGGGGCATGAAAAATCAAGGAATCTCATCGGGAAAAGCCATGATTCTCCAGAATCCTAAAGTCTAGTTAGGCTTTTCCCTCTGGAAAAGACTATTGTTTTTGTACGGATTATTATTTTTTTTTTTAGGCTTTTCCCTCTGGAAAAGACTATTGTTTTTCTACGGATTATTATTTTTTTTTATTTTTTTTTTATTTTTTTTTTTTTCCACACATTTTGTCCGTACGATTCAGAAGCCATTTTCGGACCGATTTTCACGAAATTTTGCACACGCATAGAGGGACACCAAATCTAAAAATGTACCAAAGCGGAATTTTCGATTTAACCCTTATTTCCTCAGAATTGACAAAAAACTGCCAAAATTGGGGTTTATCGGCACTTTCTCGAAACACGTCTTGTAGATTTTGTTTAAACATTCATCATTTCTAGACCTGCCTGTGACACGACCTTTGATACATACGAGATATTCGGCGATGCATATGGTAACCCTCCACAGGCTGCCAAACATCGAAATTTTGATGAAATGGGTCGGTTTCAGGCCCCCACTACACCCAAGCAATACATGAGAGATAAACATAACTTCCTTTATTGGAAGTAGAATTCACCGAAGATTATTTTTGTAAGTAATAAGTGTGTTCAGAAAACCAAGTGTTAACCCGTTTTGGGCTGGTTAAACAGCAATACCCCAAAAAAGCTCAAAACTTCATGTTTTCTGTGGATTTCTCTAAACGAGTCTTGTAGATTTTCAAGAAAAATTGGTCACTCTCAGGTCTTGGTGTGACATTACAAGTTGCATGGATAAAATATTCCGGTCAGCATTAGTTAACCCTCCCCAAGCTGCTAAACGTAAAAATTATGATAAAATGGACTGTTTTTAGACACCAACAGCACCCAAACGATATACCACAGAGAAAGGGGCCTTCATTTATCGGATGCAAAATTGATCGGAAAATATTTTTGAAAGTGGTAAGGGTATTCAAAATTTGACGTCTTAACCCATTTGGGGCTGGTTAAAGAGAGATACCCATTAAAATCTTAAAATCCCCGTTTTCTGTGGATTTCTCTAACAACATCTTGTAGGTTTTCAAGAAAAATCGGCTATTTGCAGGTCTTGGTGTGACATTACAAGTCGCATGAACAAAATATTCCGGTCAGCATTAGTTAACCCTCCCCGGGCTGCTGAAGGTCAAAATTGCGATAAAATGGGCTGTTTTTGCACACCAACAGCACCCAAAGAGTACACCACAAAGAAAAGTGCCTTTTTTATCGCGCGTACAATTTATATGGAAACATTTTTGTAAGTTGTAAGGGTATTCAAAAGTCGACGTCTTAACCCATTTTGGGCAGGCTAAAGAGAGATATCCCTTGAAAGCTTTAAATTCCCATTTTCTGTGAATTTCCCTAGCGGTAACTTGTAGGGTTTCAAGACAAATTGACTATTCGTAGATGTTTATGTGACATTAAAAGTTGCATGGACAAAATACTCCGGTGAGCGTTTTTTTACCATCTACAAGCTGCCAAGCATCGTAATGTTGTTAACATGGGACTGTTTTCAGACACGCACAGCACCTAATGTATACATGAGAGATAAACATAATCTCCTTTGTTTGAAGTGGAATTCACAGAGGACCATTTTTGTAAGTAATAAAGGTATTCAAAAAGCCAAGCGTTAACCCCTGTTGGGGAGGTTAACAGGGATACCCATCAAAAGCTTAAAAATCGTTTTCCCTGGATTTCTTTACAAACATTTTGAGGGGTTTTCAAGAGAAAATGGCCGTTGATAGGTCTTGGTGTCATATGACCAGTTGCATGGATCAATTATTCTGGTAGGCATTTGTTAACCCTTCATGGGCTTTTACCGGACGCAAAACTGATAGGGAAACATTGATATTGATATTAACCCATTCTACCATTAATGATGGGTTTTACCTAAACACTTTTTTATCAAAACCAAACCGAATCATTTGAGACTACTATACTCACCTTTCTCATAACATCAATGAAGGAACTTTTGTGAGACAGTTAAAAACAATTCATCAGACACTGTGGGGGTCAAGAAAAATCATGGAATCTAATTGGTGTTTAAGGTTTGTAAGTAGTAAGGGTATTTAAAAGAATGAAACTTAACCCATTTTGAACTGGATAAGGAGAGATGCCCCTTAAACGCTTAAAATTTACATTTTCGTGGATTTCGCTAACTGCTTGTTGGGGATTTTCAAGAACAATTTGACATTGGCAGGTCTTACAAATTGCATAGATAGAATATTCCGCTAGTCGTTTGTTAATCCCTCTACAGGCTGCTAAACGTCAAAATTTTAATAAAATCGGCTGTTTTCGGGCAGCAAAATGGGTATGCAATAGATAAACATGACCTCTTTTATCAGATTTAGAATTCCTGGGGGATAATGTATGATAGTATTAAGGGTATTCAAAGGATCGCGGTGGCTCAGTGGTAAACTGTTGTACTTCTATGCTAGAGGTCCCGAGTTCGATCCCCGTCCGAGACGACTCACGTTGTGTCCTTGGGCAAGGCACTTTGGCCCGGTTGCCGACATGGGGGCACGATGTCCCCGTGTACTAAGGCATACTGCACGTCGATGGTACACATGTCTTCAACCTCTGTAACCCTGCCTGAGCGGAGCCTGAACAGAGTGAGAATGTTGAGGAGCTGACAGTTGCTCATCGATGCTTGGTGGTTCTCTCCGGGTACTCCGGCTTCCTCCACCTCTAAAACTGTCACGGTCACGATTAGCCATTGTGCAGAAGTATGTGACCTTAAACACCAATAAATAAATAAATAAATAAATAAATAAATAAGGGTATTCAAAAAACCAAGCCTTAACCCTGTTTTGTCGGATTAAAGACAGAGAGCCCATGACGTGTACGCTGCCTACATTACTTGTAAAATCGACACCCCCCACTAAATCTTCTGCGAGGTGCGTTTCGGACCCGACCACCTGACGGTTCTGACCACATCAAATAACACACCTTCGTTGTATTTAGCAGCAAGAAATTTCCCCAAGAAGCAAAGACAAAAATACGTCTGCGGAAAATAATGGCAAATATTTTATTTAGCCTGTATTTTGTCCGTATAGAAAATTTCTCACCCACATATACCTAAAAATGATTCAAAATACAATTGGACATATTTCTCTCATAAAACGTGAAAAAACACTTGATTTGTTGCATTTTAGGATTGCGCATGTATATTCTTAGAAGATTCTCTGTCTGTTATGAAACTACGGCGTGTCTTTGATCTCGTTTGGGACGATCAGTGATTAGCACCTTTTCGACAAGAGCCGTCGAAATAGAAAATAAAAAAAATAATCAAATTTCATTAAAACCTTTTACAGAATCGAGTTTTTCAGAAAATGTTTTCGCGATTGCGTGTGTCGTTTTCAAAATTCGGATCAGTAAGCACGAAATTATAAATATGTTGTTGTCAATAACAAAATTGAAAGCATGTCCGTCAAACTTGCATGACGTCAGTACTCGACTCGGGTAAAATACTGCGGTGTGGTGAAAGGACGAGAATAAGAAACGCTGATATCGCAGTAGGCTTTAAAATGTCCATGGAATGGTCCTAAAATCAAGTTTATATTTGCAGCTTTATTGCAAATAAGTTTCCCGTTGTTTCTTGTTGAAATGTTATTTCCATCAAGGCCAAGTACCAGTGGGATAGGATACCTGCCCCATGAACAACTGCCTGCTATTAAAATTAATTAACGGGGACATCCCCCCCCCCCCCCCCCCCCCATGCTGTTTATTTTACCTAGGACACCTGCCCCCTGCTGTTTGTTTACCTAGGACACATGCCCCCCCCCCCCCTACTGTTAGATTAGATTAAACATATTTGCAAATCAGGATTGGAGGACAAGTGCTTACCACTTAGAAGCCCTTCCGTTCCTGTACGGTGACTAATAATTTACAATATGGCAGAACGTATTCCATAAATAACAGAATCTAGCAAAATCAAAATATTATAAACATTATAGACAAACACAAATTAAACTGAGAGAGAGAGAGAGAGAGAGAGAGAGAGAGAGAGAGATCTAAAAAATAAATAGAATATAAAGAAAACATGAAATACAACATTAGATCCAGTGATGATGCCCGCCACCCACCCATTTGCATTCTGTAGTATCTTGGCCGTAATGGGAGTCTAAATTAACATCTTGATTACAGCCACTGAGCATAGGTTTTAACTTCTGGTGATGTTCACACAACTGTTTTTTTCACCAAGTACACATGCCCTGCACCCGTTTGTTTGCTAACGGGCCCCTACCCATTAACCTTTCTATTTTTAGAAGCACCCGGGCCGACGGGGAGAGGGCGTTGTTGGGACCATGGCTAGATTTTGCTGTAAAATGGGGTTGAAGAAGGTACCCTCAAATCCGGGGCGAAAGTGGCGAAAATGACAAAAGGCGATGTACAGACGAAAAATCATACCTTGGAGCCGGTTAGGCAATTTGGCACAAAAAACTCCGACTTCATGCTCAATCGCTGCTCTACAGTAGTCTACAACAGTCCTCAAGTCCATTCCAAACTGATAGAGTCGGGACGAGTAGTACTCTCACTTTCCATGCGTGGTGTTCTTCACGTGGCCTCGACACTCGCAACAGATGCCAAAATGTCGACCAGGGTGCGTAGAACAAGTTCTGAAAATTAGATGTCGCTGCCTTCAGCGGTCTAGACACGCTTCATGTTTGTGAGAAGTGCAATTTTAATGTCTAATTGGCAAATTTTCGTTAATCGTTACCCGCCAAAAAACCTACTCACCGCCGATTTCTTTTCACTTCAACTTCTGACGATTATCTAAGGTTTAAAGATAGTGTCAGGATACCCCTCCCCGTCGCTCTTTTGGAGCTGATTAGGCAATGTGGCACCGAAACCTGGGACGTTATGCTCAATCGCAGCTCTACAGTCGTCTACAACACTGCCGGTGTCCATTCGAAACTGATAGAGTCGGGACGAATAGTACTCTCACATTCCAAGCGATGCGTGGTGTTTTCCACGCGGTCCGGAACCTCCAAACAGATCCCAAAATGTCGGCCAGGGTTCGTAGAACAAGTTCTGAAAATTTCAAGTCGCTGCCTCCAGCAGTCTGAACACCTTTCGTGTATGTCTGAAGTGCTATTTTAATGTCCAATATGCAAATCTTCGTCAATCTTTTCCTGCCTGCCAGAAACCCAATCACCGCCAATTTCTCTTGACTTTAAACTTCTGAGATTCTCATAGGTTTAAAGGTTGTGTTGGGATCCCTGGTGGCTGTCTTAAAGAAGCAACTTCCATTTACAGTCAACTCTCCACCAGTCACACACCATTGTAACATTTAAGTGGACTTACTCCAGCGAGGAGGCACTGAAGGATTCTGCGCCCATTCCCGACGTCTTTTTTCGAACTGGCTTGAAAGGAAGGATCAAATTCAAACAATTACCTCCTCTCTCCAAAACACCATATCTCAGCCAATTCTAGGCAGATTTCCATGAAATTTTCACTCCTTGTTCATGAATAGTTGTGGCATCACTTTCCAAGAAGAGCGACATGAATTTCGCATTTCGTCACGTCGAATTGGAAAAGAGCGTATGCGCAGGGATTTCTCTGAAAACATCTTGGAAGATTTTAAAGAAAAAATGGCCATTTGCAGTTCTTAGTGTGACATTACAAGTTGCATGGAAAAATATTCCTGTTAGTACTTGTTAACCCTCTACAAGCTGCCAGACATCAATATTTTGGATACATTTGAGATAAAATGGACCATTTTCAAATATACACAGCACTCAATGGGTATGTGTGAAACAAACATAACTCCTTTTGTGGGTCATTAACTTGTCGGACGACGATATTGATATTAACCCACTCCACCGTTAATGATGGTTTTTACCTAAACAATTTTCTTATCAACTGAGTCATTTGAGACGAACGAAATGGTTTGACGCGCCGAAGGCACGCAGGGACGATTTGGAGGACAAGCCCCTTTCGACCCTCGTTAGCTGTTTGTTGTTGTTGTAGGATGTCAAGGCGCGGTTGAGGAGGAAAAGGAAGGAGGGAGGTGGCTTAACCCCGTCTAGGCTTCTTCCGGCTCTTTTTCTTTGGAGTTGGTTGAGATTGTGATGTGGAAGTCGACGATGTTTAGTTTAGTGTTGAGTTTGGTGAATGGATTGCGTCTAATTCCTTTTTGAGATCTGCCTTGGATTGTTCCCTGAACTCGTGGGTTTCGGAGGCGATTCGGTTTCCCATCTCAACTGCTCGCCTTCCCATCTATATTATTCTCCTTAATTCTTCGGCGGTGACTGCAGACTTAGGTGGCTGTGTTGCTGAGATTGACACACCCGGGATGTCCGGTAGAGAAGGAAGTGGGGAGTGAGGGGTGGGAGGTGGTGAAAAGGCAACCTCCGGTTCCTCCTCAGTCTCCACCAGACGTTCCTCATCCAACAGTACCGCTCAGGAGCTGGCAGTTGGTTGGGTGTACTAGTGGGACTAGGAGGGGAACTGGCAGCTGCCTCCAGGACCTCCATCCTCTCGCTCACCTCTTTCTTCCTATTCCGGAAGGCCTCCAGGCGCCTGGAATCCCGGCGCTTGGTGGACGGACTCTTCTTCTTCTTGCTCTTCTTCTTTTCAGGGCCAGGTCCAGGCTTCTTCGGGTGAGGACCAGTGTGAGAGGGGTTCCTCTCACAAAAGGTGCTACCTCTCACCGAAGAAGGTGTGGCGGTGTTGTGCTCTTCAATGACGAACTCCAAGTTCAGATGGACTCTCTTGCCTGTCTCCCGGACAGTCCAGGTGACAGGGCAAGAGATGCCCAGGGCTGCTATTGTTCTCTTCAGTCGTGCTGGTAGTTCCAGTGTTTCCATAATTATGGTGTTAATTAGGATCGAGCCAAGTCATTTGAGACTACTTTACTCACCTTTCTCATAACATCAATGAAGGAACTTCAGTGAGACAGTTAAAAACAATTCATCAGACACTGTGGGGTCATGAAGAATCATGGAATCTCATCGGGAAAAGCCATGATTCTCCAGAATCATAAAGTCTAGTTTTTTTTTGTTTTTTTTTTAGGCTTTTCCCTCTGGAAAAGACTATTGTTTTTCTACGGATTATTATTTTTATTTTTTTTTTTTTTTTTGGGGGTTTTTTTTTTTTTTTTTTTTTTTTTCCACACATTTTGTCCGTACGATTCAGAAGCCATTTTCGAACCGATTTTCACGAAATTTAGCACGCGCATAGAGGGGTACAAAATCTAAAAATGTACCGAAGCGAAATTTTCGATTTAACCCTCATTTCGCCAGAATTGGCAAAAAACTGCCAAAATTGGGGTTTATCGGCACTTTCTCGAAACACGTCTTTAGGATTTTTTTTATACATTCGTCATTGCTAGACCTGTCTGTGACACGCCCTTTGATACACACGACATATCAGGCGATGCATATGGTAACCCTCCACAGGCTGCCAAACATCGAAATTTTGATGAAATAGGCCGGTTTCAGGCCCCCACCGCACCCAAACAATACACGAGAGATAAATATAACTTCCTTTACTGGGAGTGGAATTCACCGAGGATCATTTTTGTCAGTAATAAGGGTGTTCAAAAAACCAAGCGTTAACCCGTTTTGGGCTGGTTAAACAGCAATACCCCCATAAAGCTCAAAAAATTGTATTTTCCGTGGATTTCTTTAAACGAGTCTTGTAGATTTTCAAGAAAAATTTGTCACTCCCAGGCCTTGGTGTGACAATAGAAATTGCATGGACAAAATACTGCGGTGAGCATTTGTTAACCCTCCACGGGCTGCTAAAAGTCAAAATTGTGATAAAATGGGCTGTATTTGGACGCCAACAGCACCCAATGGGTACGCCTCAAAGAAACGTGCCTTCTTTTATCGAGCGCACAATCTATTCGCAAACATTTTTGTAAGTAGTAAGGGTATTCAAAAGTCGAAGTCTTATCCCATTTTGGCCAGGCTAAAGAGACAGACCCCTTAAAATCTTAAAATTCCCATTTTCTGTGGATTTCTCCAAAAACATCATGCAGGTTTTCAAGAAAAATTGTCTACTCGCAGGTCTTTGTGTGATATTACAAGTTGCATGGACAAAATATTCCGGTGAGCATTTATTAACCCTCTACAGGCTGCCGATCATCATAATTCTATTGAAATGGGCTGTTTTCAGACACGCACAGCACCCAACGTCTACCTGAGAAATAAACATAATCTCCTTTGTTGGAAGTGGAATTCACAGAGGACCATTTTTGTAAGTAATAAGGGTATTCAAAAAACCAAGCGTTAACCCCTTTTGTGGTTGTTAATTGTGATACCCATCAAAAGCTTAAAAATTTATGTTTTCCCTGGATTTCTTTACAAACATCTGGTAGGGTTTTCAAGAGGAAATGGTCATTGATAGGTCTTGGTGTCACATTACCAGCTGATTGAATAAATTATTGCGGTAAGCATTTGTTAACCCTCCATGGGCTGCTAAATGTCAAAATTTTGAAAAAAATAGTCTGTTTTTGAACACCAACAACATCAAATGGGAATGCAACAGAGAAAGGTACCTTCTTTTACCGGACGCAAAACTGAGAGGGGAACATTTTTGTAAGTAGTAAGTGTATTCAAAAATCGAGGTCTTAACCCATTTTTGACTAGTTAAGGAGATATACCCCTTAAAAGTTTAAAATTTCAGTTTTCTGTGGATTTTTCAACAACAAAAATTCAAGAGCAATTGACCCTTCGCAGGTCTTCAGAGTGGCATTACAAATTGCATGAACAAAATGTTTCGGTAACCATTTGTTAACCCCCAGAGGCTGCCAAGCATTGACATTTGGAGAAAATGGGCTGTTCTTGGGCAACCATAACATCAAATGTGTACCTACGAGATAAACATAACCTCCTTCATTGGAAGTGGAATTCACCGTTGATCATTTTTGTAAGTAATGAAGATATTCACAAAACCAAGCATTAACCCTTTAGAGCTGGTTAAAGAGAGATACCCTTCAAAAGGTTAAAAAGTCATGTTATCTGAGGATTTCTTTAAAAACATCACGTAGATTTTCAGGAAAAAATGGCCATTCTCATATCTTAGCGTGACATTACAAGTTGCATGTACAAAATATTCCTGTAAGCATTTGTTAACCCTATGCAGGTTCTCAAACATCAAAATGTTGATAAAATAGGCTGTGTTTGTGTACCCACAGCACCTGAAGTTGGGATGAGAGATCAAAATAAGTGGAAGTAGAATTCACTGAGAATTATTTTTGGAAGTAATAAGAGTATTCCAAAAACAACTCTTAACCCGTTTTGGGTTGGAAAAACAATGATACCCATCAAAAGCTTAAAATTCCTGTTCTTCCTGGATTTCTCTGAAAACATCTTGTAGATTTTAAAGAAAAAATGGCCATTCACAGTTCTTGGTGTGACATTACAAGTTGCATGAATAAATATTCCTGTTGGCACTTGTTAACCCTCTACAAGCTGCCAGACATCAATATTTTGGATACATTTGGGATAAAATGGGCCATTTTTAAATTGACACAGCACTCAGTACGTATGTGTCAAACAAACATAACTCCTTTTGTCGGTCATTGACTTGTTGGACGACGATATTGACATTAACCCACTCCATCATTAATGATGGTTTTTACCTAAACAATTTTTTATCAAACTGTGTCATTTGAGACTACTATCTTCACCTTTCTAACATCAATGAAGGAACTTCAGTGAGACTGTTAAAAACAATTCATCAGACACTGTGGGGTCATGAAAAATCATGGAATCTCATCGGGAAAAGCCATGATTCTCCAGAATCATAAAGTCTAGTTTTTTTTGGTTTTTTTTTTTTTTTTTTTTTTTCCACACATTTTTGTCTGTATGATTCAGAAGCCATTTTCGAACCGATTTTCACACAATTTGGCACACGCATAGAGGGGCAAAAAATCTAAAAATGTACCAAAGCGGAATTTTCGATTTAACCCTTATTTCGCCAGAATTGGCAAAAAACTGCCAAAATTGGGGTTTATCGGCACTTTCTCGAAACACGTCTTTAGGATTTTTTTTAAACATTCATCATTTCTAGACCTGCCCATGTCACGACCTTTGATACACACGACATATTAGGCGATGCATATGGTAACCCTCCACAGGCTGCCAAACATCGAAATTTTGATGAAATGCGTCGGTTTCAGGCCCCCAGAGCACCCAAACGATACAAGATAGATAAACATAACTTCCTTTATTTGAAGTGGAATTCACCGGAGATCATTTTTGTAAGTAATAATGGTGTTCAAAAAACCAAGCATTAACCCGTTTTGGGCTGGTTAAACAGCAATACCCCCAAAAAGCTAAAAAATTCAGGTTTTCCGTGGATTTCTCTAAACGAGTCTTGTAGATTTTCATGAAAAATTGTCATTCCCAGGCCTTGATGTGACAATAGAAGTTGCATGGACAAAATACTTCGGTGAGCATTTGTTAACCCTCCACGGGCTACTAAAAGTCAAAATTGTGATAAACTGGGCTGTTTTTGGACGCCAAGTGATTTCTTTCATCGAGCGCACAATCTATAGGGAAACATTTTTGTAAGTAGTAAGGGTATTCAAAAAACGAAGTCTTAACCCATTTTGGGCAGGCTAAAGAGAGAGACCCCTTAAAATCTAAAAATTCCCATTTTCTGTGGATTTCTCTAAATACATTCCATAGGTTTTCAAGAAAAATTGACTACTTCCGGGTCTTTGTGTGACATTACAAGTGGCATGGACAAAATATTCCGCTGAGCGTTTATTAACCCTCTACAGAATGCCAAGCATCATAATTTTGTTGAAATGGGCTGTTTTCGGACACACACAGCACGCAATGTATGTCCGAGAGTTACACATAATCTCCTTTGTTGGAAGTGGAATTCACTGAGGACCATTTTTGTAAGTAATAAGGGTATTCAAAAACCCAAGCGTTAACCCCTTTCGGGGTTGTTATTAGCGATACCCATCAAAAGCTAAAAAAAATTATGTTTTCCGTGGATTTCGTTACAAACATCTTGTAAGTTTTCAACAGAAAATGGCCATTGATAGGTCTTGGAGTCACATTACCGGTTGCATGGATAAAATATTCCAGTAAGCATTTGTTAACCCTCCATGGGCTGCTAAATGTCAACATTTTGAAAAAATAGTCTGTTTTTGGACACCAACAACAACAAATGCGAATGCCACAGAGATACATAACTTCTTTTACCGGATGCAAAACTGACAGAGACAAATTTAGTAAGTAGTAAGGGTATTCAAAAAATCGAGGTCTTAACCCATTTTCGCCTGGTTAAGATGTACCCCTTAAAAGCTTAAAATTCCAGTTTTCTGTGGATTTCTCAAAAAAATCTAGTAAGTATTCAAGAAAAATTGATCATTTGCAGGTCTTGGAGTGACATTACAAGTTACATAGACAAAATATTCCGGTAAGCGTTTGTTAACTCTCCAGAGATGCAAAGCATAGAAATTTTGAGAAAATGGACTGTTCTTGGGCACCCATTGCACGCAATGTGTACCTGCGAGATAACCATAACCTCCTTCTTTGGAAGTGGAATTCATCAGACCAAGCATTAATCCATTTAGTGCTGGTCTTAACCCGTTTTGGGCTGGTTAAACAGCGGTACCCATCAAAGACTTAAAATTTCATGTTTTCCCTGGATTTCTTTAAAAACATCTTGTAGATTTCAAGAAAAAATGGCCATTCACGGGTCTTCATGTGACATTACAAGTTACATGGAAAAAATATTCCGTTGAGCATTCGTTAACTCTCCACGAGCTGCTAAACATCAAAATGTTGATAAAATGGATTGTTTTCAGACACCAAGAGCACCCAATGGATATGTAACAGAGAAATATAACTTCTTTTACTCGCGTAGAATTCACAGAGGATCAGTTTTGTAAGTAGTCAGAGTGTTTAAAAGAATGAAACTTAACCTATTTTAGACTGGATAAGGAGAGATACCCCTTAAAAGCCTAAAATTTACATTTTCTGTGGATTTCGCTAACTGCTTGTTGGCGATTTTCAAGAACAATTGGACATTGGCAGGTCTTACAAAGTGCATAGATAGAATATTCCGCTAGTCGTTTGTTAATCCCGCTACAGGCTGCTAAACGTCAACATTTTGATAAAATCGGCTGTTTTCGGGCAGCAAATGGGTATGTAATAGGTAAACATAACCTCTTTTATCAGACTCAGAATTCATGAGGGATAATGTATGATAGTGTTAAGGGTATTCAAGGGAGCGTGGTGGCTCAGTGGTAGACTGTTGTACTTCTATGCTAGAGGTCCCGAGTCCGATCCCCGTCCGGGACGACTCACGTTGTGTCCTTGGGCAAGGCACTTTAGCCCGGTTGCTGACATGGAGGCACGATGACGCGGTGTACTAAGGCATACTGCACGTCGATGGTACATATGTCTTCACCCTCTGTAACCCTGCTTGAGCGGAGCTTGAACAGAGTTAGAATGTTGAGGAGCTGACAGTTGCTCGTCGTTGCTTGGTGGTTCTCTCCGTGTACTCCGGCTTCCTCCACCTATAAAACTGTCACGGTCATGATTAGCCATTGTGCATAAGTATGTGACCTTAAACACCAATAAATAAATAAATAAATAAATAAATAAATAAATAAGGGTATTCAAAAAGCCAAGCCTTAACCCTGTTTATAGGATTAAAGACAGACAGCCCATGCGGTGTACGCTGCCTACGTTACTTGTAAAATCGACACCCCCACTAAATCTACTTCGAGGTGCGGTGTCGGACCCGACCACCTGACGGTTCTGACCTCATTAGATAACACTCCTTCGTTGTATTTAGCAGCATGGATTTCCCCAAGAAGCAAAGACAAAAATACGTCTGCGGAAAATAATGGCAAATATTTTATTTAGTCTGTATTTTGTCCGTATAGAAAATGTCTCGCCCACATATACCTAAACATGATTCAATGATACAATTGGACATATTTCTCTCGTAAAACCTGAAAAAGACTTGATTTATTTCATTTTAGGATTGCGCGTGTATATTCTTAGAAGATTCTCTGTGTGTTATTAATATACAGCGTCAGTCTTTGATCTCGTTTGGGACGATCAGTGATTAACACCTTTTCGACAAGAGCCATCGAAATTGAAAATAAAAAAAAAATCAAATTTCACTAAAACCTTTTGCAGAATCGTGTTTTTCAGAAAACTCTTTCGCGATTGCATGTGTCGTTTTCAAAATTCCGATCAGTAATCACGAAATTATAAATATGTTGTTGTCAATAACAAAATTGAAAGCATGTCCGTCAAACTTGCATGACGTCAGAACTCGACTCGGATGAAATACTGCAGTGATGCAGTGAAAGTTCGAGAGTAATAAACGCTGATATCGCAGTAGACTTTAAACTGTCCATGGAATGGTCCTAAAATCATGTTTATATTTGCAGCTTTACTGCAAATAGGTTTCCCGTTGTTTCTTGTTGAAGTGTTGTTTCCGTCAAGGCCAAGTACCATAGAAAATTTGGAACACCGAGCAGTGGGCCTGCCCCATGAACACCTGCCTGTTATTAAAATTAATTAGCGGGGACATCTGCACCCCCCCCCCCCCCCCCTTCTTGCTGTTTTTTTTTTTGCCTAGGACACCTGCCCCCTATTGTTTCTTTTACCTAGGCCACGTGCCCCCCCCCCTGCTGTTTTTCACCAACTACACCTGCCCCCGTTTGTTTGCTAACGGGCCCCTCCCCATTTACCTTTCTATCTTTAGAAGCACCCGGGCCGACGGGGATAGGGCGTGGTTGTGAGCATGGCTAGATTTCGCTGAAGGAAGGTACCCTCAAATCTGGGTCGAAAGTGGCGAAAATGACAAAAGGCTACTTCAACGTATGGTAACGGTATAAACTTCAGACGATCTGGGCGATGTACAGACGAAAGATCATACCTTGGAGCCGGTTAGGTAATTTGGCACACAAAAAAACTCCGATTTTATGCTCAATCGCTGCTCTACAGTAGTCTACAATAGTGCCCAATTCCATTCCAAACTGATAGAGTCGGGACGAATAGTACTCTCACTTTCCACGCGATGCGTGGTGTTCTCCACGCGGTCTTGACACTTGCAACAGATGCCAAAATGTCGGCCAGGGTGCGTAGAACAATTTCTGAAAATTAGAAGTCGCTGCCGTCGGCGGTCTGGACACGGTTCGTGTTTGTGAGAAGTGCAATTTTAATGTCAAATTGGCAAATTTTCGTTAATCGTTTACTGCCAAAACACCTACTCACCGCCGATTTCTTTTCACTGCAACTTCTTCCGATTATCTAAGGTTTAAAGATAGTGTCAGGATACACCCCCCCCCCCCCCCCCCGCACCGAAACCTGGGACTTTAAGCTCAATCGCAGCTCCACAGTCGTCTACAACACTGCCCATTTCCATTCTGAACTGATAGAGTCAGGACGAATAGTACTCTCTCCTTCCAAGCGATGCGTGGTGTTTTCCAGGCGGCTCGGACGCTCCAAACAGATCCCAAAATGTCGGCCAGGGTTCGTAGAACAAGTTCTGAAAATTTCATGTCGCTGCCTCCAGCGGTCTGGACACGGTTCGTGTATGTCAGAAGTGCTATTTTAATGTCCAATATGCAAATCTTCGTCAATCTTTTTCTGCCTGCCAGAAACCCAATCACCGCTAAGTTCTTTTCATTTTAAACTTCTGACGATTCTCTTAGGTTTAAAGGTTGTGTTGGGATCCCTGGGTGGCGGTCTTAAAGAAGCAACTTCCATTTACAGAGAGGGGGGGGGGGGGGGGGCTCTAATGGAGTCTGCGTCCATTCACGGCGTCTTTTTTTCGAACTGGCTTGAAAAGGAAGGACCAAATTCAAACAGTTACCTCCTCTCTTCAAAACGCTATATCCCAACCAATTCTAGGCAGATTTCCATGAACTTTTCACTCTTTGTTCATGGATAGTTGCGGCATCACTTTCCATGAAGAGCGGTACGAATTTCGCATTTCGTCACGTCGAATTCGAAAAGAGCGCATGCGCATGGATTTCTCTGAAAACATCTTATAGATTTTAAGTAAAAATGGCCATTCGCACTTTTTGGTTTGAAATTGCAAGTTGCATGAATAAATATGCCTGTTAGCACATGTTAACCCTCTACAATTGGCCAGACATCAATATTTTGGATACATTTGAGATAAAATTGACCATTTTCAAATAGACAGAGCACTCAAAGGGTATGTAATAATAACTCCATATCCTTGATAGTTGTGAAAGATGTTTCCCGATAGGCTGTCTGCTGCCATCCAAATTGGGTCCGGGTCTTTTCGGCCTCGGGAACATTCGGCCCCAGGTAGTTTTCCGGGAACATTCGGCCTCAGTCGAGGCCGAATGTTCCCAGTTTTGGTAAAAAATTTCTTAGTTTGGGAGTTGCAAAATAACTTTAAAAAATAATTTTTTAGTTCATTTTGTTGTGTTTTTTTTGTATATCAGGAGTTTTTCCAGAATATTTTTTTAAAGAATAATATATACGACCTACCTTTATTCCTAAAGTCGAAATATAGGGGGTCAAATCAAAGAGGTCTTTGGGTGGCCTGCGTGATAAAGAGAGGCCAGGTTTTGAAGAGTACCTTGATGGCACCTTTGGGGGGGGGGGGTCACTGCTGTTCAAGCTGAGGTCGCGATCCCTGGAGCTGAGGGGAAAAATTGGGAAAGACGGTGAAAGGGAGTGCCAGATGTGTAACTTGGGCATGGTGGAGACCCTGGAACACTTCCTTCTAGAATGCCCAAAGTATCAGTCTAAAAGAATGAGATTCACAGGGAGTGTAATGGGGAAGTGGGATGGGAGAATGAAGGACATGTGGTTAGGGGAAGACTCAAAGGAGAGGGTTAATGTGCTAATCGGAGAGATTGGGAAGAATGGGGCAAGGGATGTCATCAAGCAGTTCGTCTCCGAATGTTGGGAGGAGAGGAGAAGCGTGGGAACAGGGAGGCAGTTGGGAGTTCAGGGGTAACCAAGGCCTTCTCGTCCGAGAACCGCGACAAATCAGCGGCTGGCCAAAGTGTTTTTATTATTATCCCCATCATTGATCTTTGTGGGAACCCTTGTGACGACTACGCAAGGGTTTTGCAGCGGTTGATGTGGTTGTTTATTCGTCCGGTGTTTGGCCGTATTATCCTTTTGAGGTTATTTAAAAGACATATATTTTGACAATTACACTTTATATATACTGGCACACAACCTCAAAAATTTATGTGAGTAGTTGTTTTTAAGCGAGAAGTGTTCAAATAAATGTTCAAAGAAACCGTGAAAAACAGTATAAGATTATCTCATCAAGGACAATTACAGTCCACATAAAAGGTTTAAGGGTCCGTAGAAATTGTAAAAACAGTATTTGATCTCCTAATCAAGTGCTTTTAAATCAATAAAGATTCAGTAGCCCTGTAAAAACTCTGTATCAGTATCTCACCAGAGGCCAGAACTTTGATCACCACTTCACGCAGAACTTATGAAAACAAAATTTCCATGATGAGTTGTGCCAAACAACATCCAAGAAGAAGTATATCATTTCGGGTTTGCATGTCGACATTGGAACACATATATTGTCAGTCTGTTATTCAGTGGACTTTATATTTCATTATGTGTCAAACAAACATAACTCCTTTTGTCGGTCATTAACTTGTGGGACGACGATATTGATATTAACCCACTCTACCATTAATGATGGTTTTTACCTAAACAATTTTTTTATAAAACTGAGTCATTTGAGACTACTATAACCACCTTTCTCATAACATCAATGAAAGAACTTCAGTGAGACAGTTAAAAACAATTCATCAGACACTGTGGGGGCATGAAAAATCAAGGAAGCTCATCGGGAAAAGCCATGATTCTCCAGAATCATAAAGTCTAGTAACACTTCAAATTCTAAGTGTCCAGGGCAGACAAGAAAAAAAATGGGATTAATCGGGGAGTTGGGGATGTAATTATGCATGTATGAACCAAGCCAGGCCTAATATGGATGGCCCAGATTCTGGGCCCATTTTTACATGTAGCTCTCGTATCTGTAAAGAAACATATTTTTGTATAAAATATGTTGTGAATTCTTTTGCTTAACTCATTTACTTCATGCATCTATTCATGTTATTACTTCCTTAGGCAGCCTCGGTCAGTCTTTCCTACTCTAATTAGGCTTTTCCCTCTGGAAAAGACTATTGTTTTTCTACGGATTATTATTATTTTTTTTTTTTTTGGGGGGGGGGGGGGGGGTTTAGGCTTTTCCCTCTGGAAAAGACTATTGTTTTTCTACGGATTATTATTATTTTTTTTTTTTTAGGCTTTTCCCTCTGGAAAAGACTATTGTTTTTCTACGGATTATTATTTTTTTTTTTGGGGGGGGGGGGGGGGTTCCACACATTTTGTCCGTACGATTCAGAAGCCATTTTCGAACCGATTTGCACAAAATTGTGCACACACATAGAGGGGCACAAAATCTAAAAATGTACCGAAGCGGATTTTTCGATTTAACCCTTATTTCGTCAGAATTGGCAAAAAACTGTCAAAATTGGGGTTTATCGGCACTTTCTCGAAACACGTCTTGTAGATTTTTTTTAAACATTCATCATTGCTAGACCTGCCTGTGATACGACCTTTGATACACACGACATATCAGGCGATGCATATGGTAACCCTCCACAGGCTGCCAAACATCGAAATTTTGATGAATAATAATAACTCTTTGGCCAGCCGCTGATTTGTCGCGGTCCTCATAAGAGAAGGCCATCATTCCCCCTGCACCCCACCCCCTCTTCCCCTCCTCTCCTCCCAGCATTCAGATATAAACTGCTTAATAGTGTCCCTCACTTCCTCTTTTTCAATTTCTTCAATAAGCATTCCTACCCTCTCCCTCATGTCCCCCCTTCAGCCATCTATCCTTTGTTTCTTCACCCCACTTCTGCATTATTCTTCCAGTAAATTTTATTCTATGAGGTATATACTGTGGGCATTCCAAGAGAAAATGTTCCAGGGTCTCCACTACTCCAGAGTGGCACATTTTGGCATCCCTTTTCTCCATCTCTCCCAATTTTTCCCCGAACCTCCAGTGATCTTGATCTCAGTTTGAACAGCAGTGACCCCCCCAAAGGTGCCATCTAGGTACTTCTCAAAAGCTGGCTTTTCTTTATATTGCAACCCCTGCAGTGATCTTTTCACGCTAACCCCCCTGCTCGCCAGTTTCGATTGCAATCTTCCATGACTCTCTCTTTGACAAACCTTTTGCCTTCTTTCATTCCTACTGTTTTTGACCTCTATAGAGTAATTGTCCATTAGTTCCCTCACATGTTTTGACCACCCCGTATCTATATTAGAATTCCAAATGGTATCGAGCATCAATTTGCACCACCGGTTGTCAGGCAGGTTTCTCAAGTAGTTAAAGTAACACAGTTTTCCCAAATCTACCCTGTCCTTGATTTTCATCCACCCAAGCTCCCCCCTTACTGCTTCCAAAGCTGCAGCATTACTCGACCCTGTTATCCATCTGCCGGCATCATTCTGAGTACTTTCCAACTTCTTAATAACGGTTTGGTTTAATGGAATCACGTCCGTGCCATACGTTATACTTGGTAAACCCACCCTCTCCCACAGTGTTTTCCCCACAAAGACCTTGTTGAAACTATTTTTCCCTAAAAGTTTTAGTTGGTTCAGAATTCTTTTCCCCTTCAGAATCAGTTTGGCTGAGTAATTTCTGTACACCCCTCTTCCCGTTATATTTATGCTTACCCCTAGATACTCATACTCTCCCGTTTCTCCTACAGTGATTTGTTTGCTTTCCCCTTCGGGGATTGAGAACTCCCCCACTCTCCATCTCTTCGTCATATCTACCTTGCGTCCAACGGGTATTACCTTGCTTTTATTTTCATTTAGTTCGAGCCGCCAAGTGTTCCCATATCTACCAACAATTTCCAGCAATTTCTCTAGCCCCTGTTCAGTTCTAGACATTAACACCATGTCGTCCGCAAAGAATAAGCCTGGTACCTTTATGTCTCCAACATTTACCCCCTCCGCACTCTGAATTAGTTCGTTTCCTAAATCTTTAACATACAATGCAAACAAAATCGGTGAAAAGATACACCCCTGCTTGAGGCCTATATCCATAGGGACTCGTTTTGTAGTGATACTCCCTAGACTGAGTTGGCTTTGCACATCTGTATACAGTGCTTTCATGATTCCCACAAAGTCACCCCCCAGTCCGATGCCCTCGAGCTTTCGCCACATATCTTCCCTCCACACTCGGTCGTACGCTTTTTTCACATCTAGAAATGCCAGAAACATCTTTTTCTTTTCAGCCTTTGTTGATTCTATCAGTTGGGTGAGTGTAAATAGGTGATCAGTGACTCTTCGACCTTTCCTGAAACCATTTTGAATTTCTCCTAAAAAACCTTTCTCTTCAATAACTTCCTCAAGTCTACCGTATATGACCTTACAGAATACTTTTCCGATGTTACTACTAACTGATATCCCCCTATAGTTATCTAGAACTTCCTTATCCCCCTTTTTGTGTATGAACGACACCTTACTTTCCCTCCACTCTCTGGAGACCTTTTGCTTTCGCAGAGCCAGGTTGAAAAGGTTTGTCAGGACTTCAATAAGTGCCTCCCCTCCATTTTTGAGGAATTCGTTCGGAATTTCATCAGTCCCTCCCGCTTTACCATTTTCTAATTTCGAGACCACGTTCCGCACTTCTTCTGCCGTTATTTCGCTACATACACGATTGGATAGGTTCTCCTCCACCAGTGTATTTCTTTTTGGTGGGGACCCACTGCCCCATCGCCTATCGTTTATCTTTTCCCAGTGCTTGACTAACTCTGAAGCGATACGGCCTTTATCTTCTGTACTTTCCCCATCCACTTTGATACTCTGGTTACTACTTTTCCCCCGTTTATTTACCCAGTTCCAAAATACGTTTGAGCTCGAACCCCCCGTTTTCTTTATTGTTCTGGCAAGACTGCAATTGCGCTCCTTCCTATTATTATTCTTTATCTCATTCACCTTTTTCCGTGCCAGTTCATATTCTCCTTTCATTAGTCTCGTGTCATTGTTATCCACCCCTTTAAGCTTCCTACTTCTTCTGTAAGCAGCGCATTTTACCTTCCTTTCTTTTATAGCCTTTTTCAGTCCCTCGTTAACCCTGTATCCGAGCTCTCTCGTTGGGACCCTCACCCTTCCTATACAATCCTTCCCTGCCTCTGTTAGGCTATTTACTATGCCATCTGAAATACTCTGGACATTTGCATCCCTAGGTATACATTCAAGACTTGGTTTTAGTTTTTCCCGAAATTGCTTCCAGTCGGCTCCTTGTTTTAGTCCCCAAACTTCCTTGAAGGTATTTCTGTCTCTATTCGTCTTTTTGCCCATAATCTTAACTGTTATCAGGTTGTGATCACTACCCAAGTCATTTTTTCCCTCGTCATCTATTTCTACATCTATAACCTCCCTCCATACGCTAACGTCAGTGAGTATATAATCAATTATTGTTTTCTTATCGTTCCTCTCCCAGGTCCATTTACCCTTACATTTCGCATCCCTGTTCAGGATCTTTAAACCAAGCTCTTTTGATAGGTCCAACATCTTCCTCCCATTCGTGTTAATTTTCCTATCACCTCCCTGTATGCCCTCCTCCTTATCCCCGATGTGCCCATTGAAGTCCCCCATTAGGACAATACTGAACCCTCTGCTTTCAAGCTCTGTGATATTCGATCTAAGAGTTGTATATATTGAATCATTCCACTCGGGCTTACTTCCCTCCACTGCTAAGTATACAACACCAACGGCAACACTCCTGCTTCCTAACTTGATTTTTGCCCAGACTATTTCGTTGGATACTGGAATCTGAGTCCTTGCTTCTGTGAGATCTGTAATCAATGAGGGCTGTAATTCCTCTTTAGCGTAGATGCCAACACCCCCACCCCGTTTCTGACCCTCAGTTCGCCCAGCTCCTATCCAAACGCAACCCTTCATCTGATCAACCCGCTCATCCCGTCGTATCCACGTCTCACTTAGACCCATTATATCGAAGTCTCCTCCGTCCATCATTGTTGATATTTCGCTTACTTTCTTGTGCAGACCCTGGATGTTGCAGTACCCAAACTTAATGAGTCTTTGTTTTTTTGTCATCACTGGCACATTATTATACCCCTGGTATGTCCCTGTGTTGTGCATGTTTGTTGTTCTTCCTATGTTCCCAGCATCTGTGCCCCTCTGGGTTATTGGCTGTGGTCCCCTACCCCCCTTTTCTCCAAAAAAGGCCCAGCCACCTGTAAAATTTTTTGGCCCAACAGGTCTGTACCCATCCTACTTAAATGCAATCCGTCTCGCCCATACAACTCCCCTTGTCCCCAGAATGAATCCCAGTGGTCAATGAAATGTATTCCCAAGTCTTTGCAGTGCTCTTCCAGCTCCTCGTTTAGTGCCATAATCCGCGAGTTCCTCTCATTCCCACCACCCATAACGGGGAGCACCCCTGAAACGATGATCCGAGCATTCCTGGTAAGTAGCTTACTAATTAGGTCCTTGTATGTGTCCACCAAACGAACTGATTTCCTCTCCCTGATGTTATTGGACCCCACATGTAATACCACTACCGGATCAGGCCCCGACCCAGCTACAATACCGTCCACTCTATCCCTCAGGTCCTCCACTTTAGCCCCCGGAAAGCACAGAACTGTTCTATTTTTACTGTCCGGACCACAGACAACCTTGTCGATCCCCCGAACTATGCTACTTCCCGCAACCACCAACTTACTTTTGGCCCTCGCCCTATTTATCTCCTCTAGTCTCCTATTGTTTACAGCGTCATCTTCCTCTCCAACAGCCCCACTCGGAATCACTATCGGTATCGGTATCTTTGACCTAGGATTACTCCTATCCTTGTCCCTCCGTCTCTTTCCAGGCCCTGAACTACCTGGACTACTCCCCTGGTCTTCTCCCGGATCCCTCCTCCTCTTTCCTGGCCTAGACCCCAAGCTACTATCTGTTGCAACTACCTCCATCCCCTCCTCTGACTCTTCCGAATCGAGCACATCAAATCTGTTTCTGGTGCTGCATAGATAAATCATTCTGGTAGGTATTTGTTAACCCTCCATGGGCTGCTAAATGTCAAAAATTTTGAAGAAATAGTCTGTTTTTGGACACTAACAACATCAAATGGAAATGCCACAGAGAAACGTAACTTCTTTTACTGGACGCGAAACTGATAGAGAAACATTTTTGTAAGTAGTAAGGATATTCAAAAATCGAGGTCTTAACCCATTGTCGACTGGTTAAGGAGATATACCCCTTAAAAGCTTAAAATTCCCATTTTCTGTGGATTTCTCAAAACAATCTAGCACGTTTTAAAGAAAAATTGACCATTTGCAGGTCTTTGAGTGACATTACAAGCTGCATGGACAAAATATTCCAGTAAGCAATTATTAACCCTCCAGAGCCTGGAAAGTATAGACATTTTGAGAAAATGGGCTGTTTTGGGGCACCCATAACACCCAATGTGTACCTGCGTGATAAGTTAACCTTCCTTATTGGAAGTGAAATTCACTGAGGATCATTTTTGTAAGTTATGAAGGTATTCACAAAACCAAGCATTAATCCGTTTTGGGCTGGTTACAGAGCGATACCCCTCAAAAGGTTAAAAATTCATATTTTCCGACAATTTCTCTAAAAGCCTCTCGTAGGTTTTCAAGACAAATATTGGCCATTCTCATTTGAGACTACTATACTCACCTTGTATGAACTCAAAAGTAAGTGTATATTTATTTATTATCAAGAATAACCGCCCATAAGTTCCACTCTCACCGTGTCCCGCTTCATCGGTCGCCAGTGGTCGATTTATCCAAACAAAATTACCAAGGTTACCACCTCCCCCCTGCCTCTTTCACCAACCAAACACACATTGAAAGGTACGCCTCACCTCGTATTCCACACTGCCCTGCATGATATCATTTATTATTTATTTATTGGTGTTTAAGGGCATATACTTATGCACAATGGCTAATCTACGGGTGGAGGAAGCCGGAGTACCTGGAGAGAACCACCGAGCAACGACGAGCAGCTGCCAGCTTCCCAACATTGTAACTCCGAACTGCAGCACAGGCAGGGTTAGATTGGTTGAAGACATGCGTACCGTCGACGTGCAGTACGCCTTAGTACATGGCGGCATCGTGCCCCCATATGGAGAATCTGAGTTAAGTGCCTTGCCCAAGAACACAGCATGGGAGTCCGAGTTGATCGCTCAGACGGCCACCCATCCAATGATTAACCAGGCTCAACGTTGCTTAACTTCGGTGATCTGAAGAGAACCGGCTACCACAATGCCACCGCTCCGCCACTGCATGATAAGAAAGCAGTAAATAACGTTAGCTACAATGGGATCAGTTACTTATAATATCAAATAGTGTTGACACTATAGCGTTTCCCCGACAGTGGGTCCAGGTATATAATAGTCTGTAAAACGGCTATACACTGCCCCTCCTCCGCCCCAGAGTGGCGACGTGGCAGTATATGTCCATCTTACTGACGCTATGTTGTGCCTAAAGAACCTTACAATAAAAGGTGGGGATCCCCAACATGGGAAGGGGGGGGGGGCAGGTATATTTACTACTCTGTAGGTTATCAAATGCAGTGGTGCATGGCGCCAACATTCCCCCGGCAGTGGGGCTAGATATATACTAGTTTGTAAGACGGTTATACTCCCCTTCTCCGTCCCAGGGTATATTTTATCTGCACATATGTACAAACAACACTTCCTATTTTCGTATGTAATTATTGCAGTTTGTAACTTCATGTTTGTCGTTGAATGTATGGATATCTTCATTGTAATAAATAAAACTAATCCTACGGGGAAAAACCAATTGGAGAGAAATTTACTTCTGCTATTAACAGACAGGTGATAGGTGAGCTCTGCAAGGTGTGAAAAAATGACATAATCAGGCATAACAACTGTGGTCTAATAGGAGATAATTGATACAGGGACTATACATGACATGCTCAAGAATTTAAAGTTCACATTTTCTGCGGATATCTTCAACTGGTTCTTACAGATTTTTAAGAACAAATAAACCCTGGAGAAGAAGTATTCTCGCAAGCCTTCATTAACCCTCCACAAACCGTCAGCTATCGAAATCTTAGGTAAATTTGAGATACAATGGGCTATTTACATTAGACGCTGATTCTCAGACGCTGATATTAATATTAACCCACTCCACAAACAATGATGATTTGACCAAAACGTTCTTTTATCACACTGGGTCATTTGAGACTATTATACCCACTTTCTCAAGACATCAATAAAAATACTTTAATGATACAATTAAAAACAATTCTTCAGTCACTCCAGGGTCATAAAAAATCATGGATGTTTATTATCCCTCTACAGACTGCCAAGCATCGTAATGTTGTTGAAATGGGCTGTTTTCAGACACGCGCAACACCCAACGTGTACCTGGGAATTACCCATAATCTCATTTGTTGGAAGTGGAATTCACCGAGGACCATTTTTGTAAGTAATAAGGGTATTCAAAAAACCAAGCGTTAACCCCTTTTGTGGTTGTTAATAGTGATACCCATCAAAGGCTTCAAAATTTATGTTTTCCCTGGATTTCTTTACAAACATCTGGTAACGTTTTCAAGAGAAAATGGCCATTGATAGGTCATGGTGTCACATTACTAGGTGATTGGATAAATTATTCCGGTAAGCATTTGTTAACCCGCCATGGATGCTAAATGTCAACATTTTTTAAAAAAATAGCCTGTTTTTGAACAACAACAACATCAAAAGGGAATGCAACAGAGAAACGTAACTTCTTTTACCGGATGCAAAACTGACAGAGAAACATTTTTGTAAGTAGTAAATGGATTCAAAAATCGAGGTCTGAACCCATTTTTGACTGGTTAAGGAGATATACCCCTTAAAAGCTTAAAATTCCAGTTTTCTATGGATTTCTCAACAAAAAAAAATTCAAGAACAATTGACCATTCGCAGGTCTTCGAGTGACATTACAAGCATGAACAAAATGTTTCGGTAAACATTTGTTAACCCTCCAGAGGCTACCAAGCATAGATTATTTGGAGAAAATGGGCTGTTCTTGGGCAACCATAACACCAAATGTGTACCTACGAGATAAACATAACCTCCTTCGTTGGAAGTGGAATTCACCGTCGATCATTTTTGTAAGTAATGAAGGTATTCACAAAACCAAGCATTAACCCTTTAGAGCTGGTTACAGGGAGATACCCCTCAAAAGGTTAAACATTTGTGTTATCTGAGGATTTCTTTAAAAACATGCCGTAGATTTTCAAGAAAAAATGGCCATTCTCTGATCTTAGTGTGACATTACAAGTTGCATGTACAAAATATTCCTGTAAGCATTTGTTAACCCTATGCAGGTTCTCAAACATCAAAATGTTGATAAAATGGGCTGTGTTTGCATACCACAGCACCCGAAGTTGGGAGGAGAGATCAAAATAAGTGGAAGTAGAATTCACTGAGAATTATTTTTGGAAGTAATAAGAGTATTCAAAAAACAACACTTAACCCGTTTTGGGCTGGATAAACAATGATACCCATCAAAAGCTTAAAATTCATGTTCTCCCTGGATTTCTCTGAAAACATCTTGTAGATTTTAAAGAAAAAAATGGCCATTCACAGTTCTTGGTGAGACATTACAAGTTGCATGAATAAATATTCCTGTTACCACTTGTTAACCCTCTACAAGCTGCCAGACATCAATATTTGGGATACATTTGAGATAAAATGAACCATTTTAAAATTGACACAGCACTCAGTGGGTATGTGTCAAACAAACATAACTCCTTTTGTCGGTCATTGACTTGTTGGAAGACGATATTGACATTAAACCAGTCCACCGTTAATGATGGTTTTTACCTAAACAATTTTTTATCAAACTCTGTCATTTGAGATTACTATCTTCACCTTTCTCAAAACATCAATGAAGGGACTTCAGTGAGACAGTTAAAAACAATTCATCAGACACTGTGGGGTCATGAAAAATCATGGAATCTCATCGGGAAAAGCCATGATTCTCCAGAATCATACAGTCTAGTCTTTTTTGGTTTTTAGGCTTTTCCCTCTGGAAAAGACTATTGTTTTTCTACGGATTATTATTTTTTTTTTTTTTTTTTTTTTTTTTTTTTTTTTTTTGGGTTTTTAGGCTTTTCCCTCTGGAAAAGACTATTGTTTTTGTACGGATTATTATTTTTTTTTTTTTTTTTTTTTTTTTTTGTTTTTTTGTTTTTTTTTTTTTCCACACATTTTTGTCCGTACGATTCAGAAGCCATTTTCGAACCGATTTTCACACAATTTGGCACACTCATAGAGTGGCAAAAAATCTAAAAATGTACCGAAGCGGATTTTTCGATTTAACCCTTATTTCGCCAGAATTGGCAAAAAACTGCCAAAATTGGGGTTTATCGGCACTTTCTCGAAACACGTCTTTAGGATTTTTTTAAAACTTTCATCATTGATAGACCTGTGTGTGCCACGACCTTTGATACACACGACATATTAGGCGATGCATATGGTAACCCTCCACAGGCTGCCAAACATCGAAATTTTGATGAAATGGGCCGGTTTCAGACCCCCACAGCACCCAAACGATACATCAGAGATAAACATAACTCCCTTTATTGGAAGTGGAATTCACCGAGGATCATTTTTGTCAGTAATAAGGGTGTTCAAAAAACCAAGCATTAACACGTTTTGGGCTGGTTAAACAGCAATACCCCCAAAAAGCTAAAAAATTCAGGTTTTCCGTGGATTTCTCTAAACGAGTCTTGTAGATTTTCATGAAAAAATTGTCACTCCCAGGCCTTGATGTGACAATAGAAGTTGCATGGACAAAATACTTCGGTGAGCATTTGTTAACCCTCCACAGGCTGCTAAAGGTCAAAATTGTGATAAAATGGGCTGTTTTTGGACGCCAACGGCACCCAACGGGTACGCCACAAAGAAAAGTGATTTCTTTTATCGAGCGCACAATCTATAGAGAAACATTTTTGTAAGTAGTAAGGGTATTCAAAAAACGAAGTCTTAACCCATTTTGGGCAGGCTAAAGAGAGAGACCCCTTAAAATCTAAAAATTCCCTTTTTCTGTGGATTTCTCTAAATACATTCCATAGGTTTTCAAGAAAAATTGACTACTTGCAGGTCTTTGTGTGACATTACAAGTGGCATGGACAAAATATTCCGCTGAGCGTTTATTAACCCTCTACAGAATGACAAGCATCATAATTTTGTTGAAATGGGCTGTTTTCGGATACACACAGCACGCAATGTATGTACGAGAGTTACACATAATCTCCTTTGTTGGAAGTGGAATTCACTGAGGACCATTTTTGTAAGTAATAAGGGTATTCAAAAACCCAAGCGTTAACCCCTTTTGGGGGTGGTTATTAGCGATACCATCAAAAGCTAAAAAAAAATCATGTTTTCCGTGGATTTCATTACAAACATCTTGTAAGTTTTCAACAGAAAATGGCCATTGATAGGTCTTGGAGTTACATTACCGGTTGCATGGATAAAAAATTCCAGTAAGCATTTGTTAACCCTCCGTCAGCTGCTAAATGTCAACATTTTGAAAAAAATAGTTTGTTTTTGGACACCAACAACAACAAATGGGAATGCCACAGAGATACATAACTTCTTTTACCGGATGCAAAACTGACGGAGAAAAATTTAGTAAGTAGTAAGGGTATTCAAAAAATCGAGGTCTTAACCCATTTTCGCCTGGTTAAGATGTACCCCTTAAAAGCTTAAAATTCCAGTTTTCTGTGGATTTCTCAAAAAAATCTAGTAAGTATTCAAGAAAAATTGACCATTTGCAGGTCTTGGAGTGACATTACAAGTTACATAGACAAAATATTCCTGTAAGCGTTAGTTAACTCTCCAGAGGCTGCAGAGCATAGAAATTTTGAGAAAATGGACTGTCCTTGGGCACCCATTGCACGCAATGTGTACCTGCGAGATAAACATAACCTCCTTCTTTGGAAGTGGAATTCATCAGACCAAGCATTAACCCATTTAGGGCTGGTCTTAACCCGTTTTGGGCTGGTTAAACAGCGGTACCCATCAAAGACTTAAAATTTCATCTTTTCCCTGGATTTCTTTAAAAACATCTTGCAGATTTCAAGAAAAAATGGCCATTCACGGGTCTTCATGTGACATTACAAGTTACATGGACAAAATATTCCGTTGAGCATTCGTTAACTCTCCACCAGCTGCTAAACATCAAAATGTTGATAAAATGGATTGTTTTCAGACACCAAGAGCACCCAATGGATATGTAACAGAGAAATATAACTTCTTTTACTGCGCGTAGAATTCACAGAGGATCAGTTTTGTAAGTAGTAAGGGTATTTAAAAGAATGAAACTTAACCTATTTTAGACTGGATAAGGAGAGATACCCCTTAAAAGCTTAAAATTTACATTTTCTGTGGATTTCGCTAACTGCTTGTTGGCGATTTTCAAGAACAATTGGACATTGGCAGGTCTTACAAATTGCATAGATAGAATATTCCGCTAGTCGTTTGTTAATCCCGCTACAGGCTGCTAAACGTCAAAATGTTGATAAAATCGGCTGTTTTCGGGCAGAAAATGGGTATGTAATAGGTAAACATAACCTCTTTTATCAGACTCAGAATTCACGAGGGATAATGTATGATAGTGTTAAGGGTATTCAAGGGAGCGTGGTGGCTCAGTGGTAGACTGTTGTACTTCTATGCTAGAGGTCCCGAGTCCGATCCCCGTTCGGGACGACTCACGTTGTGTCCTTGGGCAAGGCACTTTAGCCCGGTTGCCGACATGGGGGCACGATGACGCCGTGTACTAAGGCATACTGCACGTCGATGGTACATATGTCTCCACCCTCTGTAACCCTGCTTGAGCGGAGCTTGAACAGAGTTAGAATGTTGAAGAGCTGACAGTTGCTCGTCGATGCTTGGTGGTTCTCTCCGTGTACTCCGGCTTCCTCCACCTATAAAACTGTCACGGCCACGATTAGCCATTGTGCATAAGTATGTGACCTTAAACACCAATAAACAAATAAATAAATAAATAAGGGTATTCAAAAAACAAGCCTTAACCCTGTTTATAGGATTAAAGACAGACAGCCCATGCCGTGTACGCTGCCTACATTACTTGTAAAATCGACACCCCCCACTAAATCTACTTCGAGGTGTGGTGTCGGACCCGACCACCTGACGGTTCTGACCTCATCAGATAACACTCCTTCGTTGTATTATCAGCATGGATTTCCCCAAGAAGTAAAGACAAAAATACGTCTGCGGAAAATAATGGCAAATATTTTATTTAGTCTGTATTTTGTCCGTATGGAAAATGTCTCGCCCACCTATACCTAAACATGATTCAATGATACAATTGGACATATTTCTCTCGTAAAACCTGAAAAAAGACTTGATTTATTTCATTTTAGGATTGCGCGTGTATATTCTTAGAAGATTCTCTGTGTGTTATTAATATACAGCGTCAGTCTTTGATCTCGTTTGGGACGATCAGTGATTAACACCTTTTCGACAAGAGCCGTCAAAATTGAAAATAAAAAATAATAATCAAATTTCACTAAAACCTTTTGCAGAATCGTGTTTTTCAGAAAACTCTTTCGCGATTGCATGTGTCGTTTTCAAAATTCCGATCAGTAATCACGAAATTATAAATATGTTGTTTTCAATAACAAAATTGAAAGCATGTCCGTCAAACTTGCATGACGTCAGAACTCGACTCGGGTGAAATACTGCAGTGATTCAGTGATGCTTTCTATCTTTAGAAACAGTGAAAGGACGAGAGTAATAAACGCTGATATCGCAGTAGGCTTTAAACTGGCCATGGAATGGTCCTAAAATCATGTTTATATTTGCAGCTTTACTGCAAATAGGTTTCCCGTTGTTTCTTGTTGAAGTGTTGTTTCCGTCAAGGCCAAGTACCATAGAAAATTTGGAACACCGAGCAGTGGGCCTGCCCCATGAACACCTGCCTGTTATTAAAATTAATTAGCGGGGACATCTGCACCCCCCCCCCCCGCCCCTTCCTGCTGTTTTTTTACCTAGGACACCTGCCCCCTATTGTTTCTTTTACCTAGGACACGTGCCCCGCCCCCCTGCTGTTTTTCACCAACTACACCTGCCCCCGTTTGTTTGCTAACGGGCCCCTCCCCATTGACCTTTCTATCTTTAGAAGCACCCGGGCCGACGGAGAGAGGGCGTGGTTGTGAGCATGGCTAGATTTCGCTGAAGGAAGGTACCCTCAAATCTGGGTCGAAAGTGGCGAAAATGACAAAAGGCTACTTCAACATATGGTAACGGTATAAACTTCAGACGATCTGGGCGATGAGTAGACGAAAAATCATACCTTGGAGCCGGTTAGGTAATTTGGCACAAAAAACTCCGATTTTATGCTCAATCGCTGCTCTACAGTAGTCTACAATAGTGCTCAATTCCATTCCAAACTGATAGAGTCGGGACGAATAGTACTCTCACTTTCCACGCGATGCGTGGTGTTCTCCACGCGGTCTCGACACTTGCAACAGATGCCAAAATGCCGGCCAGGGTGCGTAGAACAAGTTCTGAAAATTAGAAGTCGCTGCCTTCGGCGGTCTGGACACGGTTCGTGTTTGTGAGAAGTGCAATTTTAATGTCAAATTGGCAAATTTTCGTTAATCGTTTCCCGCCAAAACACCTACTCACCGCCGATTTCTTTTCACTGCAACTTCTTCCGATTATCTAAGGTTTAAAGATAGTGTCAGGATACCCCCCCCTCGCCGCTACAGCCCCCCCCCCCCACCCCCACCCCACCCCCACCCCACCCCCCCCCCGCACTTCCTCACTTTGGCGACGTTCTGGGTTGAAAGTCTCGAAAATGGCAAGAGGCTACATTAACGTACGGCAACGGTATAAACTACAAGTAGTAAGGACGATATTGAGACAAAAAATCATACAATGGAGCCGCTTAGGCAATGAGGCACCGAAACCTGGGACTTTATGCTCAATCGCAGCCCCACAGTCGTCTACAACACTGCCCATGTCCATTCTGAACTGATAGAGTCGGGACGAATAGTACTCTCTCATTCCAAGCGATGCGTGGTGTTTTCCAGGCGGCTCGGACGCTCCAAACAGATCCCAAAATGTCGGCCAGGGTTCGTAGAACAAGTTCTGAAAATTTCAAGTCGCTGCCTCCAGCGGTCTGGACACGGTTCGTGTATGTCAGAAGTGCTATTTTAATGTCCAATATGCAAATCTTCGTCAATCTTTTCCTGCCTGCCAGAAACCCAATCACCGCCAATTTCTTTTCACTTTAAACTTCTGACGATTCTCTTAGGTTTAAAGGTTGTGTTGGGATCCCTGGGTGGCGGTCTTAAAGAAGCAACTTCCATTTACAGAGAGAGAGAGGGGGGAGGGGGCTCTAAAGGAGTCTGCGCCCATTCACGACGTCTTTTTTCGAACTGGCTTGAAAAGGAAGGACCAAATTCAAACAGTTACCTCCTCTCTTCAAAACGCGATATCCCAACCAATTCTAGGCAGATTTCCATGAAATTATCACTCGTTGTTCATGGATAGTTGCGGCATCACTTTCCATGAAGAGCGATACGAATTTCGCATTTCGTCACGTCGAATTCGAAAAGAGCGCATGCGCATGGATTTCTCTGAAAACATCTTATAGATTTTAAGTAAAAATGGCCATTCGCACGTTTTGGTTTGAAATTGCAAGTTGCATGAATACATATGCCTGTTAGCACATGTTAACCCTCTACAATCTGCCAGACATCAATATTTTGGATACATTTGAGATAAAATGGACCATTTTCAAATAGACAGAGCACTCAAAGGGTATGTGTCAAACAAACATAACTCCTTTTGTCGGTCATTAACTTGTGGGACGACGATATTGATATTAACCCACTCTACCATTAATGATGGTTTTTACCTAAACAATTTTTTTATAAAACTGAGTCATTTGAGACTACTATAACCACCTTTCTCATAACATCAATGAAAGAACTTCAGTGAGACAGTTAAAAACAATTCATCAGACACTGTGGGGGCATGAAAAATCAAGGAATCTCATCGGGAAAAGCCATGATTCTCCAGAATCATAAAGTCTAGTTTTTTTGGGTTTTTTTTTTTTTTTTTTTTTTCCACACATTTTTGTCCGTACGATTCAGAAGCCATTTTCGAACCGATTTTCACACAATTTGGCACACGCATAGAGTGGCAACAAATCTAAAAATGTACCTAAGCGGAATTTTCGATTTAACCCTTTTTTCGCCAGAATTGGCAAAAAACTGCCAAAATTGGGGTTTATCGGCACTTTCTCGAAACATGTCTTTAGGATTTTTTTTAAATATTCATAATTACTAGACCTGCCTATGACACAACCTTTGATACACATGACATATTAGGCGATGCATATGGTAACCCTCCACAGGCTGCCAAACATCGAAATTTTGATGAAATGGGCCGGTTTCAGACCCCCACAACACCCAAACGATACCCGAGTGGTAAACATAACTTCCTTTATTGGAAGTGGAATTCACCGAAGATCATTTTTTGTAAGTAATAAGGGTGTTCAGAAAACCAAGTGTTAACCCGTTTTGGGCTGGTTAAACAGCAATACCCCAAAAAAGCTCAAAACTTCATCTTTTCCGTGGATTTCTCTAAACGAGTCTTGTAGATTTTCAAGAAAAATTGGTCACTCTCAGGTCTTGGTGTGACATTACAAGTTGCATTGATAAAATATTCCAGTCAGCATTAGTTAACCCTCCCCGAGCTGCTAAACATAAAAATTGTGATAAAATGGGCTGTTTTTAGACACCAACAGCACCCAAACGATATACCACAGAGAAAGGGGCCTTCATTTATCGGACGCAAAATTGATCGGAAAATATTTTTGAAAGTGGTAAGGGTATTCAAAATTTGACGTCTTAACCCATTTTGGGCTGGTTAAAGAGAGATACCCATTAAAATCTTAAAATATCCTTTTTCTGTGGATTTCTCTAACAACATCTTGTAGGTTTTCAAGAAAAATCGGCTATTTGAAGGTCTTGGTGTGACATTACAAGTCGCATGAACAAAATATTCCGGTCAGCATTAGTTAACCCTCCCCGGCCTGCTGAAGATCAAAATTGCGATAAAATGGGCTGTTTTTGCACTCCAACAGCACCCAAAGGGTACAGCACAAAAAGTGCCTTCTTTTATCGTGCGTACAATTTATACGGAAACATTTTTGTAAGTAGTAAGGGTATTCAAAAGTCGACGTCTTAACCCATTTTGGGCATGCTAAAGAGAGATATCCCTTGAAAGCTTTAAATTACCATTTTCTGTGAATTTCCCTAATGGTAACTTGTAGGGTTTCAATACAAATTGACTATTCGTAGGTGTTTATGTGACATTACAAGTTGCATGGACAAAATACTCCGGTGAGCGTTTTTTAACCATCTACAAGCTGCCAAGCATCGTAATGTTGTTAACATGGGACTGTTTTCAGACACGCACAGCACCTAATGTATACATGAGAGATAAACATAATCTCCTTTGTTGGAAGTGGAATTCACAGAGGACCATTTTTGTAAGTAATAAAGGTATTCAAAAAGCCAAGCGTTAACCCCTGTTGGGGAGGTTAACAGGGATACCCATCAAAAACTTAAAAAATCGTTTTCCCTGGATTTCTACAAACATTTTGTGGGGTTTTCAAGAGAAAATGGCCGTTGATAGGTCTTGGTATCACATTACCAGTTGCATGGATAAATTATTCTGGTAGGTATTTGTTAACCCTCCATGGGCTACTAAGTGTCAAAAATTTTGAATAAATAGTCTGTTTTTCGACACTAACAACATCAAATGGAAATGCCACAGAGAAACGTAACTTCTTTTACTGGACGCAAAACTGATAAACATTTTCGTAAGTAGTAAGGATATTCCAAAATCGAGGTCTTAACCCATTGTCGACTGGTTAAGGAGATATACCCCTCAAAAGCTTAAAATTCCCGTTTTCTGTGGATTTCTTAAAAAAATCTAGCATGTTTTCAAGAAAAATTGAGCATTTGCAGGTCTTTGAGTGACATTACAAGTTGCATGGACAAAATATTCCGGTAACCAAATATTAACCCTCCAGAGCCTGCAAAGTATAGACATTTTGAGAAAATGGGCTGTTTTGGGGCACCCATAACACCCAATGTGTACCTGCGTGATAAACATAACCTTCCTCATTGGACGTGAAATTCACTGAGGATCATTTTTGTAAGTAATGAAGGTATTCACAAAACCAAGCATTAATCCGTTTAGGGCTGGTTGCAGAGAGATACCCACCCCTCAGAAGGTTAAAAATTCATATTTTCCGAGGATTTCTCTAAAAGCCTCTCGTAGGTTTTCAAGACAAATATTGGCCATTCTGATTTGAGACTACTATACTCACCTTGTATGAACTCAAAAGTAAGTGTATATTTATTTATTATCAAGAATAACCGCCCATAAGTTCCACTCTCACTGTGTCCCGCTTCATCGGTCAATTCCACGGTGTCCCACGCCAGCGGTCGATTTATCCAAGCAAAATTACCAAGGTTACTACCTATTCCCTGCCTCTTTATCCAACCAAACACACATTGAAAGGTACGCCTCACCTCGTATTCCACACTGCCCTACATGATATCATTTATTATTTATTTATTGGTGTTTAAGGGCATATACTTATGCACAATGGTTAATCATGACCGTGACAGTTCTATGGGTGGAGGAAGCCACAGTACCTGGAAAGATTCACCGAGCAACGTCGAGCAGCTGCCAGCTTCCCAACATCGTAACTCCGAACTGCAGCACAGGCAGGGTTAGATTGGTTGAAGACATGCGTACCGTCGACGTGCAGTACGCCTTAGTACATGGCGGCATCGTGCCCCCATATGGACAATCAGAGTTAAGTGCCTTGCCCAAGGACACAGCATGGGAGTCCGAATTGATCACTCAAACGGCCACCCATCCAATGATTAACCAGGCTCAACATTGCTTTACTTCAGTGATCTGACAAGAACCGGCTACCACAATGCCACCGCGCCCTGCCACTGCATGATAAGAAAGCAGTAAATAACGTTAGCTACAATGGGATCAGTTACTTATAATATCAAATAGTGTTGACACTATAGCATTTCCCCGACAGTGGGTGCAGGTATATACAGGTCTGTAAAACGGCTATACACTGCCCCGCCTCCGCCACAGGGTGGCGACGTGGCAGTATATATCCATCTTACTGACGCTATGTTGTGCCTAAGGAACGCTACAATAAAAGGTGGGGGTCCCCAACATGGGAAGGGGGGCAGGTATATTTACTACTAAGTAAGGCGGTTATCAAATGCAGTGGTGCATGGCGCCAACATTTCCCCGGCAGTGGGGCTAGATATATACTAGTTTGTAAGACGGCTATACTCCCCTTCTCCGTCCCAGTGTATATTTTATCTACACATATGTACAAACAACACTTCCTATTTACGTTTGGCGTTGCATGTGTGGATATCTTCATTGTAATAAATAAAACTTATCCTTCGGGGAAAAACAATTGGAGAGAAATTTACTTCTGCTATTAACAGACAGGTGATAGGTGAGCTCTACAAGGTGTGAAAAATGGCATAATCATGCATAATAACTGTGGTCTAATAGGAGATAATTGATACAGGGACTATACATGACATGCTTAAGAATTTAAAGTTCACATTTTCTGTGCATATCTTCAAGTGGTTCTTACAGATTTTCAAGAACAAATAAACCCTGGAAAAGAATTATTCTCGCAAGCCTTCATTAACCCTCCACAAACCGTCAAATATCGACATTTCAGATAAAGTTGAGATACAATGGGCTAATTGCATTAGACGCTTATTCTCAGACGCTGATATTAATATTAACCCTCTCCACAAACAATGATGATTTAACCAAAACGTTCTTTTATCACACTGGGTCATTTGAGACTATTATACCCACTTTTCTCAAGACATCAATAAAAATACTTTAATGATACAATTACAAACAATTCTTCAGACACTGCAGGATCATAAAAAATCATGGAATCTTGTCGGGAAAAGCCATGATTTTCCAGAATCATAAAGTCTAGTTTTTTTGTTTTTTTTTCCACACATTTTTGTCCGTACGATTCAGAAGCCATTTTCGAACCGATTTTCACACAATTTGGCACACGCATAGAGGGGCAAAAAATCTAAAAATGTACCGAAGCGGAATTTTCGATTTAACCCTTATTTCGCCAGAATTGGCAAAAAACTGCCAAAATTGTGGTTTAAAGGCACTTTCTCGAAACACGTCTTTAGGATTTTTTTTAAACATTCATCATTTCTAGACCTGCCCATGTCACGACCTTTGATACACACAACATATTAGGCGATGCATATGGTAACCCTCCACAGGCTGCCAAACATCGAAATTTTGATGAAATGGGCCGGTTTCAGGCCCCCAGAGCACCCAAACGATACAAGATAGATAAACATAACTTCCTTTATTTGAAGTGGAATTCACCGGAGATCATTTTTGCAAGTAATAATGGTGTTCAAAAAACCAAGCATTAACCCGTTTTGGGCTGGTTAAACAGCAATACCCCCAAAAAGCTAAAAAATTCAGGTTTTCCGTGGATTTCTCTAAACGAGTCCTGTAGATTTTCATGAAAAAATTGTCACTCCCAGGCCTTGATGTGACAATAGAAGTTGCATGGACAAAATACTTCGGTGAGCATTTGTTAACCCTCCACGGGCTGCTAAAAGTCAAAATTGTGATAAACTGGGCTGTTTTTGGACGCCAATGGCACCCAACGGGTACGCCACAAAGAAAAGTGATTTCTTTCATCGAGCGCACAATCTATAGGGAAACCTTTTTGTAAGTAGTAAGGGTATTCAAAAAACGAAGTCTTAACCCATTTTGGACAGGCTAAAGAGAGAGACCCCTTAAAATCTAAAAATTCCCATTTTCTGTGGATTTCTCTAAATACATTCCATAGGTTTTCAAGAAAAATTGACTACTTGCAGGTCTTTGTGTGACATTACCAGTGGCATGGACAAAATATTCCGCTGAGCGTTTATTAACCCTCTACAGAATGCCAAGCATCATAATTTTGTTGAAATGGGCTGTTTTCGGACACACACAGCACGCAATGTATGTCCGAGAGTTACACATAATCTCCTTTGTTGGAAGTGGAATTCACTGAGGACCATTTTTGTAAGTAATAAGGGTATTCAAAAACCCAAGCATTAACCCCTTTTGGGGTTGTTATTAGCGATACCCAACAAAAGCTAAAAAAAAATTATGTTTTCCGTGGATTTCGTTACAAACATCTTGTAAGTTTTCAACAGAAAATGGCCATTGATAGGTCTTGGAGTCACATTACCGGTTGCATGGATAAAATATTCCAGTAAGCATTTGTTAACCCTCCATGGGCTGCTAAATGTCAACATTTTGAAAAAATAGTCTGTTTTTGGACACCAACAGCAACAAATGGGAATGCCACAGAGATACATAACTTCTTTTACCGGATGCAAGACTGACAGAGAAAAATTTAGTAAGTAGTAAGGGTATTCAAAAAATCGAGGTCTTAACCCATTTTCGCCTGGTTAAGATGTACCCCTTAGAAGCTTAAAATTCCAGTTTTCTGTGGATTTCTCCAAAAAATCTAGTAAGTATTCAAGAAAAATTGACCATTTGCAGGTCTTGGAGTGACATTACAAGTTACATAGACAAAATATTCCGGTAAGCGTTTGATAACTCTCCAGAGATGCAAAGCATAGAAATTTTGAGAAAGTGGACTGTTCTTGGGCACCCATTGCACGCAATGTGTACCTGCGAGATAACCATAACCTCCTTCTTTGGAAGTGGAATTCATCAGACCAAGCATTAACCCATTTAGTGCTGGTCTTAACCCGTTTTGGGCTGGTTAAACAGCGGTACCCATCAAAGACTTAAAATTTCATGTTTTCCCTGGATTTCTTTAAAAACATCTTGTAGATTTCAAGAAAAAATGGCCATTCACGGGTCTTCATGTGACATTACAAGTTACATGGACAAAATATTCCGTTGAGCATTCGTTAACTCTCCACGAGCTGCTAAACATCAAAATGTTGATAAAATGGATTGTTTTCAGAAACCAAGAGCACCCAATGGATATGTAACAGAGAAATATAACTTCTTTTACTCGCGTAGAATTCACAGAGGATCAGTTTTGTAAGCAGTAAGGGTGTTTAAAAGAATGAAACTTAACCTATTTTAGACTGGATAAGGAGAGATACCCCTTAAAAGCTTAAAATTTACATTTTCTGTGGATTTCGCTAACTGCTTGTTGGCGATTTTCAAGAACAATTGGACATTGGCAGGTCTTACAAAGTGCGTAGATAGAATATTCCGCTAGTCGTTTGTTAATCCCGCTACAGGCTGCTAAACGTCAAAATTTTGATAAAATCGGCTGTTTTCGGGCAGCAAATGGGTATGTAATAGGTAAACATAACCTCTTTTATCAGACTCAGAATTCATGAGGGATAATGTATTCATATTCATATTCATAATTTTATTCATTGATTGAATATATACACCGTGGGCAGTATGCCCATTGGTGGGAACAAAACATTGACATGATATAAATTGTGTTGCACATGTCGCCATATACTACAGCCGGACATAATAGTTTAAACCAATAAATGAACAACCTCGCCATCCGAATACAGATTCTAAACACCAATCATTTTACCATATCTCAAGTACTAGTTTGGGCCACTAATTTCATATAGGCTATAGAATATACTCCTGTGAATTAAATGAAAAATATTTTGGGCCATCAAATTATTACTCTGGCGAACAGCAAACTCCCACATTGGCATTGAATAAGACATTTTTGACACCCTTACTCATTACTGGCACTTAATCTGTCATATCTTGTCCGATAGAGCTCAATGAGCTATGTCAAACAATATATAGCAGGATAAATGCTCAGTTTATCATCAGAAGACGACAAATGACCCCACTCCCATCAACAACACACTCCAGTTAATTGAACACCCCGTTCTGACGAAGTGGCCATTCAAGTAAGAGGGCTCCTCTATATCTCTGGAACGAATGATAAACCTCATTCCCAGTGTATTCATTCCATTGACGGTTACAGGTATAATTCTCACATACAGATTTGTCCTACCGCTGTCGATTGGACAGAGGCCGTAGGCACCCTCCCCCCGACAGCAGCAGAACAAACCCATATAGTTTTGATTGCCATACACATATATTTTAAATTTCCGTTTACCCATCGTCTAATTTGGTAAATCTGGGTGTATTTTTCGAACTATAGACATACAAGTTGCACAAGGGCCCATTTGCAGTGTACTGTTGATATCACATAGCCAGCCCCTTTAGATTTCAGAAAGATCTCCAAGAGGTGGCGGTACAATGCACGCATGAACCTGCACACATATACATACGTATATATATATGTATGCACATACATGCATACACATTTTCTTTTAATACTTATGGTACACGCACTGACACACACACACACATCGGTTTGTGCTTGTCCCGCGGCTTACTTTCACCTTACCTCGAAAATCGCTTTTGGTCGAAAGGATACATAGTCCTTTCTGCGAAAAAAAAAAAAAAAAAAAAAAATTGGAAAGGTAGAACAACAGGACATCACAGACCACAGTTACCACAACAAATGTGTCCCGTGCAATTTTTTTCCAGGGGATCATGCACACACACACCCACACAGGGAAGATTATAACACAGCAGTTGTGCCTTATACGTTTCTTTCCATGGTTATGAAGAGTTACTATTATTTAACCAATCACGAAGGCAGGAGAGGGAAATTATTTTGGGCAGCAAGGGATTGCCCACCGCTAGTGAAAAAGGGGAAAACAATGTTCTGTTACAGCGACCAGGAAATTCTCCAATAAATTCCAATAGAGCAACTCCTACGACCAGAACAGTATTATTAATATTTCTACAAAGTACTTTAAAATATAAAGGTCATCATTTCTACTACTTTATCTTTATATCGTTTTCAAACAGGGGTAGTCACATTTCAATGGAACCCTTAACTTTAACCAGTAGCCAGGAAGTTCTCCAGTAAATTCCAACAAAACAACTCCTATGACCTGAACATTAATATTAATATTTCTATAAAGTACTTTCAAATATAACGGTTATCATTTCCACTACTTTATCTTTATATCGTTTACAGACAGGAGTAGTCACATTTCAATGGGCCCCTTAACTTTATGTATGATAGTGTTAAGGGTATTCAAGGGAGCGTGGTGGCTCAGTGGTAGACTATTGTACTTCTATGCTAGAGGTCCCGAGTCCGATCCCCGTCCGGGACGACTCACGTTGTGTCCTTGGGCAAGGCACTTTAGCCCGGTTGACGACATGGGGGCACGATGACGCTGTGTACTAAGGCATACTGCACGTCGATGGAACATATGTCTTCACCCTCTGTAACCCTGCTTGAGCGGAGCTTGAACAGAGTTAGAATGTTGAGGAGCTGACAGTTGCTCGTTGTTGCTTGGTGGTTCTCTCCGTGTACTCCGGCTTCCTCCACCTATAAAACTGTCACGGTCACGATTAGCCATTGTGCATAAGTATGTGACCTTAAACACCAATAAATAAATAAATAAATAAATAAATAAATAAATAAATAAATAAATAAATAAGGGTATTCAAAAAGCCAAGCCTTAACCCTGTTTATAGGATTAAAGACAGACAGCCCATGCAGTCTACGCTGCCTACATTACTTGTAAAATCGACACCCCCACTAAATCTACTTCGAGGTGCGGTGTCGGACCCGACCACCTGACGGTTCTGACCTCATTAGATAACACTCCTTCATTGTATTTAGCAGCATGGATTTCCCCAAGAAGCAAAGACAAAAATACGTCTGCGGAAAATAATGGCAAATATTTTATTTAGTCTGTATTTTGTCCGTATAGAAAATGTCTCGCCCACATATACATAAACATGATTCAATGATACAATTGGACATATTTCTCTCGTAAAACCTGAAAAAGACTTGATTTATTTCATTTTAGGATTGCGCGTGTATATTCTTAGAAGATTCTCTGTGTGTTATTAATATACAGCGTCAGTCTTTGATCTCGTTTGGGACGATCAGTGATTAACACCTTTTCGACAAGAGCCATCGAAATTGAAAATAAAAAAAAAATCAAATTTCACTAAAACCTTTTGCAGAATCGTGTTTTTCAGAAAACTCTTTCGCGATTGCATGTGTCGTTTTCAAAATTCCGATCAGTAATCACGAAATTATAAATATGGTGTTGTCAATAACAAAATTGAAAGCATGTCCGTCAAACTTGCATGAGTTCAGAACTCGACTCGGGTGAAATACTGCAGTGATGCAGTGAAAGTTCGAGAGTAATAAACGCTGATATCGCAGTAGGCTTTAAACTGTCCATGGAATGGTCCTAAAATCATGTTTATATTTGCAGCTTTACTGCAAATAGGTTTCCCGTTGTTTCTTGTCGAAGTGTTGTTTCCGTCAAGGCCAAGTACCATAGAAAATTTGGAACACCGAGCAGTGGGCCTGCCCCATGAACACCTGCCTGTTATTAAAATTAATTAGCGGGGACATCTGCACCCCCCCCCCCCCCTTCCTGCTGTTTTTTTGCCTAGGACACCTGCCCCCTATTGTTTCTTTTACCTAGGCCACGTGCCCCCCCCCCCTGCTGTTTTTCACCAACTACACCTGCCCCCGTTTGTTTGCTAACGGGCCCCTCCCCATTGACCTTTCTATCTTTAGAAGCACCCGGGCCGACGGGGAGAGGGCGTGGTTGTGAGCATGGCTAGATTTCGCTGAAGGAAGGTACCCTCAAATCTGGGTCGAAAGCGGCGAAAATGACAAAAGGCTACTTCAACGTATGGTAACGGTATAAACTTCAGACGATCTGGGCGATGTACAGACGGAAGGTCATACCTTGGAGCCGGTTAGGTAATTTGGCACAAAAAACTCCGATTTTATGCTCAATCGCTGCTCTACAGTAGTCTACAATAGTGCCCAATTCCATTCCAAACTGATAGAGTCGGAACGAATAGTACTCTCACTTTCCACGCGATGCGTGGTGTTCTCCACGCGGTCTCGACACTTGCAACAGATGCCAAAATGTCGGCCAGGGTGCGTAGAACAAGTTCTGAAAATTAGAAGTCGCTGCCTTCGGCGGTCTGGACACGGTTCGTGTTTGTGAGAAGTGCAATTTTAATGTCAAATTGGCAAATTTTCGTTAATCGTTTCCTGCCAAAACACCTACTCACCGCCGATTTCTTTTCACTGCAACTTCTTCCGATTATCTAAGGTTTAAAGATAGTGTCAGGATACACCCCCCCCCCCCACCCCCCCCCCCCCCCCCCCGCACCGAAACCTGGGACTTTAAGCTCAATCGCAGCTCCACAGTCGTCTACAACACTGCCCATTTCCATTCTGAACTGATAGAGTCCGGACGAATAGTACTCTCTCCTTCCAAGCGATGCGTGGTGTTTTCCAGGCGGCTCGGACGCTCCAAACAGATCCCAAAATGTCGGCCAGGGTTCGTAGAACAAGTTCAAGTCGCTGCCTCCAGCGGTCTGGACACGGTTCGTGTATGTCAGAAGTGCTATTTTAATGTCCAATATGCAAATCTTCGTCAATCTTTTCCTGCCTGCCAGAAACCCAATCATTTTAAACTTCTGACGATTCTCTAAGGTTTAAAGGTTGTGTTGGGATCCCTGGGTGGCGGTCTTAAAGAAGCAACTTCCATTTACAGAGGGGGGGGGGGGCTCTAATGGAGTCTGCGTCCATTCACGGCGTCTTTTTTTCGAACTGGCTTGAAAAGGAAGGACCAAATTCAAAAAGTTACCTCCTCTCTTCAAAACGCTATATCCCAACCAATTCTAGGCAGATTTCCATGAACTTTTCACTCGTTGTTCATGGATAGTTGCGGCATCACTTTACATGAAGAGCGGTATGAATTTCGCATTTCGTCAGGTCGAATTCGAAAAGAGCGCATGCGCATGGATTTCTCTGAAAACATCTTATAGATTTTAAGTAAAAATGGCCATTCGCACTTTTTGGTTTGAAATTGCAAGTTTCATGAATAAATATGCCTGTTAGCACATGTTAACCCTCTACAATTGGCCAGACATCAATATTTTGGATACATTTGAGATACATTTGAGATAAAATTGACCATTTTCAAATAGACAGAGCACTCAAAGGGTATGTGTCAAACAAACATAACTCCTGTTGTCGGTCATTAACTTGTGGGACGACGATATTGATATTAACCCACTATACCATTAATGATGGTTTTTACCTAAACAATTTTTTTATAAAACTGAGTCATTTGAGACTACTATAACCACCTTTCTCATAACATCAATGAAAGAACTTCAGTGAGACAGTTAAAAACAATTCATCAGACACTGTGGGGGCATGAAAAATCAAGGAATCTCATCGGGAAAAGCCATGATTCTCCAGAATCATAAAGTCTAGTTTTTTTGTTTTTTTGGGTTTTTTTTTTTTTTTTTTTTTTTTTTTTTTTTCCACACATTTTGTCCGTACGATTCAGAAGCCATTTTCGAACCGATTTTCACGAAATTTGCACACGCATAGAGGGGCACAAAATCTAAAAATGTACCGAAGCGGAATTTGCGACTTAACCCTTATTTCGTCAGAATTGGCAAAAAACTGGCAAAATTGGGGTTTATCGGCACGTTCTCGAAACATGTCTTGTAGATTTTTTTTATACATTCGTCATTGCTAGACTTGTCTGTGACACACTCTTTGGTACACACGACATATCAGGCGATGCATATGGTAACCCTCCACAGGCTGCCAAAAATCGAAATTTTGATACAATAGGCCGGTTTCAAGCCCCCACTGCACCCAAACAATACACGAGAGATAAACATAACTTCCTTTATTGGGAGTGGAATTCACCGTGGATCATTTTTGTTGGTAATAAGGGTGTACAGAAAACCAAGCGTTAACCCATTTTGAGCTGGTTAAACAGCAATACCCCCATAATGCTCAAAAGTTTGTGTTTTCCGTGGATTTCTCTAAACGAGTCTTGTAGATTTTCAAGAAAAATTGGTCACTCTCAGGTCTTGGTGTGACATTACAAGTTGCATGGATAAAGTATTCCGGTCAGCATTAGTTAACCCTCCCCGAGCTGCTAAACATAAAAATTGTGATAAAATGGGCTGTTTTTAGACGCCAACAGCACCCAAACGGTATTCCAGAGAGAAAGGGACATTCATTTATCGGACGCAAAATTGATCGGAAAATATTTTTGAAAGTGGTAAGGGTATTCAAAATTTGACGTCTTAACCCATTTTGGGCTGGTTAAATAGAGATACCCATTAAAATCTTAAAATCCCCGTTTTCTGTAGATTTCTCTATCAACATTTTGTAGGTTTTCAAGAAAAAATTCGGCTATTTGCAGGTCTTGGTGTGACATTACAAGTTGCATGAACAAAATATTCCGGTCAGCATTAGTTAATCCTCCCCGGGCTGTTGAAGGTCAAAATTGTGATAAAATGGGCTGTTTTTGGACACCAACAGCACCCAAAGGGTACACCACAAAGAAAAGTGCCTCCTTTTATCGAGCGCACAATTTATACGGAAACATTTTTGTAAGCAGTAAGGGTATTCAAAAGTCGACGTCTTAACCCATTTTGGCAGGCTAAAGCGAGATATCCCTTGAAAGCTTTAAATTCCCATTTTCTGTGAAATTCCCTAACGGTAACTTGTAGAGTTTCAAGACAAATTGACTATTCGTAGGTCTTTATGTGACATTACAAGTTGCATGGACAAAATACTCCGGTGAGCGTTTATTAACCATCTACAAGCTGCCAAGCATCGTATTTTTGTTAACATGGGGCTGTTTTCAGACACGCACAGCACCCAATGTAGACATGAGAGATAAACATAATCTCCTTTGTTGGAAGTGGAATTCACAGAGGACCATCTTTGTAAGTAATAAGGGTATTAAAAAACCAAGCGTTAACCCCTGTTGGGGAGGTTAACACGGATACCCATCGATAGCTTAAAAAATCGTTTTCCCTGGATGTCTTTACAAACATTTTGTGCGGTTTCCAAGAGAAAATGGCCGTTGATAGGTCTTCGTGTCATATGACCAGTTGCATGGATAAATTATTCTGGTAGGCATTTGTTAACCCTCCATGGGCTGCTAAATGTAAAAAAATGAAGAAATAGTCTGTTTTTGGACACCAACAAATGGAAATGCCACAGAGAAACGTAACTTCTTTTACCGGACGCAAAACTGATAGGGAAACATTGATCTTGATATTAACCCATTCTACCATTAATGATGGGTTTTACCTAAACATTTTTTTTATCAAACCCAAACTGAGTCATTTGAGACTACTATACTCACCTTTCTCATAACATCAATGAGGGAACTTCAGTGAGACAGTTAAAAACAATTCATCAGACACTGTGGGGTCATGAAAAATCATGGAATCTAATCGGGAAAAGCCATGATTCTCCAGAATCATAAAGTCTAGTTTTTTTGTTTTTTTTTCCACACATTTTTGTCCGTATGATTCAGAAGCCATTTTCGAACCGATTTTCACACAATTTGGCACACGCATAGAGTGGCAAAAAATCTAAAAATGTACCGAAGCGGAATTTTCGATTTAACCCTTACTTCGCCAGAATTGGCAAAAAACTGCCAAAATTGGGGTTTATCGGCACTTTCTCGAAACACGTCTTTAGGATTTTTTTTAAACATCCATCATTACTTGACCTGCCTATGACACAACCTTTGATACACACGACATATTTGGCGATGCATATGGTAACCCTCCACAGGCTGCCAAACATCGAAATTTTGATGAAATGGGCCGGTTTCAGACCCCCACAACGCCCAAACGATACCCGAGAGGTAAACATAACTTCCTTTATTGGAAGTAGAATTTATCGAAGATCATTTTTGTAAGTAATAAGGGTGTTCAGAAAACCAAGTGTTAACCCGTTTTGGGCTGGTTAAACAGCAATACCCCCAAAAAGCTCAAAACTTCATGTTTTCCGTGGATTTCTCTAAACGAGTCTTGTAGATTTTCAAGAAAAATTGGTCACTCTCAGGTCTTGGTGTGACATTACAAGTTGCATGGATAAAATATTCCGGTCAGCATTAGTTAACCCTCCCCGAGCTGCTAAACGTAAAAATTGTGATAAAATGGGCTGTTTTTAGACACCAACAGCACCCAAACGATATACCACAGAGAAAGGGGCCTTCATTTATCGGACGCAAAATTGATAGGAAAATATTTTTGAAAGTGGTAAGGGTATTCAAAATTTGACGTCTTAACCCATTTTGGGCTGGTTAAAGAGAGATACCCATTAAAATCTTAAAATACCCGTTTTCTGTGGATTTCTCTAACAACATCTTGTAGGATTTCAAGAAAAATCGGCTATTTGCAGGTCTTGGTGTGACATTACAAGTCGCATGAACAAAATATTCCGGTCAGCATTAGTTAACCCTTCCCGGGCTACTGAAGGTCAAAATTGCGATAAAATGGGCTGTTTTTGCACACCAACAGCACCCAAAGGGTACACCACAAAGAAAAGTGCCTTCTTTTATCGCGCGTACAATTTATATGGAAACATTTTTGTAAGTAGTAAGGGTATTCAAAAGTCGACGTCTTAACCCATTTTGGACAGGCTAAAGAGAGATATCCCTTGAAAGCTTTAAATTCCCATTTTCTGTGAATTTCCCTAACGGTAACTTGTAGGGTTTCAAGACAAATTGACTATTCGTAGGTCTTTATGTGACATTACAAGTTGCATGGACAAAATACTCCGGTGAGCGTTTTTTAACCATCTACAAGCTGCCAAGCATCGTAATGTTGTTAACATGGGACTGTTTTCAGACACGCACAGCACCTAATGTATACATGAGAGATAAACATAATCTCCTTTGTTTGAAGTGGAATTCACAGAGGACCATTTTTGTAAGTAATAAAGGTATTCAAAAAGCCAAGCGTTAACCCCTGTTGGGGAGGTTAACAGGGATACCCATCAAAAGCTTAAAAAATCGTTTTCCCTGGATTTCTTTACAAACATTTTGTGGGTTTTTCAAGAGAAAATGGCCGTTGATAGGTCTTGGTGTCATATGACCAGTTGCATGGATCAATTATTCTGGTAGGCATTTGTTAACCCTTCATGGGCTGCTTAATGTAAAAAAAAATGAGGAAATAGTCTGTTTTTGGACACCAAGAACATCAAATGGAAATGCCACAGAGAAACGTAACTTCTTTTACCGGACGCAAAACTGATAGGGAAACATTGATATTGATATTAACCCATTCTACCATTAATGATGGGTTTTACCTAACATTTTTTTATCAAACCCAAACCGAGTCATTTGAGACTACTATACTCACCTTTCTCATAACATCAATGAAGGAACTTTAGTGAGACAGTTAAAAACAATTCATCAGACACTGTGGGGGTCAAGAAAAATCATGGAATCTAATCGGGAAAAGCCATGATTCTCCAGAATCATAAAGTCTAGTTCAATATGTCATACATTGTATCACTATAAGCCGAATCATAGCTCAGCCGCAATAACAGTTTTATAAAGGTATATAACCCATGGTAGGTACCCCCTGATAACTTGAGTCTCTTTTTCTTGGTTCTTGAATGATACTTCACTGATTATGGTATACAATTTTGCCCAAAAGTGTCTGAGGAAGAAATCTGCATGCATCGGAAATTTTTTGTTGTTGTCCTCCTTGACCACCCACTCACCCCGGCATCAGTGTTTTGCAAATTTTTAACAACCCCCCCCCCCCCCTGGAATGATTTTCAGTTTCATTGAAAGTGACATCTCAGATGTAATTGACATTTTAACTGTGTATTCGTCTTCGGTGATACTTCCATTGGATTATTTCAGAAAGTCTGATTCGTTCACATTCAGTGAAACCAAGGTAACTCAATCAAAAACTACTGTCCCTGAGTTAAATCTCAACTTCAAGTGACGATATGATAAATATTTTACATTGTACATTGTTATCTGTAACTTGGAAGTTTCCAAAGGCTTCAACTTCAGTCTTCAAGTCAACCATTGCTATCGGAAAATGACAATTTGTGTTTGATCTATTTTCCCCTGTCAAAAAAGTCCTAGAATTGTTCGCTGACATAATAAATACGTTATGAGATGCTTGCTGGTCCGATACGTTGCCATGTGGGGCTCAGCGAAATCAATATCGGGGTCGGCTGATGCCTCGTTTGATATGGATTTTACTTCGCCCCACATGAAAACATATCGGACCAGCGAGCGTCCCGTAATTTATAATATCCAGCATCTCAAAACTTCAAGACCAAACCGCCCAACTCAATCTCTCGAACCTAATGTACCAAGTCGAAGCAGTATTAAAGCTGAAGGGGCGAAAGATACGTGCACCATTGTTGTGAATTACGCCTTGGTAGTACAAAACGTAGCCATGGCGACTGCCCCCATCCCCCCCTCCCCCCCCCCCCCGCCTCCCCCATACACACGGACAAAATGATCGTATTGACAGTGCAACCATTCCTGAACCACATATCAACACTTGGATTTGTTTGAAAAACGTTTGCATATATAAAATGCGTCGACTGAATTTGGGCATATATTAAAACAATCAATGTTTGTCTTGTCTCACGAAGTGGAATGTTTCAGTGTATCCTGTTCTGTTTAGATTTCTGGTTTCCCTTGTCAAGTTTATCATACAGATTCCACACTCCTTTGCCTTACCGCGTATCGTTATTATCAACAAGCCCTATATATGCTGAAAAAGTAGGTGGTTGTGGGGCAGAGTTTGACCGTAAAATAGAAAATGGATAATTACCATAGATTTAATACATTCCAGTTAAGAAATGCGACCCCATCCCGAATACCGATAGAAGATTCTTTTGGTTTGAAAGATGCCATTCTTTAGATTCAAGACAATAAAAGATCGAGTTGTACATACATGATACAAAGGAGGGACAGACAGACAGACAGACAGACAGACAGACAGACAGACAGACAGACAGACAGACAGACAGACAGACAGACAGAAATTTATTACATTTTGAGTTAAGAATGCTGGGCGCTCTCGACGTAGTTTGTGAACAAATATTGCATTTTCATTAAGAACGACCGAAGAACTCGATATATTTCGCAACAATTTTTATCACAGTCTCCATGTCTAGCATCCACGTTTTAGCAGTCATAACCTACAACCAATATCTACAAACTGAGCACTGCATGCATGAATTTATTGGTTTTCGGATATTGAAAGACAAGTTCATCGCGCGTTGTAGGAAAGGCTGAGAGAGAAGAATATAAGTAGAGCCACCAAGCAGTGGTGAATACCCGTTAATCTCTCCAACGTAATGTGCCAGACCGACGCAGTATCAGAGCTTAAGAGGTTAAAGATACATGCACCTTTGGTGTACATTACGCCTGGGTAGAACAAAACGTAGCCACTGTATAGTGTAATACGACCAATAATGTAATACAATATTTCTTTATTGGTTGGGTTTTCAGATCAATCCCAACCAATAATGTAATAAATTTTTACCTAGTCCGATAGGTTTGCAGGTCTTTTTCGGCAAGGCATAATCTCACAAATTGACCGGAAAATTCTACGAGATTGGCAGTGGTTTTGAACGTGATCAGTAAAAAAGTCTCAAACAGCGATGAGTTGGGTGGTTTGGTCTTTAATTTTTGAGATGCTGGGTATAAAATTATATGCTGTTCTATTACATTATTGGTTGGGATTAACCTACAAACCCAAACAATAATGACATAATTCATTACATTATTGGTTGCAATCGCATGTCAACCCAACCAATAATGTAATAATTTATTACATTATTCGTTAAAATTGACATGCAATTGCAACCAGTATTAGTGAAAGGTTCCACATGTGTGGACCAGCAAACGAGAATGACCTATGTCCAAATGTCACACACCTATATTTTGGAACATGAAGTGGCATGTGGCATGTAGTTGATAAAAGAACGTAAGTTCTTTTTCTGGACGAGATACACAACAATTTGGAGGAGTGGTTTCAATTTATGTTTTGTTTTTTTTTCTTATTTTTTTTTTCTTTCTTTTTTCTTTTTTTTCTTCTTGTAGCTGTTGTTTTGAGAAGACGTCTTCCTAGACATCTGCTTGAAGCCCGCTCAGTACGCGACGAGGTCACAACTAATATGATGGGAGAGGAGCTTCTTTCCCGTTTTCCAACTCTCTCATCTCAAAGAAACAGAAGGGAAAGAAGGCTGCATCGAGAACATGTGGACAGAAGAAAGAATTCTTGTATGAGAATACGATTTACCGCACTGGACCGTCCAAATGTTACAACAACGGCAAATATCAATTTATCTTCTCTGATACGAAAAAACTTAGGTTTGTGCCATTTTGATTTTAAAATTTCACGAAGTCCCATGTTTTTAACTAGCTATAGTTCACTGTCGTTGGATTGTAGTTATAAAACTGCAGTGTATAAAGCATGATAATGGACATTCAAGCGCAATTCGTCCTTATCAGTAAGGGTAGTTTGACCAGTCAATTCACATGACCTTTGTCCCAACGGTATGAGATGTTACATGAATCATTCAATGACTGCACGCCTCTGTTTGCGTTACTCCGTTGCTCCTCTCCCAATCAAGAATCAAGCTTAAACGTTCAGGTAAAATTTTAATAAAGGGACGTTGGATAGATTACGGTAGAATTATAAACTGTTTAACCCTTTAACATAGGAACTTACATTTCTTTTCCCCCTTCACGTTCTAATCGCAGTAATTTGTAACCGATCAGTTCACATTTTGTTTCTACGAGTACGTTTACCAGCCATCTTTCACCCATCATCTCCAGCGTTGCGCTGGCCCTTTAAGAGTTGATTTAATTGCACTTAGAAGCGAACCGCCACAATTGACACCTATAGGTAAGTTTATGGAGCATTTTCCAAGGTCTCTCCATAATGTCCGACGCTGTGTTAAGCCATTGTAATTCTTCTCCTGTTTCAAATCTTTAACCAGCGGAATTCTCTCCCGTATTTTCTCCTAATGTTGTAAATTGCCATTTTACCGGTTAGAACACATTTTGATACCTATGGAAAATTGGACAAGCAAAGTGATAGGAACTGAGTCCTAACCGCGGACGGTGCTGTGGTAACCTTTTAGTTAAGCAGTACAATTCACTTTCTACATTTTTATGGCACAAACTGTGTCATTTCTTTACACGCTTGGACACTGTTTGATACTTGGGGGTATTGTGAGGAGTCAGTTGATATGAATAGGGTGCGTGCCTCGTATGGTGCTTTATTACTCACAATTATTATTGCACAAAAATATAGAAAAATTCTGGGAGATAATTCTCCATATCGAGTGTGACACTTGATATAAAGAAAAATCAACACGTCTGGCTCAACGGCCGCGCAATTCAAACACCTGTCAAAATACATACATCGTTCCAAAGTGTGACCACAGGTGTTTAGCAGTTTTCAGTATCGTTTACATATGGTTATTTTTACATTGTAATCATTCTACAATGATGTGTATTGAATTATGACGCATTTCCATTGTGAGACTCTGGGGACTATTTTGTGTAAGGACGTTATAAAGAAATTCGAGTCAGTGGTAGTGAAGTGTGAACAAAATGGCCGCCAGATTTATGAATTGCTAACTTAACTTTGATTTGATAAGTAAGCTCTAAGTCACAAAAATGTGCTTTCGTATTTATCAAATTTCCCATTGCAATGAGAAATAAAAAGAAAATCGTGTCTGTTTTTGTGACTATAGATAAAATATGCCATTCGTGGACAAGAATAATCAGTGTTTTAGCTCGTGACGAAGCCACTCACGAAAATACTGATTTTTCTTATTCACTCATGATATATTTATCTATAGTAACAAAAACAACCAGGATACCCTGTATGTATTAACCATTTAGCAATTGTAGGCTTACTATTCATGCTACTTCCCAGTTGACAGAGATAAAAAATAGCAGCCAGGGATAATTTAATCAAGAAAGGGATATCAGATGGGTAACGACTACGAACGCTGTTGTCTGAACCTATCAGCTTTTGGAAGTGCCTTTCCACTTCTCTTTTTATGGTATAAACTGTGTCATGTGATGTTGACCTTTCACCGAAATAAATTCTCTCTCGATTTTCATTTTTATATATACTATATATTGCAATTTCTTTGCCGATTAGGACACGATTGAAATAAAACAGACAGAGTCACGACCTCATAGGGTGTCATTGAATCTTTAACCAAGACGTCCTCTCTTAGCGTGTTTTTAAGGAGGAGGGGAGGGGATGCCAATAGTTCAGTGTGTTGATGTTGCATACCACCAAAAACTGCCCTTGGATCGGTTGGTATATCGGTTAACATAACTGCCTAATTTCCAGGAACTGAAGCACTTCATTACTTCATTTTGACCTAACATAGAAGGTGTAAGTGGTCAGCTAGCGCACCGTCTGTTCCCCTTTCAGTATGACACTAGAAATTAAATTTTCGTATGTTTCCACGTATCGTATCATCTCATATCTGTCTTTATTTAGGTTTACGGTGATGATGATGAGAGTGTACATTTCAATAATTGTAATCGAGCAAGGCCGACCACCAAGCTAGTAGAGAATACTACACACCACAAACTATAAAACAAGTTTTTATTGAAACACATGAATGAAGATTTCCCCCAAAATAGCGCATGTTGTGACTTTCTTGCGACTTTGGGCATATGCGTTGTATTTTTGGAGAAAGAAAATCACTGTCCGTTGGCGCATAAACACAGATGGGAGGAAGGAAGCTCGCGCGCGTCGGGCGGATCTGTGTTTAGACTTGCGAAAAGCCTTGATTTTGGTCTTGTCAACCTGTCTTCCGGCGATATTTTCTTAAACTGCTTTTTGTCGCTATTATTCTACCAAGTTGCGTTATGAAACAATTCAAAGTTGAAAAACCATGATAGAGACACGCAGAATCAGCGTAGTAACTTCGAGGAACCCTTTCAATCTACTGAAATGTTTAATTATTAAAATTGCGCGCGCAGCCATTTGAGCGTTCCTTGTCGAGTTGGGCTTGAGTCTTTACGGAAGCCTATTAGCTTCACGTCGTCTTTAGTTATTAAATTGCAGCTACAATTTAATACAATGTAGCTAAATTGTAGTTACAATTTAATAAATTGTAGTTACAATTTAGCGCCGGTACTTTTATTGGTCAAGCTAAATTGTAGCTGCAATTTAACTGGCCAATCGGGTTCGTTGTTTTGTTATCGCTGCAATGGCCTGAATAATCCCTTTCTTTGAGATGTTTCACGCATTCCGGCGGTTGAGTCAGTCACGGCAACAAAATCTAACAACAGAAATGGGAAAACAAAATCATCATCATTTTATTATAAATATAATTATTTTTATTTTGGTTATCATTGGGCATAATTTGAGTATTATTGGGTAACATGGGCAACTTGGGTGTCATTGTGTATCATTGGGGTAAAATACACGCCGTAAGAAATAGAGGGCCCTAGGTAGCGCCGACCTGCGTGGGCCTGAAGGTTCAAGTAATGCACAAGATCAACCATGAGGTGGCTCCACGGGAGAAAATTTGTTTAATCCAAAAGGAAAAGGAGCCATTTCCTGGCACATGAACCCCTCAAAAACATCGTTTCACGCGATTCGTGTTGCATATTTGAGAGAATGTGACCGTTTTTGCACAATTCCGTGTGAAATGTGGGACCCCCTAAATGAGTGAAGCCCTGGGCGTTTGCCAGTCTGGCCATTCCTCAACAATTGGTGGAAAGGTTTTGTGTACGACTTTTGGTGATAATATAGAACATATATAGGGAGAAGGGCGTGAACAGTGGGCGGGGAGGTACAGTCATAATTATACAACGTTGAAAATGGTTGCTTTTAAAATAAAAACTTCAACTAGTTCTGCCTTCAAGAAAACTAATACAAATTGCATAAATTGTTTGTTTACCCCCGTGTGCCCTGTCCCTGACTGCTGACCAAATGCAGATAGCTTGGTTTCGCCCGGCGAGTTCATGATTTCACATCTTAGTCACATACATCCCCGATTTCTGGATTCGATCCGAGCTAAAGCACTCGGCGCCAAAATCTACTCCCATGATTTGAAATACCTTGGCTTTATTCTCCCAGCAGGCAACAAGGACATTCATAAAACAGCTGCAAACCCCACAAGTGACGAGAAGGTTATTTTTGTTAGGCCTAATTAGTTATTGTGGTTTCATGACACTTTCAACAACCAGTGTTGTGTTATGTCAGGTGACAGGTTTACGGATGGAGGAAGCCAGAGTACCAAGATAGATCCACCTAGTAAGGATGAACACCTACCAGCTAACCAACACCTTAACTCCATCCTGCAGCATATGCAGGGTTGGAGTGATTGACAACAGAAGTAAGTCGATAGCGTTTTATATACCTCAATACACGGAGTCAACGTGCCCAATGTGTGCACTGGGATGAAATGCCTTGTCCATTATACAATGAGGGTCGCTCTTATGGCTTAACGAGCTTGAACTCAGAACCTCGAGCACAAAAGTCAAGCCTCTATCAGTGATTCACCACTACCCTAAATTTATCATAACAGTATCCTCGTGGAATTACCTCGAATTGAGGATGACCTCCATGCTATCATATTTTACGGATTGAGAATGTTGGTTTTTCTTTACAAATGTTCAAGCATTTTGGAGCTGAGTGTGCCTTCAAAGACTGAACTTTTTCCGGGTCGGGAAAACATCCTCAAAACGCTTACCCTCTTTGGGACGCATTTTTCTCACTACCGGTACTATAACACCCAAATCCTGCCGGTCTGAGTGTTATGATAGTGAGACATTTTTAAGCTATCGCCCAAAAATGCCACGGTTTCCATGTTTTCTAGGCTACACATATTACATTCCCTTTCTAACACTCTTTTAATTCCCCCGCCCCCGCAGTTCTAGTGATTTCGATCTGACCCTGAACAACAGTAACCCCAAACGAACCACCAAGATAACGTTCAAGAGCGGGCGCCTCTTTCTTACTTAGCCCGTCAAATAAGCCTTTAGATTTAACACCCATCCTCTCATTCCCATTACAATCCTCTAAAATTTTATAAAAAAAACCTCGCCGACTGATACTGTTTTAAACTCCTAATATTTGCCCCTCAAATTGATGATTTTCGACTATTTCAAGTGTAAATGCAGGATTGAGGAGTGAGCCATGGTACGTGCGAATGCCACCGATTGGCCACTTAAATTGCAGCTACAATTTAGTATGACCAATAAAAGCACAGGCGCTAAATTTAGTCAAATTGTAGTTACAATTTAATAAATTGTAGTTACAATTTAGTTACATTGTACTTACAAATTGTAACTACAATTTAGCTAAATTGTAGGTACAATTTATTAAATTGTGAGTACAATTTAGCGCCTGTGCTTTTATTGGTCATGCTAAATTTATAATAAAATGATGATTTTATTTTCCCATTTCTGTGTGAAACATCTCAATGAAAGTGATTATTCAGGCCATTTTCAGCGAAAACAAAAAACGAACCCGATTGGCTAGTTAAACTGCAGCTACAATTTAGCTTCAGCAATAAAACTACAGGCGCTAAATTGTAGCTATACTTTAGCTAAATTGTAGTTATAATTTTTTAAACTGTAAGTACAATTTAGCTAAATTGTAACTACAATTTATTAAATTGTAACTACAATTTAGCTAAATTGTAGTTACAATTTATTAAATTGTAAGTACAATTTAGCTAAATTGTAACTACAATTTATTAAATTGTAAATACAATTTAGCTAAATTGTAATTACAATTTATTAAATTGTAGTTGTAATTTAATAACTAAAAACGACGTGAAGCTAATAGGCTTCCGTAAGTCTTATCGATAAGTTCACTGTCGTTGGATTAAGGTTCATTTGACTGGAACCCAATCCTTTCTCAAATAACCGTTTTTACGAATGTCATAAATTTAACCATCAGTCGAAAAGGGAGAATACGAAGAGATGAGTCATGTACATTTTGAAATCTGTTCATTCATGTAGATAATAAAATTTTAAATGGGTTAAAATATATGGATGGTCCTAATCTCGTAACAAGGTCAGTAGTGAAAGGGTTTAATTAAGCCGCGTTGTTTATTTTTTATTTTTTTTTTCTTCAAATTTGTTGCTAAACTCTGATCCTTTAAATGTAAGTCTTGCTATCAAATGCTTTGAGTTTTATTAGCTCACCTGACTGAAAGTCGGGGTGAGCTATTCTGATCACTCTTTTGTCCGTCGTCCGTCGTACGTCGTGAAGGTGGTGTTTGGGTCATTTTCTCCCAAGTGACTGGCTGAATGAAAATTCACACGAGTAGCGGTTATATAGGGGCATTTGGGTTTTTCTTCAAAATGGATTTCTGCTCATATTGTGGAGTGGAGTGGGGCCAAAATGCACAAAATTTTTAAAAATCTTCTTCTCATGAACCAGCTGTAGCAGAGACTTGATATTTGGTATGCAGCTTTCATTTGAGGTGTAGACTCAAGTTTGTTCAAGAGAAGTTTGACGGGCAATATTTGCCTTTGTTCTGAGAGGGGCAAGAATTTTTACCCCACCCAGAATTTCTATTTTCTGAACCGAGAGGCCAATTTGACCCACATTTAATATGAGGTATTATTGGGTTTTTAGAACTTGATTTATGCCAAAAAAAATTCCCTGCAGTTCTGTGGGAACCCTAGGAGCCAAAAATAGAAGAAAAAAAAAACCGTCCATATCTCCAAAACTGCACGGCACTGAGAATTTTTATTTGGTGTGAGGCTTCCTTGGAACCAACAGAAAGGAATGGTAAAGAAAATTGCCTTCGGTTTTGTCATAAGGTACTTTTTCGGGACTTTTGAAAAAATGCTGAGTCAGCATTTTTTAACACTGTTGGCAATGGGAAAAAATTAAAGAATCGTTAGCTTCCAAACCACTGCTCCAAAAGCTTTCATATTTTACATATAACATCTTTGGAACATTGATTGACATATTTGTTGAAATCAAATCCCTCGGTCCATATTTGGGTTTCAAAATGCTGTGTGAATACTACTCACGAAGAGAGAAGAAAATTTTCAACTCGGAACTGTCTATAAGTATTGTTTTTAATATCAGTTTTATTTCAGGGAAGTTTTTATATATTTAGTTTTGCAAGTGTGTTTGGGAGGATCGTACGGTGTAATAAGGAGGTTTAGGTGATAGGTTTTTCCGGTTTTGTTGTTTGTTTGCCTTAGTTGCCTTTTTTCGTGTGTGTTTGTTGCTCTGGTGTTTTTGTCGTTTTTGTCGTTTTCGGTCATTGTATAATATTTGTAGTCATGAATGGTAAGTGCACGACGGGTGTTCAGACGGAGGTAAGTATGGGTGTTAAGGGAGGTCTGAGGGAGGTGAGTCGAGGGGTGCAGGTGGGGGAGAGTGAGGATCCGGAGGCATGCAGACAGTGTAATATGAGGTATGGTGGTGGTCGGTCAATGGAGAGTAGTGGGGTATGTGCGAATTGCAGGGATATTTTACAGTTGTTAGAGAAGTGTGTTGGATTTGAGCGGGAGATTGCAGAGCTGAGAGGGAGGTTGGGGAGGGCCGGTGTATCTGGAGTTACCCCGTTGAAGGTTACCTACGATGGTGAGGTGGAAGGTGGGTGGAAGGTCGTTGTGGATTCAAGGAGGAAAGTGGGAAGCAGGAAACGTGGGGGATTAATGCTTGATGTGCAGGGTTTAACTGAGGAGGGGGGTTCTAGTAGGAAAATCCGGAAGGTGGCGTCAAGTCAGGGCTGCGTCGAGTCCGGAAGCCAGAGTCGGCGTAAGGCTGCCAAGGTTGCTAGGCGGTGTTTAGAAAACAGGTTTAGTGTTTTAGACTCTGATACCCCTGGGGACGAGAGTGAGGGGGAAAGTGTGGGGGGTGAGATGGTTGGTGATGATGATAGGCCAGTCGGGGTAAGGAGGGCGGTCAAGAGAAAGAGGGGGCCAGGAGCTTGCAAAACGAGAGGAGGTGCAGATGATATAGGAACTGGGGCCAGAAGAAGAAAATTAGTTGTAGCGGGGAGCAGCATTGTACGTGGGATTGACAATGTTGTTTGTGGTCCTGATAGTTCCAATCGAACAGTCTTGTGCTTTCCGGGGGCGAAGGTGGAGGATCTCAGGGACCGGGTAGACGGCATTGTGGCAGGGTCAGGGCCGGAACCGGTAGTGGTGGTCCATGTGGGGACCAATAATATCAGGGAGAGAAGGTCAGTAAGTTTGGTGGAGTCGTATAGAGGCTTAGTCGGCAAACTGCTAAGTAGGAATGCAAGGGTAGTCGTATCCGGGGTCCTTCCTGTCCTTGGAGGTGGGGACGAACGGAACTCAAGGATTTTGGCACTAAATGAAGAGTTAGAGGACTACTGTGTTGATCTGGGAATTCCCTTTATCGACCATTGGGACACGTTTTGGGGCAATGGGAGCATGTACGGGCGTGACGGGCTGCATCTTAGCAGGGCGGGGAAACGGGTATTAGGGGATAAAATTCTACGGGTAGCAGAGCCTTTTTTGGAGAGGAGCGGGGTGGGAGGTCAGAGGCAAGTATAACGAGAGTGGACATAGGTGGGGTGAACAAGAGTGAGGGGGACAGAATAAGTTTACCAAGACTAGCACCAGAAAACAATGGGCCCAGTAGGCGGAAGCCAATGAACCTCGGTACCCTGAAAGTGGGTTATAGCAACATCCAGGGTCTCCACCGGAAAGTAAGTGAAATTGCTACATTGATCGAGGCAGAGGAGTTTGATGTCATGGGCTTAAGCGAGACGTGGGTAAGACACGAGGAACGGGTAGACCAAGTAAGCGGGTGTGTGTGGATAGGTGTAGGGCGAACGGAAGGCCAGAAAAAGGGGGGAGGGGTAGGCATGTACATTAAAGAGGATTTAAAACCGTCGCTGATTACAGATCTGGAAGATATCATCACCTCGGCTGATGTGTCAAAAGAAATTGGATGGGTAAAGATCAGTCTGAGAAACAAAAGTATTGCCCTTGGGATTGTGTACTGTGCGGTGGAGGGAAGTAAACCCGAGTGGAATGACTCGATATACTCAACACTAAGGTCCAATATCACTGAACTAGAAAACAGGGGGCTCGGTATAATTCTGATGGGCGACTTTAATGGACACATAGGTGACAAGGAAGAAGGCATAGAGGGTGGGGACAAGAAAGTCAACAGGAATGGAAGGAAGCTGTTGAACTTCACAAATGAGCTCGGTCTGAAGATTCTGAACAGGGACGCTAGATGTAAGGGGAAATGGACCTGGGAGAGAAACGACAGAAAATCAATAATTGACTACATTCTCATAGATATGAATTTATGGAGGGAGGTGATAAGGGTAGAAGTGGATGATGAGGGCAAAATGGAGTTGGATAGTGATCACAACTTGATTACAGTGACGATGAGGGCCAAAAACCCAGAGAAAAGGAAAGGAAGCTTCAAGGAGATTTGGGAACTCAAAAAGGATGCCGACTGGGCGAAGTTCGAAGAAAAACTGAAACCAAAGCTTGCAGCCGTACACAAGGGGGGTAGTGTCCAGAAGATGGCCGACGCCATAGTTGCGAGCCTAGTGGAGGCAGGGAAGGAAAGTGTAGGAAAGATTAGGGTGCCAACACGGGAACTTGGGTACAGAGTGAACGAAGAATTGAAAAGGGCCATAAAGGTTAGAAAAGATAAATGTGCTGCATACAGGAGAAGTAGAAAACTTAAGGGGGTGGAAAGCAATGAGGCCATGGTGGCAAAGGAAGAATACCAACAAGCACGAAATAAAGTAAATAAGATTAAAGACGACAACCGGAGAGTGCGAAATAGCAGTCTTATTAGGACGATAAGTACGACAAGGGGGTCGAGTTCGAGCGTATTTTGGAAATGGGTGAACAAACGTAACAAAGGGAATAACCAACAGAGCATTAAAGTAGATGGCAGAGTTACAGAAGAGCGAGATCAAATCGCATTAGAACTAGTCAAGCACTGGGAAAAGGTAAACGATAAGCGATGGGGCATGGGGAACCCACCGGAGTGTCCGAACCAGGTCGAGGAAAATCTCTCGGACTTCGTGTGCAGCGAAATCAAAACCGAGGAGGTGCGAAGGGTGATCTCAAAATTGAGGAATGGAAAAGCGGGAGGGGTGGACGAAATTCCTAACGAGTTTATCAAAAAAGGGGGAGAGGAACTCTTGGAAAGCCTGACTGCCCTATTCAATTTAGCCATAGAAAAACAAGAGGTCCCAAAGGAGTGGAGGGAAAGCAAAGTGACGTTTATTCACAAAAAGGGGGAAAAAGACGTTTTGGATAACTATCGAGGGATCTCTGTCAGTAGCAACATTGGAAAGGTTTTCTGTAAAGTCCTTTATGGGAGACTAGAGGAGGTAATTGAGGAGAAGGGTTTTTTGGGAGAAATCCAGAATGGCTTCAGGAAGGGAAGGAGAGTAACCGACCATCTTTTCACGCTATCCCAAATGATAGAATCCGCGAAAGCAAAAAAGAAAAAGATGTTTATGGCCTTTTTGGATGTCAAAAAGGCATACGATAGAGTATGGAGGGAGGGTATGTGGCGCAAGCTGGAGGCTCTGGGCTTAGGAGGCGAGTTTGTTGGAATTATGAAAGCATTATATAAAGATGTACAGAGTGAACTTAGTCTGGGAAACATTACAACAAAACGTGTGCCTATGGAGATAGGCCTAAAACAGGGGTGTATCCTTTCGCCAATCCTGTTTGCATTGTACATCAAAGGTTTAGGAGATGAACTCCTGCGTAGCGACGAGGGGGTAGCAGTTGGGAACTTGAAGATCCCAGGGCTATTTTTTGCAGACGATATGGTTCTAGTGTCAGAAAGCGAAGAGGGGCTAACGAAAATGCTGGGAATTGTTGGGAAATATGGGAGCAAATGGAGACTCGAACTTAATGAAAGCAAGAGCAAAGTTATACCTGTGGGCCGCCAAGTGGACCCCACTCGAAGGTGGAGAGTGGGTGAGTTCTGCATTCCGGAAGGGAGCAGCAAACTTCTCAATGTAGGAGAGACAGGTGATTACGAGTATTTGGGGGTAAATATAAACATTACAGGAAGAGGCATCTACCGAAACCACACAAACAAATTGATTCTGAAGGGGAAGCGAATCCTTAACCAAATGAAACTTATAGGGAGAAACAGTTTCAATAAGGTTTTCGTGGGGAAAACCATTTGGGAAATGGTGGGGCTGCCAAGTATAACATACGGTACGGAAGTGGTACCTCTAAACCAGACGGCCATAAAGAGCTTGGAAATCTTACAGAACGATGCAGGCCGATGGATAACGGGGTCGAGCAATGCCGCAGCGCTAGAAGCAATCAGGGGTGAGCTTGGGTGGATGAGGATCAAGGACAGGATAGACCTGTTGAAACTCGGTTATCTTAATTATTTGGTGAATCTCCCCGACAGCCGATGGTGTAAAGTAATGTTCCTGAGAATTTTCAACTCAAATATCAAAACGGGGTGGATGATCCAAGTGAGGGAGCTAGTAGAGAACTACTCATTGGAGATCTCGGACCTGGACGTTGGGGCAAACCAGGGTAAAAAAATCGTCAGAGAAAGGGTCTTGGAGGATTGTAACCGTAATTGGCGAGAGGGGGTCAAATCAAAGAGGTCTTTGGGTGGCCTGCGTGATAAAGAGAGGCCAGGTTTTGAAGAGTACCTTGATGGCACCTTTGGGGGGTCACTGCTGTTCAAGCTGCGGTCGCGATCCCTGGAGCTGAGGGGAAAAATTGGGAAAGACGGTGAAAGGGAGTGCCAGATGTGTAACTTGGGCATGGTGGAGACCCTGGAACACTTCCTTCTAGAATGCCCAAAGTATCAGTCTAAAAGAATGAGATTCACTGGGAGTATAATGGGGAAGTGGGATGGGAGAATGAAGGACATGTGGTTAGGGGGAGACTCAAAGGAGAGGGTTAATGTGCTAATCGGAGAGATTGGGAAGAATGGGGTAAGGGATGTCATCAAGCAGTTCGTCTCCGAATGTTGGGAGGAGAGGAGAAGCGTGGGAACAGGGAGGCAGTTGGGAGTTCAGGGGTAACCAAGGCCTTCTCGTTCGAGAACCGCGACAAATCAGCGGCTGGCCAAAGTGTTATTATTATATGGGAGCCCAAATGTTCAAATTAGTGCAGTATGAGGAATATTCTTTAAAAATTTTCTTCTTCAGATCTACCAATAAGAATCTTTTCATATTTGGTAAGCATGCTTAGGGGTGAGATTCAAGTTTGTTCAAGCCAGGTCCCTGGGTTCATATTTAGGCTGAAAATTTGGGGTCCCAATCCGGACTTACAAATTTTGGACCCAAATCAGGAAATGAGTTTTTCGTTTTTTATGCGTTTCGGTCAATTTTAAGAATTTTTTTTTTACACCGAAAATTTGGAGTCCGGGTGGGACTTAGAAGTTTTGGACCAAAAGCCGGAAATTTTTAATTTTTTTTTTTTTTGAGGGGGGGGGGGGGGCGGGGCGGGGGGGGGGGGGGGGTATGCGTTTTGGTAAATTTTAAGACAATTTTTTTTTTTACGCTGAAAATTTAAGGTCCGGGTGAGAATTAAAAATTTTGGACCAAAATCCGGATTTTTTTTTTTTTGTTTTTTATGCGTTTTGGTCAATTTTAAAACAATTTTGTTTTTTTTTCAACACTGAAAATCTGGGGGGACTTAGAAATTTTGGACCAAAATCCGGAATTTTTTTTTATTGTTTTTTTATGCGTTTTGGTCAATTTTAAGACAATTTTTTGTTAGACTGAAAATTTGAGGTCCGGGTGGGACTTGGAAATTTTGGATCAAAATCCGGAAAGTTTTTTATGCGTTTTGGTAAATTTTAAGACGAATTTTTTTTTTTTGGCACTGAAAATTTGGGGTGCGGGTGGGACTTGGAAATTTTGGACCAAAATCCGGAAAGGTTTTTTGGTTTTTTTATGCGTTTTGATAAATTTTAAGACGAAATTTATTTTTTTTTACACTGAAAGTTTGGGGTCCGGGTGGGAAATTTTGGACCAAAATCCGGAATTTGTTTTGTTTTTTTTATGCGTTTTGGTCAGTTTTATAACAATTTTTTAAAATTTTTTTACACTGAAAATTTGGAGTCCGGGCAGGGGGGTGGGGTCTTCCAAAAAATTCCGGACACAAGGCCTGGGTGGGTGTGTGGTCGGATGGGGGCCAAAACACCTTTTTTCCTGGAGTTGCATTTTTTTTCATGGTGGTTTTTTTTTCAAATTATTTTCACATAACAAGGCTATATTGTTGTTTAGTAGTCTAATAGGCACCTGTTTGTCAGGTAGGGTTAGTGAATAAGGCCCCACTAGGCTGATTAGGGGATTTGTTCTCTTTTTTGTAAATTAAATTAGATGCATTAAAGAATTGTGTACTCCAGTTTGACTAAAAACAATCAGTGGAAATTTATGAATTTTAATTTGGGAATGGTTAACATAATTTTCATAGCTGAATCATCACGGCACAATTTGGATTTTACAATGAGTAGCAATGTGTTTAGCAGAACATCTAAAATAATGTAAAAAAATTACGGAAAATAATCTAAATGCCCAGTTTCTCTGAGTAGAGCTCTTGTAACCTGAAACTAATGAAAATTCTCACTGTGCATCTTTGATATAAAACCCCACTTAATTCAAGCTCATAGTGATAGTACCAGGTTTTCACAGAGGGTTCGTCTGGCTATCTCGTGAAAACATGAAACAAAAGTTACAGTTAATATTTGAATTGAAAACTGACCCTGACTGAGCCAGAGTATATAGATGAGTAGCTGAGCATTATACTATGCAGCAAAAGATTATTTTAATTCTCTATTTGATGTTCACAAAAATAGTCTAATTCTTACATTATATGCTGTTATATGCAGAAATCAATGCTGACATTTTTTCGGAGACGGACCAGGTCGGACAGTGAGATTTACAATAGTGTTAGGTGAAAGATTTTGTCAGCTTCCCTGCGCTGTCTACTATCTTTTGAGTAATGACACTTGGCTGAAACCTCAGGCCTAGACACTTAGCCTGAAGTCGGGTCATTAAAATTAAAACTTCTTCACTAAATTTAAGCTGTTTCTTCAGTCTCGGAACTTAACACATGAATGATAATTATTATGAGAGCATTGAGGCCAGAACTTTCAGTTCAGCCTTTGTAATTCATGCACTTCAATAATATGCCAGTATGCACTACGCCATAGTGTATATTGGCATATTATTGAAATGCATGAATTACAAATGCTCAACTGAAAGTTCTGTCATCAGGTATTAGAACCACCAGAACATAAAGATGTGAAAAAAACAGTTATCAGCTGTTATATGCAGAAATCGATGCTGACATTTTGGTATAGCTTGACTGCATAACAGTTACCAATATATTTATTTTTATTTGTGATACATGTATTTGGTAGCACCCTCGTTAGTTTGACATCAACTTTGAATGAGAAAACAGCAAGCACTGATCATCATAGAAGAATTCCTCAGTGGCAGTGCTTTGTTTTTTCACAACATCAACAACACACTACATCATGGAATTTGTAATAAAGCACCATTTTATTTCATAAACATACACCTATATACTGCCAAAACAACTACAATTCTGGTATCTACCAGTGACCAGTGTATCAGTCAGTTCCTCCAAAGTTTTCTCACAACGAAAAATAACAATGAAATTTTTCCCAGTAAAAATAAATGCGTTCTTGATAACAAAGGAGTTAATAACAATTTTCTTTAGTGAAATCTAAATGCTTCTGTTGATGCTGGTTGATGTGTACATAATAAGTTTAGACAGTAGATTAGGATTCAAATTAAGGCAAGGATTGGCAACTGGAAGCTCAGTGCAATAATTTTTCATTACCCACTGTGGTGATACACTGAAAAAATATAGGTGGTGGGGTGGGTGTCCAAGTGGTCAGAGGAAAAATTTTTTTTTTTTTTTTGCACGTGGGTGGGTGGGTGGTGGTCAAAAGGTGGAAAAAATATTTTAGACCTTGTGTCCGGAATTTTTTGGAAGACCCTCCCCCCTCCTTGTCCAGGAGGGTCTTAGAAATTTTGGACCAAAATTCGGAAATTAGTTTTTTTGGTTTTTTTTATGCGTTTTGGTAAATTTTAAGAAGAAAAAAAGGTTGGTTTGAAAATATTTTGTTGAAAATTTCCGAACAAAAATAAAAAAAAAATCTGTTTTTTATGTGTTTATTTCTCAATTTTGGGACGTGTAAGTGCGGAACTGAAAATAGAAGGAAAATCTTGTGTATTGTGTGGGCACAATCTCTTCATCTAGTTGGTATATTCTTTTCTTGGGAGAGACGTATGCAGCTTATTCAAGTCAAGTCCCTGGTTTGATATTTAGACTACCATGTCAGGTGAGCGCCCTCAGGCCCCCTGGGGCCTCTTGCTCATGTTTGCCTCCATGTGATCCAAACGCCAAGTTTTCACAGTGAACGGAAAAATATTAGCATCTTTCCAAAAAAAAAAAATATTATCTGGAGTCACGAATGGCTGATCACAGAGTATGCATCGTTCTATTAGGTGCTTAGTTGCACCATACCAAGTCATTTAAAATGTACTGATTCAAAAAACATTCCAAAGCACAATTTCAATTTGAATGAACCATTATAATGAGAGCGAAAAAATGTTCGGGTCTGTGAAGACAACTTACTTTTATAGGGAGAAGAGATGATACTACAGATCAATTTCCCCTTGAGATGACGTACGATGAGCTGTGCCAAAAAGCTGTGGAATATTTTCCCGTACTGGACGGCATCACTATTCAGCTGCTCATCGGAAAGAAGGGCTCTCGCCTAGAAGATATTCCAGAGAACGCTACAGTCAAAACTATAAAGGAAATGATACCTAAATATTCGTTTGCGCGGCTCTGGGTCCGACCAACAGTTTTAATTGCTCATGTGCAAATGGATACACCAACTGTAAGTAATCGTAAAGTGACACATTTCTTTCGAAAACAGTAATGCCAGGTAAACACACAACATTATTCCGGAATTGCAATAGATTCTGTGAGTCATTTTGAAAAGAATTGAAAAAAGGAGATTGTGAGTCCCAACTGTTCTTCCCCATTCAAAAAATGGTGACCATGTTCTTTTGTTTGCATCAATCGCTTGAATTCTACCGAGAACTCAAATCAACGTGTGATTTTAGATTCATCGTATATCAATGAGCTTAGGGTTAAACTCACACAGAGCGGGAAAAGGGTGCAAGTAGGAGAGCTCAAGATTCCGGGCTTCTTTTTTGCCGATGATATGGTTTTTGTATCTGAAAGTGAAAAAGTGGCTACAAGAGATGCTGGAAATAGCAAATGTAAGATCACATTTGTAAAGTGGGGATTGATTTGTTTCAATGTTTCAATGAAAAATCATGAAACCTGGATTCAGATTTTTTCAAGATAAATAGTTCTTACCATTTATAGACTTTGATGATTCGAAAAATAAATGTTAGTCCTAAGACATTCATTCATGCAATTGAGTCTGTGAATGAATGAACAGGTGGATTGGTTGATCTAATGGTCTATTGTGACTATTGACAAGGTGATTAATCAATTGTTCATCCATATGTGAAATCGTCCCCAATAATCACGAACAACTTTCTTTCAGATGGCACAATTTTCATGTCAGTGATTATCACAATTCTGTCAAAAACAAAAGCTGCTAGGTAAGTGCAAACAACCCGCGCGTTAATCGACTCATGGCGAATCGTCCAGGTGGCGAACCGTCCCCATGGCGATTCGTCCCGTACTCGATTCTCAAGGTTGCTTGCTATGATGTCACTTCCGAGTATGCCATACGAGGGACCCAAACTCTTTTCAAGTATTCACCGTCGTTATATCTATAACGTTTCACGCTTTCAAACGCCGTGCCGTAAGGGCAGAGAATTGGGTCAGCACGTGGTTGATCAACGTGACTGCTATGGTGTGTTTACCATGTTTGCGCTATGGTGAAGCTCTTATTCGTTAGGGCTCGAGGGAGAATTAAAAACATTTCGTCCACTGAATCATCAAGTAGCACATCGACTTAACTTTTGAAGTCCTACTATTAATTGTGCTAATGATCAATGACCCAGTGCTGAAATCGTTCAAGTTGGGTTCTGATATAGTTTACATGGAGAAAATACACCATCATTTTAGTTTTACATCCCGTAAAAAATGTTATTTAATAGGTTTGTAAAATCAAAATATCCCATTTCTCAACATAGTAGACTTAATCAAGAAGCCGGTATTATACTAGCAAAGCGTCATTATGGGGTTGTTTTGGTAGTATGGGCACTGAAGCACACGATTTCTCGTGCTGCGTTGGCTGATCTGCGGGACATTAGGTCACACCAATTGCGTTCAGTTCTTTTGTTTTCAGTCTCACAAGTTTGTTCTTCTGCGCTTCTCTTCCTATGTAAAACGTACATTGACACACACAGATGGAACTAGACATTTTACAGGTTATAATGGGGCAACGCAGACGACGTGAACGTATACGGCGATTACTAGCACATTTAGTGGAAGTGTATCATTTACATACGCGAATGTCTACCCCATTTCATTTCCTCATAGACTTTGACCATGTGGATATTAATAGGGTGCTCACAAACATAAATCGCATTGGGGATATTCTCCAAGCCCCTCCTTCAATGTTGTGGATGTTATGTGGGGAAACGCCCAATTCGTTTAGAGAACTTCGCGACGATATTTCGCAACACATTCTGAACTTACACAGACACCACCCCTTAGTCATGGAGCCAGAGAAACAACTATTAGTAACTCTTGTGTGGCTGAGGCACAATCTAACATTTGAAAAACTTGCTAGGTCTTTTCAGTTGCCGCATAGCACAGTTGTGCGCATTGTCCATGGTGTAGTTGAAGTTTTATGTAATGAAATCACTCCAAGAGAAGTAGTTTGGCACGACCTCGCTGTATGGGGTACAATGGAAGGTATGTATCTCCTGCATACTAGACAAGTTATATATATACAGTAGTACCTGTCTTGAGAGACCACCTATTTTCTAGGGCCAGAGGTTTGTTAAAAAATATGGTCTCTCAAGGAAAGTTCTACTCTACCCCAAAACCTCATATGGAGGCTTTATGGTAGAGTAGAATTTTCCTTGAAAGACCACCTCTTCTTGAAGACCAATTAAGGGTGGTCTCTCATTACAGGTGTGTGTGTGGGGGGGGGGGGGGGGGGGGGGCGGTGCGCGTGTGTGTGTATGTGTGTGTATGTGTGTGTGGCAAACTAGTGGAATAGCCCTAAGTACCATAAATAACTTGTACATGCCAATGCTGGGCATTTTATCTATATATATAATTGGTTCGTTCGTTCGTTCGTTTACAAACTTTTTCCGTTCGTTCGTTAACAGCCTTTCTTTTGCCTACATTTGATTCCTACAGTCATTCTAAGCACCTCATCTATCTACCCCATGTGTCCGTTCGTCTGTTAACGTTTGTTCGTTCGCCCGTTAACATTTTGTCCGTTCGTCCGTTAACAGTCTTTGTTAGTAATTCTCTTGAAAACGTCTAGAAATGCTGGAATCAATGGCCCGTAGGGCCATTTATTTCTAGTTATTATATATTACGCATTATTGCAGGTAAGATATCCCTGGGTTCTACCTTGAAGTTGGCAAAGGTTCGGCAATTCATACCTCGATTGATACAGCTCTATGAGCTCTGTCAATCAAAATATGAACTGTTCAACCGTACATGTAAATAACAGAAGTGGGCAGATGTATAAGCGGGTAAGTCCGACGTTAGCACGTGGAAGTGATGGTACTTATGGCTATTCCACTAGCCTCCAGCTATATTCAAACGTTTTACTGTGTTGGACCTTTTTGGAAATACTGGAGAATTGCGATCGGCCTTCTCCAGTAAATCGTAAGAGTGTAGTATTGTCGTGTTGTATTACATGTATGTGTATATTACACTGCCGTGATTTCTCAGTAGTTACATTATTACTGAAGAGTGAACATATACATTCAATGTATATGTACACTCTCCAGTAATAATGATTACATTCACCAGTTAACTGTAGGTAATTAGTATTTGTGAATTCATGTATTTTTCTGTATTATTTGGAACTTGCCCTGTATGCTGGCTGCTATTGTAAGTTTTAGCCTTTGTATTTCTTTATTTGTTTATTGGTGTTCTTTACGGCACTGTAACAGCCAGGGTCATATCATGTTGGTGACACCAGAAACTCCGGTTTCTGGTGAAAGAAGCCGGAGTCCCGGAGAGAACCACCGAGCAGCAGCGAGTCACTGTCAACTCTCCAACGTACTAACCCCTACGGGATTAGCATTGGTTGAAGGCATGTTAGCTATTGACGTACGGTACGCCTTTAGCACACTGTGGGCAATGGGGTTGAAGTGCCCACCTCAAAGAGACAACGAGTGGGCACGAATTAATCATTTGTAAGGTCACTCATCCAGCGACTAACCGCTCTCGACGTTGCTTAACTTTCGTGATCTAACGAGAACCGGTTAACTACGCTTCGCGAATCGCACCCCCCTCCCCTATACATTTCACGTCAAGTGTTGCTCTACGCCAGTTTGTGCAACGACGTACGTTGTTGTCATTTACGATACAAATATAAGGCATTTTCAAGAAAATATATGCAAATATAAACATTATAGGAAGCGCCTTGTAGAGCCGCTTCCAATAATGATTATATTTGCTTAGATGCCTTGACAAAAATCGTCTTTATGGGCTCTCAACCAAGTTATTTTTTTCCATTGCGCCATAGAAATTTAACGTAATTCAGATTTTCTTCTGACATTGTTGAAATTTGTGTTTACCAGTGACGTCAGTTAATTAGGGTCTATAAAATAACAACGGTAGTGCTATCATGCAGAACTCTAGTTAGTCACCCAAACGTTAACTTTTCTTTATAAAAAGTCCTCTTCCTCATACCACTGGGCCATGTTTAACGAAATATAGTAGGTGCAACCCTCAAGATTTAATTTTATTAATTGACTTACTCCGCCCACTTGGGATCCCATCGGAAGAGAACTCCTATTTCTTTTTAAATCTCCACCCGAACCACCCTGCAGAATAAGATTATTTTGGATATGTGTGCACCTTGGGCTGTGTCACAAAGAGTTGTTGGAGCACAAATCCTATGTGCTAACTTCTTAAATTCAAAAGTGTGTTTCACAAAAAAACACTAGTAACCGTTTGTGTAGCTCGTACGAAGTGGTGAATTTGGGAAGAAATTTGCGAAGAAAATATAAGAAGCGACTTTGTAAATGTCTCACTGCTCATTGTCTTACGCTGTGACCTTCAGCAATGGTGGTTTTTGAAATAACGAAGAAACAAATAAAAGTAATAAATAAATAAAATAACATAGAATAAACCACTGAACCCAGTCTGGGCATTGGAGAGAGAGAGAGAGAGAGATAAATTACATGATACCCTACTATTTTGTATCGACAAGATGTGACTATGTTATACTGGGCGGCGTAAAAATCCACATGGTCAAACAAAGCAGCATTATAAGGTTTGTCTATATTTTCCAGGTTTGGTGCCAGATTTTCCATCTGTGGTAGGGTTTCTTGACTGCACGTGCATAAGGATTAACCGCCCAAAGGGACATTTGCAGCGCCACTATTATAGACGTGATAAAGGATTTCACTTTATCAACTGGTTTGTCGTCGTGGATGTCCGTGGATATTTCGTGCACGGTAGTTGTGGATTCGCGGGACATTTATCAGATGCCGACTGTCTACGTCTGTCTCCAGCTATTAGTGAAGGACAACATTTGGCCCTGCGTGCCGGACAGCAGTTGATGGCAGATGCCGTATTTCCTGCCAGCCAACATATTATCACGCCTCACCACCATACGCAGCACATTCCAGACAGACTAGCGCGTAACTACATCTTTAGCCAACAAAGAGTTTTCGTTGAACATAGGATTAGGGACCTAAAGGTGTATCGGGTTGTTGGTGGCAAATTCAGAGGGTCTCGGGGATTTCCCCCGCGTGTGGCTAACGCAGTCATGGGATTGACCAACAGAAGAAGGAGAATGATTATGAGGGAACGTTTACTAGAGTGAAATAGTTATATACATTGTTATGTGCTATATATGTTATGTGTTATATATGTTACGGCTATATATGTGGACGTACGTATAAACGCTGTTGGATATACAGTTATAATGCCGAGTGTATACAAAATGTTTTGACAAATATGAGACATAGTACCATTATCTGTTGTATTTTTCTGCAAAGTAAAAATATAGAATTTATCAATGTCCTGTAATGTTATACTAAACAAGTAAAGCATACAGACAATCTTTGTTTATTTCTCTTAAACTATATACATGTATGTTGCACATGCCGATCAGTCCCTTTCTGTGGGACCTAGGTCTGTATTTCTCGTTGTGGTTCTCATGCCAACGGGTAGCCATAGTAAACCGCCTTCTTTGGACATCATCTCCGCGGAGATGCATTGTGCCTGGTGTACATGCGCGCACGGTGAAAAAAGGTTTTCACGCACCGTTAGGCGCCAATTTTAGAGTCGGCCGAGAATCTTGCGAGATTCTTGTGGTGGGTATCAAGGGGCGGCCATATTGGCCGCCAGTGGCCGCGGGGTCTTAGTCCATTGGACCCAGTCAATTTCGCCCCAGGCCAAGTTAGGTCCAGGGTTGGAGGGGCAACATCGATTTACTATAATGTAGCAGAGAATCGGACCGAAATTGACGGGAAGGCAAACCTGGCGGACCCTGGTGGCCTCTAAGCCCATAGCTTGGCTGTCTAAGCCTTACATGTTATTTCACTTGACCGAGAGTAGTATAAACCCAGACGTCTGACACTGAACTCGGCTTGCCCGACAGCGACTGGGGTCCAATGGACTAAGACCCCGCGGCCACTGGCGACAAAGATGGCCGTCCCTTGACACCCATCCACAAGAATGTTGCGAGATTCACGACCGAATCCAAGATCGACGCCGTGACACTCTTTTTGCACGTGCGCTCATGCGCATGAACCACCACACATCTCCATGGAGATTACGTCACATGATGGCGCGTTACCATGGCTACCCATTGGCACAATGAGAATCATAAAAATGAGAAACATAAACCTAGGTCCACGCAGAAAGGTTATTGATTGGCATATGATATAGCACTTACTTCATGACTTAGAATCATCTAAATTAAAACCCCTTGCAGCGGCTGACGCTCTCAGGTATTTACGGAGGACGTCTTCCGTGGCTGCACTCTCCCGCATTAGGGTCCTTAACTCATCCAGCGTCTCCAGCATACTTTGGGAAATTTGCCGCTGAGTTGGGTGGTTCCGCTGCGCCACGCCCACTTCTGCCTCATCCACCGATGCCTCTTGCCTTTCTGTGTTATTGACTTCGCTCGTCTCTTCCCTAGCCTCTGCAGATTCCTCCGCGCCCCCTTCCTCACTCTGTCCTGCAGTAACACCAGCCGCAACCTGTCTACCTCCCGATGTTCCACCACCAGATTCCACTTCTGTCGATGAATGGCCACCACTCCGCCCAGCCGTGTTGAGGTGAACCACGTGGCGGCTATCTTCCTCGTCCCTCATCACATCCCTGTAACAGTATTACACGGAAGGATTAATAACTGCCTTGTGTACGCTATGTAATTTTGACCCTATTTCTTTGTTTTGTTTGTTTTTTTTATCTTTAACATCCGAGGTCATACCGTGCCGAGCAGTGTCAAACTCTCCAACGTGCTAATTTAGCAGAGTTAGCATTGATTGAAGACATGCTTAGGGACATTTTCACCAACATGCACTATACAGATAATGTGGGTGACATTCGAAAGGACACAACTCGAACGTTCCTGTTGTACTTGAACCCTTATCCTCAAAGACCTTAGGATCCAGTCCAAACTCAGCAATTTGTATTTGAAGAGAAGTATAATAAAATTCATAGATCATTAAACCCTTGAACTTTGATAACGACGTTTCTTCCATTTTAACCGATTCCTAACCATGGTTATCTATCCTAATGTTGCTAATAATTCAACAATTTATATTTTGATTAATAGGACTCTGCAAGGCATTTAATCAAATTATAAATTATCGAACCTTTGAAAACATCAAACATAAATAACCAAGATTTCGAATATTGGCATTCTAGCCCCAGAGTGCTAAGGGTTAAGGAATTACGTTTGTGCAGAAATGTTTTATCACAAAAATATTTTATAAGTTGTGTTTTCTAACGCATATGTTGGTTCGGTCCTTAGTCGGCAGTAGTGTGTCATGTTACAAGCTTGCCAATTTCGGGGGACTCCGCGGGGGATTCCCTATATTGCATGCACGGGACGTGACGTCATCATCAGGGTCGTTACGTCAGCACAAGGAGACATGATATCATCACCAGGTCCATGATGTCACCGAGGGGGGTCCTGAAGGAGGCAAGCTTGCAACAGTATGCGCTACCATCACCGACCGACCGACCGACCGACCGAAAGTGCTGGGACGCACTTGACAAAACAGTTAATGCGTATCGGTGATTTCCAGTGCGTTTGTGTACGCTTAACTTTTTGCTGATGCGTTTTTCGCCATTTATAATGCGTAAATACGTAAAAACGCACCTTATCTGTAGCTCTGCATCGTCGGATCGATTTCGTTAATTCGACGCCATTTCCCAGCCGAACAATACAATGTTCCCAACCATATATATATATATATATATATATATATATATATATGGTTGGGAACAGGTACTCCACCGCAGTGGACTAATTAACAAAAACGACACGTGACTTTTCACATTATATATATATATATATATAATACCGGCTTCATGATTAAGTCATATTGCAAGCTTGCCTATATCGGGGGAACCCCGGGGACGTAACACCCCCTGGAGGTGACGTCATTGGACTGGCAATGACCTCACAGACCCTGGTGATGACGTTACGCAATTGTGATGACGTCACATGCCGCGCATGTGCAGTAGGTGATGCCAAGCGGGGTCTCCGAACTTGATTGATTGTGTTTAATGTCACTTTCAACAGCAATGGTCATATGGTGACATTGGTGAGAAATGGTTTCAAGCTACAGCAATCACCTATTACCCCTCCCATTGTTAGAAGACTCCCACTCCAGGCAATGAATACCATGGTCCTATTCTCACAAGCCGGAACATGGCCTGCACCCTAGAAACCACCCAAGCCACCCAAAATTGTCAAGCTTGCAACATGGCATACTACTGTCGGCGTTGGTGTATAAAGAAGGATCTGGGCATATACTCTCATCACCTTTAGTTGTGCAGCAATGCTTTAGACGCAGTTCAATTAGATTTATTTCTTATGTCCTAAACGCTGTTAAATCCATCCACCAAAATTTCACAACGTCTATAAAATAATCTGCGTAAATGGTATAGAATTAAATACAACATGCAATACAGAATATCACACCCAGATTCTCTCTCACACAATCACCCCTCTCTCTCTCCCAACCACCTCTCTCTCTGTCTCTCTGTCTCTGTTTCTCTCTCTGTCTCTCTGTCTCTCTCTCTCACACACACACACACACACACACACACACACACACACACACACACACACACACACACACACACACACACACACACACACACACTCCCTCTCCCTCCCTCTCTCCTCTCTCTCTCTCTCTCTCTCTCTCTCTCTCTCTCTCTCTCTCTCTCTCTTCCTTGCTCTCTCAGATCTAAGAAGCGATGGTACAGCCACCAGGTATAACCTGTCCCGTAGGTATACGTACCGAAATTTCTTTCGTAGCCCTTTTAAGCGGTTGCTTATCTTCTTCCACTCGGTACATCCTGTGGCGTACGGTTTGTCTCGGGTCTCCCTGTTCATATTTTGTATTAACTGCGGAAAATTTTGAAATTCTTCGTCTTCGACAATTCCAGCTACAATAGCTGAACACCTGCCCTTATCTTGATGCCGTTTGTACACTTCGGCCTCTGCGAGCTGTAAAATATTGCCTCGTGGCATGTTGCACTTCTATGTTTCAATAATACGGCGGTCTCAATGGAACAGGAACGATAAAAATTTTACTTGGACTAATTAACAAAAACGACACGTGACTTTTCACACTTCATGGCCCATACTACCAAAACAAACCCATAATGACGCTTGTTGGGATAATACCGGGTATAATACCGGCTTCATGATTAAGTCTATTATGTCATATACATTGTAGGTATTGGCTCGACCAAATGCGGACCCTTCACCAGAGAGAAGGTCTATGTCTAGGCGACGAATGGGATCACGACCTTCAAGTTCACTCAGATCTGCGACTGAAGCTGCTTCACAAGATCATCCTGATTCTAATTCTCACAATACAATCACGCAGTCATCTTCTAGTTTGGATCAAGATAATTCTTCAGTTAATTCTGGTACTCTGCCAGCATCATCAACACAGCCACTGTCTGTGAATGAAATACTCGAAACTGAAACAGAAACACTTCCGGACCTTCACGATGACACAATTAGTACATTTGCAAACCAATTTACAGAAGAGCAAGAAGTGATTTCGGTTACGGGTGAATCTACACCAAGTAGTGTGGACCCTATTGGTAAGCTAAACGAGCTAGTTTCTAACAGGTACTCCACCGCAGTGTTAAACGCAAATTTTCCGAACGGTGCAAAAATGGCAAAATGGTGCATTCCCTTCCGGCCATTGACCAAACACATGTTTATAAAAGTTTGTTTTGAAGGTTGGTTATTCAATAAAGCACCCTATAAAATGTGATGAAGAATTAGATGGTCAGTAGTATGTCGGGGATGACTTGACCCCTTTGGGGAGATCTCATCGAGGGATCTCATGTGACGTCATAGTCACGTGACTGGACGGCCATATTGGGTTGCTATGGTAATGCACGTGAGCGACCATGTTGTTACGTCATTTCCATGTTGATACATGGTGTCAGTACGTTTTGTTATGGTGGCGCGTGGTTCCGGTAACCATTTTAGCTAATGGAGGCCGCCATCCTGGTTTCTGTGGTAGCACGTGCTATTTCGCTTGGATTTTATTATATCCAGGTCCAAATCCTTGTTTATGTCTCTACCCCAGTTTAGAGGTCGTGTTCGATTAGTTTCTTTTTCAAATTTACTCAAATAGCCCCGAAAATGATCCCCCAAAACACCAAAATGTTTCAGAATTTGCTCGGATCAGTTCCAAATCCTTGTTTCTGCTCTTATCTTGGCTACCATGCCTTTGTTTGGGTGTGTTCAATTGAATTTCCTGGAAAAATAATTGCCCAAATAGATCTGATAATTTTAGGAGACTAGAATTCTATAATGAAATCTAGATCCTTGATTGATCAATAGAATCTTCCCATGATGCCACAGTAAGAACCCGTCTACCTACCAGACTTCTGCCTTTGACTAGTTAATTAGCTCGTTTAAATAACTGGTTGGTGGTTGGGATGGTGGCGAATGGTTCGGAAAGCAATTACTCTCTCTTATCTTTATTTCGATATTCTAAGATACTTTTGAATCAACATGTTCTATTCTAGGATACCTATCGCCATGGAATCCCTTTTGAGAATCCCTTTAGGGTATTTCTAAGAAACGTTTGTCAAAAGACGATAAGAGGGCTATGTGTAGGTCCCTCCTCTTATCCTTTTTTCAAAATTCTAGGATATTTTTGACCCGGCATGTTCTATTTTAGGACACCTATCGCTATGGAATCTATTTTAGGAATGCCTTTTAAGATATTTCAAGGATATTTTTGACAAAAGAGGATAAGAGGGCTATGTTTAGGTCCCTCCTCTTATCCTTATTTCAACATTCTAGGATACTTTTGTTCCGACCTGCTCTATTCTAGGATACTTCTAGGATTCTTCAAGGATATTTATAGGATACTTTTTTCGAAATAAGGGCAAGAGGGCCGTGAGAACCTTAGGATACCTATTCGAAAGATAGTTAAAATAGGGTATAGGGGATTCTTCAGGCTTCTCAGATCGAACTGCGGAATATCCTATTTTTATATCTCTGAAACCAGAAGTAAGCAGCGGCAATGAATTATGAGAATGTTCATTGGTCAAAAAATAAAGGTAGGCAAATTTAACTGTCTTTCGAATAGGTATCCTAAGGCCCCCGCGACCCTCTTAGTCCTCTTGCCCTTATTTCGAAAAAGTATCCTATAAATATCCTTGAAATATCCTAGAAGTATCCTAGAATAGAACATGTCGGAACAAAAGTATCTTTGATTATCAAAATAAGGATAAGAGGAGGGACCTATGAGTACTTTCTCATAGCCCGCTTATCCTCATTCGAGGAAATTTCAAACCACGTGTCGAAAAAGTATCATAGAAATATCATAAAGTTATCCTAGATTAGAACATGTTCGGCCAAAAGTAAACTAGAATATTGAAATAAGGATAAGAGGAGGGACCTACACATAGCCCCATTATCCTCTTTGGACAAAAGTATCCTAGAAATATCCTAAAGATATTTTCCAAAAGGGATTCCATAGCAATAGGTTATCTATAGGTATCTGTCGATATTCTAGAATATTGAAATAAGGGTAAGAGGGGGCAATTGCTTTCAGAACCATTCGCTCCCATCCCAGCTAGTTATTCAAGGGAGATAATCAGCTAGTCAAAGGCAGCAATCTGGTAGGTACCTAGAATATCGAAATAAGGATAAGATTGGTAATTGCTTTCAGAACCATTCGCCACCACCCCAGCCAGTTATTCAAGTCAGATAATTAAGTATACGAAGGCAGCAATCTGGCAGATAGACGAGATTGTCTGTGGCATCATTGGAAGATTCTCTACGATCAAACAAGAATGGAGAATTCTGTAAAGAACTCTAGTCTCCTAAAATTGTCGGCTTTTTGGAGGTAATTAGTATTGTCGAAAATTCAATCGAACACGCCTCAGGCAAAGGCCGGGTAGCCTTCGTAAGGGCAGAAACGATAATCTGGAACTGATCCGAGCGGATTCTGAAACATGTTGGTGTTTTGAGGTCATTTTCGGGTCTGTTTGGGTAATTAGACGATTCGGAAAAAAATAATCGAACACACCCTCTGAACTAAGGACAAAAAACAAGGATTTGGACCTGGACATAATAAAAACCGAGCAAAATAGCACATGCCACCACATGAAACCAAGATGGCGGCCTCCATCAGATAAAATGGCTACCGCGACCCCTGCGATATTACTGCCCCCACTCCCCCCCCCCCCCCCAACAATTTGGGATTCAAGCTCCATCGCAGTAAAAACAATTTCCTAGAGCTTTATTATTCATGCATTATATTATTGTTATATTATTCACACCATTTAATTGTATTCCTAAGAGGTGGAGAATGTTGTAAACAAGTTATCGGTGTACAGTATTGGCCTAATCTTGATAATCCTTTTTACCCACCGCATGGACACAAACCGTCCGAGTAATATTTGAAATTCGCCATTCAAAATTTATGTTCATAATTGTTTTTCCAAACCATAGCTTATGACCTGGCATCGAAAAATGTTCGCGAGCTCGTTCCAATGAGTGTTATAAGCTGTATAGTTTAGAAGAAAAAAATGAATTTCTTCTAGTATTTTTGTAAAAATAATTGTGCGCCTACTGTTGTCTTCAACTTGCGTTTGGTAAAAGGTTAATGTAGGGATCTGCGAATCACATTTTTTTTTCGAATCGAATCTCGAATCGAATCATACCTCTGATATCGATATCGAATCGAATCGAATCTGAAAAGGCAAGACGCTGAAAGAACTACAGTGGCGCAAAAACGGGGGTGGGGTGGTGTGGTAAGGGGGTATTTACCACTCCCCCCCCCCAAAAAAAAAAAAAAAAAAATTATCAACCCATCGTCTCGAGGCGATGTTTAAAGTCAGTCCAAAACAAAACACAACAAAATAGGTGGCGGGGACACCCTTCTCGTACTCTCCCCAGCTCACCACTGAGCGGTGCATCGCCTCACGATCAGTAACCCAGGGCCAAGTCCAAACTTGGACCCAAAGTTCGTGACATAATTTTTTTGGTGTGGTACGTCCTTTGGGACGTACCACACCAAAAATTATATTATGGACTTTGGGTCCAAGTTTGGACTACCCAGGGCCAGGATATTCTCTCGACCGTGCCCGGATATTCTCTCGACCGGGCCCGGATATTCTCTCGACGGCGCTGCATCTATCCGCCGGTATTCTGGCCGATTCGAAAACATGCGATTCTTCGGACCGACTCGATGTCGATCCCGAATTGGACGCACGATGTCGACAATAAATCGAATCTCGAATATTTGCAGGACCCCAGGTTAATGCGTTCCCACGACAAACATGTGCATCTACCTACTATATCTATAATTGTGAGGCGCGCTAGCTCATTGGTTAGAGTATCGAGCTAGAAACATGGAGCTCGACGTTTCGATTCTGACCCGCGTTGTGTCCTTGGGCAAGGCATTTAATCCCAATTGCCAACGTGGCCTGACGTGGGGTTATGGTGGCGTTATGTGCACGTGCCTTCAACCTCTCTAACTCTGTCGGGTTAGTACTTTGGAGAGCTTGACGGTTGCTCGTGGCTGCTTAGTGTTTCTCCCCGATTCTTCTGTTATCCCTCCACCAAGGGAACTACCCCACACGACATTACCCTGGCTGTTGAAAGCTTCGTTAAATACAAATAAATAAATAAAATAAATCTCTCCTTGTGTGCGACGGGGAGGGTGTGGGGAGGATGGCAGTAAGTTTATAACGCTATAGCTGCTTTATTTGTCTGTGTGAATTCCATCTCCTTTTTCTGTTTTTCATCCTTTCTTAGTGGAGTTAAAACCGGGTGTGTGTGTGTGTGTGTGTGTAGGTGGGGTGGGGGTGTCAAGGGGGTATTTACCCCGCCTCTTTCAAAAGAAAATTAAAAGATTATTAACCCAGATGTTTGAAGTCAGTCGAAAACAAAACACAAACGAAAAGGTTGACAAAACGTATGTAAATGCAGAAGCGAGCCTAATTATGAAAGGAGCAGATAATTCGAATTTGTAATGTCCAGCACTCCTCACCTGGAGAGTCAGTCACAGCGACCTCAGAATCACTGAGAACTCGAGTTTTGGCCCTCATTTTTAAAAAAAATTCCCGTGCAGAGCCTCCGGACCCCGCCACCGAGAAGGGGATACCACCTCTGGTGCAACCTCTCCCGCCTCTCCGCTGCGCGGCTCGGGTAATACTACTCATCATACTGTCAGCACAATTGGCGCCCCTTTTGGTTCTTCGCCTTAACCCACCCCTCCCCCCCCCCCCACACACACACTCCCAATAGTTTTACCTTCTTACGTCCCTGTCCTTGTTCTATTAGTATAGAGGAGAGGTCTTTCACGTGGATGGGTGGAATGTTTGGGGTGGGGGAGGATAGGTGTTTTTCACATATTACTTTCAGAATATTAAAAACACCCGCAGGATATGTAAACTGTTTTGGTGTTTCATGTCTTAAGAGTCACATGATTTTATCTCAAGATAACGAGATGTTTTCTCGTTATAACGAGATGTTTTCTCGTTATATCGAGATGTTTTCTCGTTATAACGAGATCGCATCAGCCACCGTACAGAATATAACAAAAACAATATAAAAACTCAGTTGCTGCCATTAACTGTCATGTATGTTTAATTTTACACACACCTCTCACATGGCTGTTTTCACACAAGCCTATCACGCTGCCTGCAAGGGTTCTGCGCTAAAGTTCCGAAACATTCAAATAAATGTACCACTGCCTAATAAATAGTCTCCTGTGTAGACCACTAGCTTTCACCTGGGAGAAAGGTTGTGGTCTGTGTAGAAGACTACGTAGTAACCAGAAAACACCTGCAAATCACAAGTATCGAGCTCAAAAATTCGGGAAAGAAATGAGTGATTCCGGGGCTACGATAGTGTGAGTACATGCCTTCAAGAGTTGTATTATTTGACAAGAGTAACATGTTGAAGTTCTTTACAAAATTCTTTCTTTCTTTCTTTCTTTCTTTCTTTCTTTCTTTCTTTCTTTCTTTCTTTCTTTCTTTCTTTCTTTCTTTCTTTCTTTCTCTCTCTCTGTTTACTTCTCTCTCTCTCTCGCTCGCTCTCTCTCTCTCTCTCTCTCTCTCTCTCTCTCTCTCTCTCTCTCTCACTCTCTCTCTCTCTCTCTGTCTCTCTATTATCTTTTCGCCGAGTGATACCATTCATTCCCCTCAACTTTCAACCGCTTTCTACGCCCCTGAATTAACTGGTTGTTTGTCTTCTCTAATCCATAATACGTTTTTTTTCAAGGTTTTGAAGTAATGAAAAACCGTGTTCAGGGGCCGATGCAAACGATTATAGTGCGAAGACATTCCATTTTAAATGATATGATCTCTCTCTATAAAGAAGGAATCGATGTGACAAGATCACTTTACGTGACAATTGAAGGAGAGGAAGGTGAAGACTACGGTGGAATAATGCGGGATGTATTAAGCCAGTTTTGGGACCAAGTATTTGAAAACTATTTTAACGGAGAAAGGTCATGCTCGCCTTTTGTACCGCCCAATAAACGAAACCAAGCTCGTGAAGTGTTTTCAACGATTGGAAAAGCATTGGAGCACTTTCTGGGGATAAATGGACGATTTCCAATGAGATTTTCCAAATGCGCTAGTTTAACAATAGCTGATCCAGACATCGAACTTGAACCTAATCTCTTGCTGGAAGATTATATTCATTTCGTACCAGAACCCGATTCTTTTCTACTTACCTTTTGCTTAAAGAATCCATCGTGGTCAGCGGAGAAAAATAGATTGTTGCAAATTATCTATAGTGTTCATAAAATGACATGCTTGCCGAAACCTGAAAATCTTAAGTCCTCTTTAATAGACCTAGCTCAAGTTGAACTCATTGACAGATCGGCAGTTTTTCTTAAAATGATTAGAAATGGCATTTCAGATTTTGCTCTGAATGCTTTTTTTTGTAAGCTGAATTCAGGTAACCTCACTTATCTTTATGCCATGTATGAACCAAGTAAAGAGAAGGTAATAGGAATGTACCTTGATTTGGTCGACGATACAGATATGACGCCACCACAAGAATGTGTGGTCTATTTTCTTATAACCCTGCTAAGGGATTTTACTGATGAACAACTCAGACATTTTCTACGATGGGTGACAGGATCACCATCAATGCCAGAACGTGTATCACTGGGCTTCAATTCAACTACTGGTCCTGCACGTCACCCCGTTGCACACACGTGTAGCAACTTACTGGGACTCTCTGAAACAAATGAGACCTATAAAGACTTTAAGAAAGAGATGATCTGTTATATCTTTAGCGAAGACGCATTCCGTTATACCATGGTTTAAACACAACACTTTTAAGTCCGAGGTTTTTTTTCAAACAGGCATCTCAGCGAGTTTTGCTGAAACTGTTCCTATTTGCTACTACTATCCCGGGATGAACATTTTCACGGTTGTTCCTTAATTCTGGATTTTGAACAGAGAGTTTCGTTCAATTCAGGTTTGTTATGCTGCAGCTATAGTAGTGGCATGGTCTACGGAGTTTCAGAAAAAATGTCTTAAAGTGATAAGAAATGGATCAGTATGATTAAGTTGATTTTAAAAAGGTCTTTACCTTTTGCTGACACACTTGACAAAATTCATTTTCTATTTTAGCGAAGTATCATACCTCATATCATTTACGTTCAATTTATTGCCAATGTTTTGAAGGTTTTATCGTGCTGTGTTTCAACAGATCCTTTTAAAATAGGGTGCTAATGAATGTAAATGCGACAATCGTTTTTAAAAAAGTATGAATATTCTTTTAAGGTTGAGTTCTGTTCCATTTTATAGATGATGTTTTACTAAAACTTTTTTGTTCGTCCGAACTTCTGTACCGCATCATGACAAATAATCCTTGAAACTTTGCATGAATATTTTTGCATAAAAGGCGAAATTGACAGAATCAACAATTTATGTTGTCATTTATCGTTGATTATCATAATTTTTAAAGAAAAACAAACGGTTTGTTTAGGTTTTTATTTCTGCGTCAGTTTTCAGATTTTTCCCATGCATTAATAAAGCTTTTGATAGTGAAAACGCTCAAACATAATGAGGGAGGCAGAGCGCGGCGATGGCCTTTGTATACGTCTCTTCGCCGACCCTTGGGAAGTTATGCGGTGCGTTTGTACTTTAGTAGGTGATTTTTACTGACGTAAAGCTGATTTCTTTCTCAGGACCAGAGCCTAGAGCGCAGGGATAAGCGGCGGTCAGAGCGGACAGGCCTCTCGTTTAGGATGGTGGGTAGCATCCCCTCTCCCGCAATACAAATCGCGGATCCAATACAGCAGCTCCTGAAATGTTGCTTTTAATAAAAGACCTTCATTGAGAAAATAGTTGGTAGTCCCTCCCAGTGTTTAATTACTGAACTGACCGACCAGAATGTGACTTTTACCGTGTCTCGCCAATAACGTTAACCCACGAAATATATTAAACAGTTACTGCTTTTTCCCTTCACCCAATTTGGATGTCGCCAATCCTCTCCACGAAGCCCTAATTAGGTATTTTGTATCCGCGATGGCGTAGATGATTGCGACAGTTCCACACTATGCGAAAAAATCCATATTACGTTATTAAAATGGTCAACTGTGGAACACAAGCATGGAATCATTTCCTGGGCATTGGCGACTAGACGAATACATCGGCTATCACCGCGTCCTACCTCTCTCATATAGTTTTTCGTGGTCTTTATTCCAACAGGCTCGATTCAGCCATATTGGTGTATTCGCGACATCAAGGAGTTAATTTTCTATCATAGATGTGACTGGAGTCTGGGCTAGTTTTTTGTCCAAGAAGGAAAAATCATCAGTGTTTTTGAAATTTTGACATTTACTGGAGTATGCTTAGTCCAATATTTTCAATTGCACCAATTCCGCAGAGATTTTGAATCTTTCGAAGGAGCCCCCCCCCCCCCCCCCCCTCCTTTCCGTCATTGGTTTAGCGCCTGCAGTGTTCTTGTCGGTGGGCTGCGTCCACCACATTAATATCCGGTTGACTCATACATTAACCCCCTACTCCCCGCCCAGCCCCGAGCCCCAGTACTTGAAATCTAACATCGCCCTGTTTGGGGCCATACCTCGAAAGTATGCAGAGCTCCGCTAACTTTCCAGTCGTTCATCCCCCATTCTCTGTTTCCGGCTTTCAAGAAGCGCGCACCAATGACAAATGGTCTACTAGAGTACGCGAGTACTATATGGTTTTGCAGGGTACAGATATGATGAAGCGCCTAAGCTTTTACCAAGTGTTCAATAGTTTTGTCCTTTGGGCGTTTGGTGGGTACTTGCCACAGCCAGGTGGTTCTCTTCAGCCTTCCCTGCAAAACCACCAGATATATTGTGACTATGCCTGCCAAATGTAACGTTAAACCCCAATAAATACACCTAGTTATAACGAGCTTCACATATAACGAGATCCACATCTCATTATAATGAGATATTACCTCATTATAACGAGATCCACATCTCATTATAATGAGATATTATCTCCTTTTTATGAGATATTATCTCGTTATAACGAGATCCACATCTCATTATAATGAGATTTTATCTCATTATAACGAGATCCACATCTCGTTATAACGAGATATTATCTCATTATAGCAAGATATTATCTCGTTATAATGAGATAATTATGTCTCCCCTTCCCAGAAGGGAGACATATTGTTTTAGTGCATATTCCTCTTCTTCTTCTTCTTCTTCTTCTTCTCTTCTTCTTCTTCTTCTTCTTCTTCTTCTTTCTTCTTCTTCTTCTTCTTCTTCTTCTTCTTCTTCTTCTTCTTCTTCTTCTTCTCACACAAACTTTGTCCGGGGCATAACGTTTTTGTCTTTTGACCTAGACCTTAGATATTTGGCATGTGGATGTATCACTACGAGCCGATGTGTCGCGTACCATAGTGACCTTCATGTGATCTTGACCTTTGACCTGACGGTCAGATTTATGTGCTTTTTAAGGGAAACATTGTCCGGGGCATAACTGTTTTGTCTTTTGACCTAGACCTTAGATTTTTGGCATGTGGATGTATCACCATGAGCAGGTGTGTCGCATACCATAGTGACCTTCACGTGACCTTGACCTTTGACCTGAAGGTCAGATTCATGTGCTTTTTAATTTCTCTTTTGAGCTAGATCTTAGATATTTGGTATGATTGTGAATATTATTCATGTATATATAATTTGCAGTGCATAAAATAGAAAGGAAGGGGAGACATATGTTTTAGTGTGCTAAAACAGTTTCTAGTTTACTTTATTTTTTTCTTGATGTCCTAATTCAGCCATCGTAGAAGAGAACTAATTTCGTCAAAAAATTGAGTCGAGAAAAAAATTATTGAAAATTTTGGAATTAGCTCCCTCCTTCACAGAACTTGAAAATTATAAACCGAAGACTCGGTAATTTTCTCTTTCATTTTCAAAAGCATTGCTTTAATATTTCAGCAGTAAATATAGCAGGCGTGTCATTTCGAGTCCCGTGCAGACCGAAGCGGGTTATTTGTAAATTAACGTTTAACCCAAATTGAAGCCCATGCGAGTAATTTGTAGCCCTTAGCTGTGTCATTTCGCTTATTCACAGAAAACACGAGATGATTTCACAGAACCATCAAAAATCCTGAATAGGTTGTCCAACAAAAACAGAATCCTCCTCACCTTCCCCACACCCCAAAGAAAAAACAACTTTGACAATCAGTGTAAATTGTGTAAGTATTATTATTATGCTTCATGAATAAAACTAGACAAAAGACGACGTCTGATTGGACAGATACAATTTGCTAATTTGCGTGATCATGCCTGTTGACTCCGCCCATTCTTGACAACGTGTGATAGTCCATCGCGACGGTTGTTATTGTTTGTAATAACACTCGCTATGACGCGGTGTTTTTGTAATATCACACGCCAAATCCGAAAATTGCCGAAAGGAAGAAAATAACACACGCTGTTTCCGAAAATTTCCGAAGTTTTTCTCTCGCCTCAAATCAGACGACAACATACATGGCTTTCGCAAATATTACCGATGAAAATATCGAGGGCACTTTGAAGGTCAAAGGACAGTTCATCAACTAAGCGAAGTGTTGACAGAAGTGTAAAGTTGTTCATGGAGTTTTGGGGCATAAAGGGGAAATCAACTGAATACAAAACATTCGACGCATGTGAAGTGAATCAGTGTCTTAGTCTGCCTATTTGTTATTGATTTATTTAGAACTCTGAAAGAAACATTCCTTTCAAAGGTCATTCTGTATAATAAAAAACACAGTGACCGTTGTTCAGTGTGTTATGGTAGATTAGCCCCCTCAGAAACAAATTAACGCCCTCGACTTCGTCTCGGGCTTTAATTTTTTTTCTTCGGGTGCTAATCTACCATAACACACGGAACAACGGTCCCTATGTTTATAATAACGTTAACAATCCCTGATTCCTTTCAATGTTCGCGAGTTATTGACATCTTGTATTCGCTTGTTCAAAACTTTACTTTGCGAGAGAGAACGTAGTTCTGATCTTTGAAGAAGTGCGTCACATTCATTAACTTTTCCCTGAGAACAAGCTTTCCTCGTCATTGCCAGTATCATAAATTTTGTGAAAGTAATCAGATTTGATAGGTTAATATCAATAAGATTTTTCCTCTTAGTTACAATCGTACTAGTACGCCCATTTATCAAAGCTGAGGTTCGAAATGAATGACAAGTTTCCCTCAAGATATTTTTATTATGTTGGGAAGAGGGGATTCTAACAAAAAGAGTCATGGAATTAATAAAATGGACCCATAGTATTTGTGAAGTACAAATTGAAACAACCCATGGGATAGGCAATCTACCCCTCTCGCTAAAACACGAGAAGTAGATTTCCCATCCCATTCGTCGTTTAAATTTGTTCTCCAGAAACACTATATATATCCTTATTGGTGTAACTTTTCCGTTCATAGAATGTTATTGTGATTTCGAGAAGTGTTGGCATTTTCCCTTTAGTTGAAGGATGCATAGTACTGACCACTTCAAAGCTCGCTATTCAGCGTCAGCATACATATGCTAGACGACTTCTACAATGAAGTGACATCGACTATGACGCCAAATTTGAATATTGGCCATGAGCAAAGACATATTCTCCCTTTTCAATCGGATCATGGTATAAACAAAATATATCCACAGTACCTTGGTGCTCCAAATGTTCAACACTCGTAGTGAATTTGGTTTAACCGCACGTCAAGCCTCGCGGTTAAAACAACTTTACCGCCTCTGGTGAACATTTGGTCCCCCGAACTATAAATTGTGTATGATCTCTGTGCCTCATCTTCATTTGTTGAGAATTATCTCCTTAGTTTTGCTTCATAGCAGTCATATCTGATGTGACAGGTTCCAATCAGATCTTTACCTAAGACATCATTGGTGGATTTTCTGAATTGTGAATAAGAAAAACAGCACAGGGACGTTTTATATCAGAGTGTAGGTGGCAAAATTCCTTTTTGTTTTCCTTTCTTCTTCTTCGCGTCTGCTCATTCGATATGGAGCTTGGAGCTATTCGATCACAGGGAGATTATTCATTAATTTTTCAAGGTTGATATGGTACTTACCTCCCTTGATCACAGGTACTCCGCACCAGCTGGGAAATCGACATTAATCTACATAGGCTTCTCGAAATCGAAATAAAAATGATATTTGATACCATTTTTGAATCTATGCTGACGTGCCCCTTTAATGGTATATAAATATTAACAAGGTACACAACTCGCATTTCGAAAACGATAGCACTGATCTTCGTTATAGCCCCCCCCCCCCTCCCCCCCCCCCCCCCCAAATTTGATTCACACAACGTATCCAACAGTATCCGGTATCAATGGAAAGGGGAATGAATAAGCTTTACCGTGGTGTATTGCACGACCGTTGGGTGTTCTTGGGTTGTTCATGATAACTGGGAGAAGTCGCTGAAAAGGCCGAAAAACATTCAGTCGGACAAGATACTGTACAGGGGAAAGTGGGTTACGAGCGACAATTATCCGATTTTTTATAAATAATTCAAGGTCCCATTGTCTATGAATTGCAGATTCAAATATCAACCGTATACCTTTATCAATTACTAATCTCGGATCCACATTTATTCATTTCTGGAGTTCACATTTAACGTTTATACACTTTTTAGTCATAACTTTGCCACCTTGTCACCAAGTTGACGGCGTCCATAGATACGCGACTTGCGCAAAAACGTTCCCCATTCTCCCTGGCTTATTTTCATCAATGATTTTCACGGCATAAATAGTAGCCAATGGGATGTCATTGTTTCCATCTTCGCTTCTATGGATGCCGTTAGCTTGTTTAGTTTCCAAGGGAAGGTTAGAAAATGTATAAACGGCAAATGTGATCGCCAGAAATGAATAAATGTGGACCCGAGATTAGTAATTGATAACGGTATACGGTTAATATTTGATCTGCCCGCCATAGACAATGGGACATCATTATTTATAATAAATCGGATAATTGTCGCTCGTAAACCACATTCCACTGTGCACTATCTTGTCCGACTAAATGTTTTTCGGCCTTTTCTGCGACTTCTCCTAGTTATCATGAACAACCAAAGAACACCCAGCGGTAGTGTAATACACCACTGTAAAGCTTATCCATTCCCCTCTCCATTGATACCGGGTACTGTTGGATACGTTGTGTGAATCAAATTTGAGGGGGGTATAACGAAGATGAGTGCTATCGTTTTCGAACAGCGAGTTGTTTACCTTGTTAATATTCATATACCATTACAGGGGCACGTCACCATAGATTCAAAAATGGTATCAAATATCTTTTTTTTTTGTTCGACTTCCAAGCTTGTGCCGAGTGAGTACCTGTACCCTTGATTCGTAACTTTTAAAGATACACTTCGTTTCCCGAGAATCAGTCTGACCCAACTGCAGTTGTAAATTGCAGTTAGGGTGGACAACAGGTTCCCAAACTTCGCTTTGTTTGTTTGTGAGGTAAGAATGAAACTCATTTCTCAATTGAACATAAAGCGGGTTTACTTTTATGAACATGCTCATGTCGATGAATGTGTCTGGCTTCATTGATAAAACCCCCAAACACGCAAAAAACAGTCAACAATGCCTTTGCGGTCTCTGACCAATGGCTACCTACATATACATTTCCGAATCTACTGAGTGTTTTCGAAATGTGTTTTATCATTTCAAGAGATGGATGTTGTAGAACAGCCATGACTTAAAATGATAAAAAAAACATGCACTGGCCACCGTAAGATAATAAGTCAAAACAAATATTGAAGGTTTAATGTGATTTCCAACTATTGAAAATTTTACTATCAAATTTCCAACTGTTAAAGTATTTCGCCAAAGTTGGGGGGGGGGGAGTGGCACACCATCAACACCCCCTTGTTGCCACGTTCTGATTATATAGATAGCAGGCGGCCTTAGAATGTGATACTTTCTAGACATAATCAAAATTTATTACTGTTTAAGGAATTCAGAACAGCCCTAAAATGTGTGAATTCTTTCCCATTTTCTATCGTGGGGTCTTCACAACTTTCATTTGGATTGAGTTGAGTTTTGACTATTTTTGGTCATTCACTATGATGTAAACATCTCAGCCATTTTTAATATTGACTATCACCCTTGTGTTTTCAAATATTTAACAAATTCTATCTTATTTGACAGAGTTCTTCAAAGTCTGTCAAATAAAATAAGAACTACTGAGAAAATGGAGATAACTAAGAAAAAACAGACATAGGGCTTCCTGTGATTTCAAAATATTCCTTCATTCGTGACTACTTTGATTAAATTTTTTCTGGTTGACTCAGTTGTGAACTTTCCAATTATTAAATATATACTTGTGAATAAAATTTCGAAACAAAAACTAAAAATGAATATGTTACATTTAAAAATTCTCATTGGTTGGTGAATATCACACGGCCATAGAGTAGAAAAGAGTTTGTGATAATACAAATTCAGGTTGTTCATTTTGTTTCAACTCAAATCTCAAAATTCAAAATACCCAAAACACATGTTTATGGCTGTCAGTATCGAGCATTGGATGACTAATGTGTTTTGACTCTTTTCCATTAGTTACACTAAAAGTACTGCAGTGTTAGGATTAATTTTCACTAGCTTAATGTAATGGCTAACCCAACTTGGTGAAACTTAGTTTCTATTAGCGCATGAACAGTTCTGTACGCTACAGGCATACCAAGGTAAATCTGAAGGAAGATATAATAATGTATTTGCCATACAGTCATGCTGGCAACAGCCAAAACTAATCCCCACAACATTTATCCACCTATCAAATCATACCCACTCCCATTTCATCACTTGGTCAAAAACTATTTTGAAGATTTGTTTTCCTTCAAATGTCTTCCCCTTCTATATATAGTGGTAATATTATGTCCCCAGAAGTTGTGTGGGACAAAATTGAATGAATTTTGAATTAAATTAAGATAATAAAAATTAAAAGACAAAAAAGTGCTCAATATAGAAAGTTTTGCACCCTGGCCTCAAAAACACCCACCCACGTCCTCATAGGGCCTTGCAATTTTTTTCTGCAACCCCCTTCACCCACCACCCACACGATACATTTATTGCGTTTCAGAAAATTTGCAGAAGTAACTTTGAACTCACAATAATTTGAAAAAAGCAAAGCTTATGCTTTTCAACGGATGCTTATGTTTTATCGTGTCTTGAAAACTGAAGTGATTAAGTTTCTCGATGAAAAAAAGTTAGTCTAGCTTGTTCTGTTTTGATAATATTTGTATTTCATTTCTGGAAATAAAGTTCAGTGACAATTCTCCATAAACAATTTGAAGTCATTTTATGTTATTTATATGTGCACTCGAAACATGAAGATGTCAATAATTGATTACACTTTCTGTATTGCAAGTTGCAGGATTTGATGTGACGTACTACCATATCGCAGTTACGTATATGAAGCCATAGGCCCCTGGAAAATTATCCCACCCACTTATAACCGTAAACATAAAGAATATATAGATTATATATATGTTTATGGTTATGAGTGGTTGGGGTGATTTTCCAGGGGCTTGTGTCAGATAGCGGTTTCAATTTTCTGTGAATCTAGCGAGTAATGGTTGAATCCCTATTAGCATACCAAATATCAAGCTCATAACCATTTGGGATGCGAAGACATCCCTGAAAATGTAACTTAGTTTTGGCACCTGGTGGCAAATAGCACAAGCCATTGAATTTCAATAGGCCCGTGCTATTTTCCACCAGGTGCAGAATAGCTCCTGCCAAATAAAAATATGATTTTAGCGTTACTTCTTTGAATTACTGTAGTTAATATTAAGGTGAAGACCTCACTTGTTCACAATTGTATCAACGGATGGCCGAACTGCAAAACTCAACAGCCTGCTTGTACAAATCGGATCCTGAATGATTGCTATCTAATGGATTGACCGTATTTTGTAACCTCTGGAAGTCGTCGTCGGATATTGGAGGTCCAATGCTTGGTAAATCTGGAGTATTTTCTTCTATTTCTGTATCTGCAGAGGAATCCTCTTCATAAAGGCCATACTCCTCTTCTGGTTCTGGTAACGGTTCTGATGGTGGTTCATAGAAGAGACCGTCTATGCCAAGGTGATCACTCCCAACATGTCTGAATATACCCTGAATAAACAGCTGCCTTGGCGTCTTGCCTCCTTCAGTTCTCATACGATGATTGTTCTAACCACCTTGATAGCTATCCAATGCTTTCTGAATACGACTCAAAAACACATAGTGAAGACACCAAACTTGTAGGTTATTTGTAACATAAAGGTCGCCTGTGTTTTCCATTTCAGTGAAAATGCTGTGAAAAACCGAAAGACAAAATTGAAATACGTCTCCCCACAGTCGCTCAATTCGCTGGTTATGCACACTTCGTCCGGTTATGAAGGAACCTCTCCCAGGTCCTCTATAAGCTATCATGAAAGCCCCAACATCCATATTCTCAAGGCCATGGTCAGCTCTAACGCGAGATGGAATTCCAAACTTCTGTACACCGACATTGAAAGCTTCCATCATTGTCTCAGATTTGTTGTTCACTGCGACCCGCAGAAAAACATTAAGGCGGGAGTAACCATCAATTCCACCATGGATAATAAATCCCCATCTGTAAAGAAAACATCCCTCATGAGAAAGAAAAATATCGTTTCACAAAGAGAAATTTGACATAGAGGGAAAATTCCATTCCTAGTTATATGACTGACAACTCGTCGCAGGAGAATCATAACGTTCTATCTTCTACCGAAAGATATAACCCATGGTACCCATGCGACCAACTAGAAAGAAAGGCGATATTTATTAGTTTTTAGTACTTTTATACTAATCTATCGTGAAAACGTTTCCTTGTTCCTTTTTATTAGTTACTGGCTCATCGTGAGCTCGCTCCTGATTTTCAGTTAATAGTGGATCTCACTTCTAGCCAATCGTTACCAATTAATCCTGAGATCAGGTTTATAGTTTATTCACTAGTTTTTTGTTCAGACTAGACTTAAAGGTGCGCAGATCAGAAAAAAAGTTTTCATTTGTGGTCTTTTACTAATAACACATAGCGTCTAATGGCACGATTTTTCATTCCAATGGACAGCGCATGTTGATCGAGTGTGTTTTGCTTAACAGAACAAACGTTTTGCATTGCTTGGTCCTTGCACAAGCAGTAACTAACACATAACAAATTTACAGTCACTTGAAGAATTCCGTTATTGCTATGCAAAAAATAAGATTTATTAGATAATACCATTGGACATCCAGTGCCACATGATGTCAGTGGAGATTTCACAGATTGAAGATGATAAACGATATCAGATTTTTTTCAGTTATGGTCGAACTACAATATCAAGAACACTGAAAATTCCCAGGAGTCTCCCATCTCTAAAAGCAGCATTGCCAAGGGCATGTGTTTTCTTTGATTAAGTCAACAGAAACCGTGGGGGATTTTTTGCTGAAAGTGGGTTACCTTTGTTTACTACCGATAGAAGTTGAAAACTCGCCCTGTTGATAAATTAGTGTTGAAACCTTCTCTGTTTTGTGACCTTGATCCTGAAAGAACAAATATCTAAATGGCATGCGACACACCTTTCAATAACGGTTAACAGTCATGCAAAGTATCACCACTCAAACATGAACAGTTACAAAGGTATGAAGCGGAACTAGTTTGTTTCGGACCGACACACGCACACACACACAGGCACGCAGGAACGCACACATGGACAGAGCGATAACTATAGGGCGTTCGCAACAGAGTGTCGAGGCCCTAATAAACAAACAAAGAATTCACATCCAGCTAGTAACTGAGAAGAAGTAACAAGTTAGTTACCTGCCACACAATATTAAGTAACACTCCGCGAAATTCCCCACGCTTACTGTTAGCTCTCTCACTCTGGTGACACACTCGCATTGCAAACGCAGCCATCTACTCTTTTTCTCACTACAGTCTGGTTATGTCCCCACCCAAGCATCTATGCAATTCGGCCACGGTTGCCATACGTATTAAAAGCATTGATGCATCTTTAGAAAATACGGAAGGTTTGCTTCTTTGGTAATGTTTCTAAGTATAGGTTGAAACTACCATGTGTGTTCCCTAGATTTTGTTTTGAATTCGAGATCCCGTTTTAGTCAGTATTCTATCGAGTCCAGGGAATGAGACAGAATTCGGGAAGAGAACTACTTTATTCGCACATCAATAATGTAACTAAGTGAATGCTTTAATCACTTACGGTCAAAAAACCGATTCACTCTTAATAATTCTGTAATTTCTCATGTTTGTGTGTTTCCTAATTGGAATGTCGGCATTATTTATTTATTTATTTATTTTTGGGGGCGCGGTGGCTCAGTTGGTAGAGGTGCAGGCTGCAACCCGAGAGGTCCTCGGTTCGAATCCCACCTGCGGCAACCGCGTTGTGTCCTTGGGCAAGACACTTCACCCCGATTGCCTACATGGGGGCACGATGACGCTGTGTACTGAGGCGTACTGCACGTCGATGGTGCATGTCTTCGACCAATCTAACCCTGCCTGTGCTGCGGTGCAGAGTTCAGAGTTACGATGTTGGAGAGCTGACAGCTGCTCGTCGTTGCTCGGTGGTTCTCTCCGGGTGCTCCGGCTTCCTCCACCCGTAAAACTGTCACGGTCACGATTAGCCATTGTGCATAAGTATGTGACCTTAAACACCAATAAATAAATAAATAAATATTTATTTATTTATTTATTTAACGACAAATGAAGAAATGTCCGGATAATCCGCCGAGAACCACCCAGCAACGGCGGACATCTGTCAGCCCTCCAACTTGGCCACCTTTGTCTCCGGGAAGACAGGTTACAGTGGTTGAAGACTGCGTACTATCAACGTGCAGTGCGTCGCAACACACGTGCCCCCACAAGAGGGATGAAGTGTCTTGCCTAAGGACACAACGCAGTGTCACAGCCGGAATTCGAACACCGGACCTCTTGATTTGCAGCGTGCGACTGTGACAAAGCCAAAAATATTAGTGGTAACGATGTAGCGATATCCTGATATGTAGGGTGACATTTGCCTCTTTACGCTTTGCACACAAGGATTCGTCTGGAGGATTTTGGATGGACTTGAAATTTGGCCGTATCTTTCACACTGTGACAAACAATAAGTTCTTTTAAAAACTAGGGTGTCCAGTGTTGGTGGAAAAAGTCGTAAAATTGTTCATACAAGTTTGTCTCTATCAAATCGATTAATGTGAAATCACGTCGAGTTGAAGAGGTGATCGTTGCGTCTAACGAGCTGCCGAAGTCGGCGAGTTAGACCCACTGATGTCACCTCTTCAACAAGATGTGTTACTTTGGCCAGATCAATTAATTTCAGCGATAACAGGTTTATTGTATGGCCCACCTAGCAGGAGTTGTGTCCAAAAATTCGAACTATTTCTTTGCTGTAGTTCATTATTAGTGAGGGGAAACGTTACGCACATGAATACAAACCTAATAAAATGTTTATACTCATTTACGATGACTTTGAAAATATAGTATTCTAAGCAAAATCAGAAAAATAGGGCACATATAGATTACAGACATAAGTTGTACAATCTAACGTCTATTATAAATAATACCACGGTGTGTTTATATTAATCGACGTTGGTCGACAAATTCAGTTAACACGATTACCGGGAAAGTATACTGGAATGGAATAGTTCCAGGATAGTGCTATGGCATCGGATCATACTCAGTGTGTTTCGATTGTTAGAAAAACAAAATTGTCGCACAGAAATGGTATTAAAGGGAGAAAAGCAAAAAGCAGGCAGTAAAAGGGAATATCCGTTTACAGGAAATACAAAGTTGTTGTGAAACGAAAAGATAGTTTCAAAATGCCTAATATGATTGCAAAAAATTCTCCCGTTGGAGCGTGTTTGTGTTATTAGTAAAGGGTACATATAATGAACTTCAAACAATCTGCCCTAGCTATAATTATTATTAATTGCAGTTAAAACAAATTGGCTCCTTGGCCATATGTGGAATTTCTCATTCTGAACCTCAAACAGATAAACTTTTCTATTGTATTTTTACAGAGAAATCTCGAACTAAAACACTTGTGCTTCTCTGTTGATTAGTTCCTTACAGTCCCAATTTTTTGTTACTGTTTGGACATTTTCCCCACGGTTCCATAGTTGAACAAAACACGATTTAAAATGTTCTCCGTTTTAGTGATTTGATGGTTTCAAAATACGACCATCTCTCGTAGGCATTCAAGTTTACAAAGGGGCAAAAACATTGCTTTAATACAAAACGAATTCAGAAAGGTACATGTTAATATGTGGCCCGGGAGCTTGATGTGCATTACAAAACAGATTATCAAAACCACGTTTTGTGGATTTGTTACAAAGAGAAGAACTGCTCGAGAGGTGTAGCAAAAACTCGTTACAGGGGCGGATCCAGGGGGGGGGTGCTCTGGGTGCTCGAGCACCCCCCCCCCCCTCCACACACACACACACACACGCACACACGCCTACTCACTACTCACAGTCATCCAAGAAAATTTGAATTTGCAGACATTCTGAAAGAGTGAGAACTTCATCCCAATCAGAAGTGTTACTGTAATAAGCATACGCGATTACTGTATTTCCGATCCAGCCTCCAATAATCTATCTTGAAGATTTAATTTCAATAAAATGTAATTGTTATAAGCATGTGCCTGAAATTTAACCAGTTACCAATCACAGCTTTTCTCAAAATTGTGAATTTCTTTAAAAAAAATTTAAAATATGCCAATATCCATACAAATATGGATGACATTTGAATCAGTTGACGAGCTGATTCCAATGTCATCCATACATTTACGGTCTTTTGGACAAAGTTTCCACGTATATCAGCTCTGTTCGTAAATATATCTTTGTTCAGCTGAATCAGTGATGCTGTAGTGACGTTCTCCTTCAGCAATAGTTTTACACTATGACAGATGATTGAATGGGACAATTTAATATTTAACAAAGAGCATTTAACATTGGTGAATTTCACCAATGTTAAATGCTCTCAGAATGATTCACCAATGTTAAATGTTCTTTGTTAAATATTAAATTGTCGCAACAGTTGAACTTGCTGGATAATGCCTACAGGCATTCTCTAGTAACTGAAACAATTTAATGTTACAGAGCAACAGGACATCTAGTATCCAGACTTATTTCTTCGATAACATGAATAAAATAATTAAGCTACTTACCAGTTAAGATCAGTTGACGGAACAATGTATTTACACAGTGTACAAGTTTGTGCGTTCACATAGCACTGTAGAAGCGAACAAACTGAGCCAGGACTTGGGTGTTTCAGAAGCGGATCCAGGATTTTGAAATAGAGGGACGTCGCCCTCTATACTTATATGGTCACAAACTGTTGTGATGCAAGTGTGCACATACTATTAATTTATAGTACGTACTGGCTTCAATTATTTTAATAGAATTAACTGGGGCGTGCCTTTGCCTTTGGCACGCTCCAGTCAATTCTAACAAAATAATTTTCAACGACATATACTTTTTATTTCTGATTAATAGACGGGGACGCACGCAGCGTGCGCCCCTCTATTTTCTCAGAAATGATTTCTGATTTCTGAGAAAATAGAGGGGCGCACGCCATGTGCGCCCCCCGTCTAAATCGGCCTTTGGGGTGTTTAACATTTAAATAGTATATGCATCTCAAAGTTGACCAGAAGAAATGTGACCCCCCCCCCCCGGCCACTCACCCAGTGGCACCCACCCACCCACCCATCCATACATTCACCCACCTACACACACTCATACTTCTTGGAACGTCTGCCACCCCTGCGTACAACAGGTATGTCATGGTGAAAATTATTATGTATCTTCCAGGCAATCCCCGCATTTCAGTTAATTTGATGCAAAATCCAGGGGTGATTATATTTGCTTCTTGGTAGGTAACAATTTCTAATGATTATTTTGTTTTTCATTGGGCAGCGTCAGTACCATAATTGTTTTTACCAAATTTCAAGCCAAATCGGCAGAAAATAGGTTTAAGAGAAAAGACAAATATATGACCAGGATACATTTCAGATAGCATCTGATGGGTTCCTAATTCAAAATTTTTTTGGGGGGAGGACCCCCAGACCCCCCGCTAATTGCTTCGCGCCTTCGGCGCTCGCAAGGACGGCGCAGAGCGCCGTCACGCTGCGCGCCTTCGGCGCTTGCCGACCAACAATAGCACCCCCCCTTATAAAATCCTGGATCCGCCCCTGCGTTACCTTATTAGTTTGTGGTTTCCATCTATGTGCCACAGTGCATTTGGGCTTGATACTCTGTAGACTCTTCTGCGGATTGTCCTTGCCCATCTCATCGCCACATTTGCTTCATTTACTCTCAGCAAACTGTCCGCTATTCTCCTGCGCTGAAATTGCAACCCATCAGCCTGAAGTATCCCCTGTACCATTCTCTGGCCGAGTGAAGGATTGTCTCTTATAATCTCCCTAACATGGTCATCAAGTTCAGTGTCAGAAAGATGTGAATAGCTGTGTCTTATGCTTATGCCATACAACCTCAAAAACATAAAAATATAAAAACGAATAAGCTGTAAATTCAAACTATATGTCTATATTGTTATAATTGATGTGGATTAGGGTGGCAGGCCTGGTGAGCTCATGAGCGACGGTGTTGAGTTGAGATTTTCTCTGTCTGTGAACTACTGGGGTACTGTGGGCTTTGTCCATCCACTTGTTTCAGCTATCCACATTAGGTATTGGATGAATTTCTTTGACTTTCTGACATGACACATAATAATTATTTCGTTTTAACGAAATAATATTTCTTTTTTTTTTGGGTGGGGGGGGGGGGAGAAGTCATATGACTGTGAGCGGCCTTGTTGGGTTACTATGGCAGCGCACGAGAGCGGCCGTGTTGTGACGTCACTGACATGGTGGTACGTGGCGAGGACGTATGCACAGCACGTTCTTAGGGTGACAAGTGGTTCCGGTTGCCATTTTGAATACTGGAGGCTGTCATCTTGGCTTATATGGTGACACCTGGTTGATATGAAGCCCAGCGACCTAAAATAAGACTAGAATATTTTAGAGGGTGTGTTCTATTGAAAGAGAGTAATACGAATTACCCAAATAAACCCGCAATATCCCCAAATCACCAAAATGAAACCGAATTGGCTCAGATGTTCCCCTTTCCCATTCCCATCAATCTAGGTTTTGAGCCCCTCGACTAATCGGATTCACATTTTTGTGATTATTACTAATAGTAAGCCATGTATGTATCTGTACCTTAGTTCGTAGCCTATTCTAGCCTTCTTATGGCTGCTTTCTGTTCATTGTTTGCAAGGTATGTATGGCTAGCTATACCTTGCCCCTGTCTCTGACTAAGTCTTAGTAGATCCAGTTCAATTTTGCTTGGCCTTGCTGTACAGACGCTTGAGCAAGAGATGCGATTTAAATTGGGATTCCTACACGATTGAGCATTTGCCATGGGGTACCTCTATACTGTAGGCAACCGAATTTGAAATCGCATCCCTTGCTGAAGGGGCTGTTCAGTCAGGCCATGCAGAATTGAACTGAATCTACTAATACCTAATCACAGACAGGGGCAAAGCATAGCTAGCCATAAATACCTTGCAAACAATGAACAGAAAGCAGTCATAAGAAGGTTAAATATGCTACAAACTAAGGTATACAGGTTCTTACAGAGGCTTACTATTACTAATTTTAACAAAGACTTTCCCTACGCATCCGCTTAGTCGGGGAGCTCTGTACCCAGGTTAAGGGGAATGGGTCGGATCGGCAGTCTCTACCAAACCACTCATAGCTTACAAGAGGTAGGTAGAACAAAATAGTAGAGGAAGGGCGGGTAGAACAGACCAATAAAACTGCTTACGAGACTGTTATATTGTGTTATTCAATATGAAAAATAAAATAAGATATTGGTATTGTTATTTTCTCAGTGACCTTTAGTATTACACAAGTTAAAAAGGTATCCTCAAACTGAATAAATATGGCTTTGTGGAGAGGGAGGGGTCTTTGTTCACATCACTATGTCACATTAAATATCCATTGTAGGCCTGTATCACTAGATTTCTTCAAATGAATACGTAGGAGCTTTGAGGTCTGGACTTCGTGGCCTTTTAATCTTCAGATGAGTACATCCTCTACTACATGCTGCTTACAATGGCCCTTTACAGTACTACGTGCTACCTTTTGTTTTGAGTAAGGACTCCAAGAGAATCCGACATAGACTAAAATCGCACCAATTGCATCTTTTACGGTCCTTCCGGTCTTGATGGAAACACGTGTTTTCTGTAAAGAATCCGCGAGAACTAAATCGGGGTAATCCGAACCAAATTAGAATTGAATTTGGTAATTTGGAGACATTGTCGGGTTTATTTGGGTAATTCGAATACATCCTCAAAGAGTCTTAAAGTTGCATGATCGGAAGGATATAATAGAAGCAAAGTTCACCTGGGTGTTTTGAGGAACATTTAGGTGATTTAGAATAGGTGTCAGGTTTATTTGGGTACTCAGATTTACTCAGATTCAACCGAAAACGTCGTCATAGAGTCTTTCAGTTGTTTGAAACGAGGATATGATATGATATGTTTATTCTCCAGTATACAAAAAAAAAAAAATAATTATGCAGTGTTTACAAATGTACATATCATTTATACAATATTTACATTCAAAAGACAATATAAACACAAACATGCAAGATCGAATACAATACGTATACTGGCATGGAAAGGTATAGCCAGATTGACTGTCTTCCTGCCTTCCCATATAGAAGGGGGCGTAAAAAACAAAACTAAGAAAGAAGGAAGAAGAATAAGAGAAAAAGAAAGAAAGAAAGAGGAAAAAATAAAAGATTAAACAGGATTTGAGGAACATGCGAGCCAATCAGGTTTCATTTTGATAATTTATGAATATTGCCTAGTTTATTTATTTATTTATTTTTTATTTATTTATTTATGTTTAACGACACTTTAACAGCCAGGGTCATGTCGTATCGGTAACGGATTTACCGGTGGAGGAAGAGTCCGAAGAATCCGGCGAGAACCACTGAGCATCCGTCAGCTTCTCCACATACCAACCCAGACCACCGCAGAAGCAAGGTGACCGCGGTCGGAGACACGTGCACCTCGATGAGCAGTACGCGCCAGCACACAACGTCACCGTGCCCTCACATGGGCAAGTGGGGTGAAGTGCCTTGCCCAAGGATACAACACGGTTGCCGAAGATGGCATTCTAATCGAGGACTTCTCGGTTTGCTGCTTGCACCTCTACAAACTGAGCCACCTAGCTCTCAGGGTAATTCGTATTATTCTCACTTAATCCAACACAATTTCCAAAATACCCTCGTCTTATTGTGGGCCACTGGGCCTCATTGCAACACGGTGTCATTATAGAAAACAAGATGGCAGCCTCCAGGATACAAAATGGCAACTGGACCAATGTGTCACCCTGACAACATGCGATGCATATGCACACTAACATCGCGTGGCCTACCATAACAACCCAACATGGCCGCTCCCAAACACGTGCCTTTTCCCTCCCCATTCCCTTCTCCAAATGAGGGACGTCCGGGCAAGTCATATACTATTGACGATGCCCCTTTTTGACTTGAGACAAAGAGTCGTGGAAGCATTTACGTCTGGGAGTTATGGCTGTTATTGCCTTGCATGTCTAAACGGGAGTCGTTTCACAATCCATTTGTAGAATGCACATGGGAAAGAGGTTGTGTTGGCACATTCAGATTAAAATAATTTGGACGCTTCAGTCGAATGGTATGACTTTATCACAGGCAAAGTGCGGAGCCATAAACAACTTACAGCAAGAAGACAGATTGGGAAGAGAGAAGTCGTTGCACGGGTAGAACCGGTTATTGGATCTACTAACGTGTGTTAATCGCACAAGGAAAAACAGAAAATGGAAACTTGAAATTTAGGAAGAAGTTGAAACGTATGTCTAATACTCTGCTTAACTTCGGGAGCGTGGGACAAAACGCGTTCTATTTTAAAGGGACGAGGCTCCAGAAACCCATCTCCATTCAAGGGCAGCCTGGGGCGAAAACAAAGTACCGAGAAACTGGACAAAAGTAAGCCGAGGTCCCATCGGGCCCAACCTGATTTGATCGACTGTCTTCATTATATACTATTCAACATTTGCTAAGGACCATATGGTTTTTAGAGAGTCATACTTAATCCCAGACTGTAAGCAAACAAGTGGAGTTGTATAACCCGTGTACATGTATCTGTTGCCTGAAAGCAACCATTCCGAGTACATTTAACATCACGAGATGCACGTCGTGCCTTTACGTGGTGCACGAATTCCTTCCTTCGAATTCATGTGCTCGTGCATGTTTGTCGTCGAAAAGCAATGCAGATCGGCATTTTGATGCATTGGAAATTTCGGTATGATTCAACCACGTCGACGGAGACGAAACTTATCCACACATGATTGTCACGAGGTATAGGAATGCTGGAAAGAGGGTCAACCCAGCGTGGTGTAGCGGATGCACTTGGCGTCAACCATAGCGTCATCAGTAGGGCTTGGAATCGTTATCAGACGTTTAGACGTGTGCAAGACGAAGATTGCTACACTGTCTTACAAGCACGAATGCATCATAGTAACAATGCTATACAGCTCAGGTCGGACCTGCTTACCAAACGCGGTGTTGATATTTCGACACAAACCATTCGTAGACGCCTTAATGATAGTGGTCTTTATTTCAGGGGACCGTGTACTAGGGCTCATCGTCGTGCTCGTCTGAATGGGCTAATTAACACGTCCATTGAACTATCCAAGACTAGCCCCCGGTCCTCTTTGATGCTGAGTCCAGTTACTGTTATCCAGATCGTCCGTAAAGGGAACTGATTGGATGATCTGGAAATGAAACAAGAACAAGTATACTTGGAATGGGGTTGGAATTACTGACATTACGTACCGCCTTACCAGAAATAGGATGATACAAAGTATTCGGTAGGTTAATACAATCTATTAATGGTTAATAAGGGTATATACCAACCATACTCCGCTGCCATCCTGTACTAACAGGCATTTACCCCACCCCACAATACCACTTGATGATATGAAGCATCTGGTGGATTAGTTGTACCAAGGGTTAACAAGAGACCTCCAGGGTTTTCCAGCCTATACTATACTACCGTTCTGAACTACCAAGCATTACCCCCACCCCGTAATACCACTTGACCTACCATAACGTACTACCGATACCAGCCATGTTACAAAACAAACCAATCGGTTAGTTAATAGTACCAGGCACTAACAGGGGGCCTACATGGGTGTAGGTGGTACCACCCATACTTTACTACTGTTCTAAATTACCAGGCATTACCCCTACCCACACAATACCCCAATGCCTATGAATCGTCCCTTATGACCCGGACTTTTGTCGGTGCAGCTAGTGTTAAATTACCATAGGAATCGGACTTTTACTGGTGCAACTTTTGCCGGTGCAAAAGTACGGCTCCACCCAGCTAGGGGCTTACAGGGGTATGTACCGTCCATTCTATACTACCTTTCTAAAATACAAGGGATTACCCCCACCCATAATACCGCTTGACCTAGCATTGCATACCACCTATACCAGTCATAGGATGACATCAAGCATTAGGTGGATTAATAGTACTAACGGCGAAAATGGGGTCTGTAGGGGTCAAAGCGTACATCCTATACTTCCACATTAAACGACCATGCATTACCTCCACCCCACCCCGCCCCACAAAACCGCCTGCCCAGCATTACATATTACCAATACCAGTTATGAAATGACACAAAGAATTAAGTCGATTAATAGTACCAATGGCTTTCGGTGGCGGGGGGGGGGGGGGCGGTGGGGGGTGGCACAGAGATATATATCGTCAATGCTATACTGCCGTTCTATTCTACCAGGCTTTACCCCCACACAATACCACTTGACCTGCCATAACGTACTACCTAAACCAGTCATAATAATACAAAGCAATCGGTTGGTAAATAATACCGAGGACTAACAGGGGCCCTATAGTGGTATATACCGTGCATCCTATGCCCCCGTTCTAAGCAAACGATTAAAATACCGCCTGACCTAGTATTACGAACTACCAATACCATCCATAAGATAATACAAGGGATTCGGTAGGTTAATAGTACTAAGGGAGTAATAGGCCAGCAGACCATTTATCCTATACTGCCAATCTAAACAACTAAGTATAACACTGGCTGGCCGGAATCGGCCAGAAATCCCATTTTACGGAATCTCTTATAAAGCCTGTTTATATGTATACAGGGAAAATGAAGCAATCAGGCTGAACATTTTGAAGGCCTTGTCGAAGGTATAGCTAGGAAGTAGTGCTACAAGATCAATATTAATGGACGAGACAAGGCGCAGAATAATAGTAGCCAATAGTACTTGTACAAAACTGCTGTAGATAGGACAGATTGACCATAGACAAGTAGTTGGAGCTTTGGAAATGAGATGGAAACAATTGGTAAGACTAACTGTATAGGAACTGGATCATAGGTATCCTTAGACAACGAAATGAGGCTAAGAGGGATAGCAAATTAGACCCCATTGAGGGCTTTTAACATAGCCCCCATAGCCTCATACGACAAAAAGGGGTACCGAAGGCCATATGTTTTCCAAAAAGGGGTGCTGAAATTGGGGTGCCAGGGGATATGGCCGTTAAATACCAAGATGAGGCTAAGAGGGATAGTAAATTATACCTCACTGAGAGCTTTTCTCATGGCCCTCAAAAGAAATGAGGCTATGAGGGATAGTAAATGAGGCCTCAATGAGGGGGGTTTGACATAGTCCTCATCGCCTCATACGACTAAAAGAGGATTCTCCGAAAGTATCCTCGATAGGTATCCTCAAATAATACAATACCAGGCCATAGGTATCCCCAAATACCGAAATGAGGACAAGAGTCATATGTGCGAGTCTCTCGTTCGGGAAAATACTCTATGTCTTATTTGCTCGATGGGATTCGAGTCCTTCGAGCAATAACTTATCAGTAACTACACGATAGATTCTTGGCATTATGAATGATATAGGCTCTCATGGAGGTTGTCTATCAGCTGGCTATAATCCGAAGAGACCCCTTAGTACTATAGCACTACGTGCTACTATTATAAGCCAAAGTGTGTCGGCCCTAAAAAGGATTCTGGGGGAAATCCGTATCAAATAAAGTCGTTTTGGTGATTTGGAGGGATTGTCGGGTCGTTTGTGGTAATTCTATGAATCGGGAAAATTACTCCTGTTCAATCGAACATACGCTCCGTCCATACCCTTGTCTTGTTGTAGGCCGTTGGGTCACATGGCAACCAACTGCTGCCATAGACACCAAGATGACGACCTCCGGTATACAAAATGGACGATGGAAATACGTATCACCCTAACAACAAGCGCTGCGCATGCGCACTGACACCACGTATCACTATGGTGATAACGTCACAACATGGCCGCTCACGCGGGTTACCATGGAAACCATACTTGGCGCCACTTCCGAGGTCCTTCAACTGGGCCCTGATACATACGAGACACACTACTTCCAGGTAATAAGAGACGATTCATACGTGCTATAAAAAGTCCGGTTCATATAGAATTTAACATTAGCTGCATCGGCAAAAGTCCGGGTAATAAAGGACGATTCATACGTGCTGTGCAACACTACTTATAAAGTTTAACTTTATTTGAAAGTAAAGCAGAATTTTGTCATGGCCCGTCGACGGCCCGTTTGTCCGTCTGCACGTTAACACGTCCCAGGCTGCAGGTCGTCTTTATGGGTCGATTTTTACGAATATTCTCATGTACTCTTGCTATGACCGTGTGACGAGAACGAGTGTTTTGAGGTTGATTCTAAATGATTGACCACCATGCAGATTATTTCACAGTACAATAGTATAACAAACTTTACCGTGGTACCTTGGACGTACCAGGGTATAATATGGTTCGCCCAGATATTATTTATTTATTTATTTATTTATTTATTTATTTATTTATTTATTTATTTATTTATTTAGTGGTGTTTAAAGTCACATTTCTGCACAATGGCTAATCATGACCACATATCATGGAATACGGTGGTACACCGCGGTACAGTATAACCCATTGTTTTATTCTCAAGGACATGTCGAGAACAAAGAAAAATCTTGTGGAAATACAGGCACTATTATCTTGGTACTTACAACATGACCACCCCTCCCCCCCCCCCCCCCGCTCTGTCACACACACAAGTTTGAGGTAACTGTCTCTATTTCTATGTCTGTCCGTCTGCCCGTCTGTCCGTCCGTCTGTCTGTCTGTCTGTCTGTCTGTCTGTCTGTCTGTCTGTCTGTCTGTCTGTCTGTCTGTCTGTCTGTCTGTCTGTCTGTCTGTCTGTCTGTCTGTCTGTCTGTCTGTCTGTCTGTCTGCCCCCCCTCTCTCTCTCTCTCTCTCTCTCTCTCTCTCTCTCTCTCTCATTGCCTGCACCTTGTGACGAGTCAGTTGCTGTGAACCTATAACTTCGCGAAAGAACACGCAATCGTCGTAGAACCAAATTCATAGTCTGGTTGTTTGACTTGACTTGGTTGAAGTTCGTTTATTCCGCCGCTTTCTTCGGGCGGAAAATGGATTATTCATTTTTTTATTAATTTATTGGTGTTTAAGGTCACATATTTCTGCTCATTGGCTAGATCGTGTTATAGTACCATGCTGTAACTTTACCATGGTATATCTGGAACGTACAGTGACATATTACGATACGCCATGATACCGTTGATTACACGTGGCACACCGCCGTATACTATCACGCAATAACATGATCTAGTACTATAATACACCATAGTTTAGTATAATAAAACTTCGGTTCATCATGCTTTTACTTTGGGTGCCATGGTGTTTAATGTATAGCCTTTGTGTATTACGGCATAACACCACTGGTTGAAATTCACTGACTACAAGATCTGTGTTTGGAATACTTTTTTGCGAATTAACGCAATAGTTTTGCGAAATAACGCAACAGTTTTGCAAAATAACGCAATAGTTTTGCGAAATAACGCAAAAGTTATTGCGAAATAACGCAATAGTTTGCGAAATAACGCAACAGTTTTGCAAAATAACGCAATAATTTTGAGAAATAACGCAAAAGTTTTGCGAAATAACGCAATACTTTTGCGAAATAATGCAATACTTTTGCGAAATAACACAAAGGTTATTGCGAAATAACGCAATACTTTTGCGAAATAACGCAATAGTTTGCGAAATAACGCAATACTAGTGGCGTAAATAGGTTTCTCTTGGCGAGGGGAGGGGGGGGGGAGGGCAAAGGTTAAAAACTTCCGACAGCTTTTATAACGCAAAAAGTTGGTGCGGGGCCTTCCCCAGGAAACATTTTGGCAAGTTAAGACTGAAAAGGGTTGTTTTCAGTGTTCATTTTCCAAATTTTCCTCGTGGAAGCCGCAGGAGGGCGGAAAATGGCCGTTTTCAATGTTTAATTCATAAAAATTTCCCAGAGGGAGGCCCCAGGAGCGCGGCAGTTTTTAATGTTATTTTTTTCCAACAAGACACATTTTTTCCAACAAAAATGTTGGTTGGGAGAAGGGGTCGCTCCCCCTTCTATCTACGCTAATGTGCCTCACAGGAAATCCAGTGTTATGCTTTACTCAACACCCTGAAGGCCCCGTACCTAAAAGCTGCAGTCCCTGAAATAATAACCCAAACACGAAAACATAATGTGTCCATAAAACACAGTTATGTAGTCTTTTATTTTCGTGAAAATACTTCATATATTTATAATAGTCAACACACGAAATATGGGCCAGCACTTATTTCCTGTTGATGTACTTGTTTCAATGTCATTAACAGAATATAGAAATAAAATCAGCAAACTGATTACTATCCAAGATGACTCGTTAGCAATCCCATGGGCAATTCTAGAAGCTTCCAAAAGATGATCAAAATATGATTATGATAATTATTCTTGATCAATATGAAGGCCCTTTCGAACCGAACTGCGGGGAAAATTTTCTTTATATTCATCAAGGATAGTTATCACTGAAAACATCTAGAATCAAGAAAATGACTTCTATTCCCCACAAAAGTCCAAATTTTCTCAACACCGGGCCAACCGTTTTGCCCCGGTATGGAAAAAATGGATTTTTTTTTATGGGTGAAAGACATCATTCTTCCCGGGATATTCGTTTCTAGGCCAGTCCAGGTGGGGGCAGATACCCTTCTAGCGCCACTAAACTGAAGCAATGTCCTAGCCATCTTCTCCGAACTTCGAGGATTCTTGAAGGTACTCGCTTATACACTAACATAAATAAAAGAATTTAAAACTTGAAATAAAAAGTTTAGATTGACGTTGTACTTCCATGCAACTGATTTCAATGGCGTAGACACTGGGGGGGGGGGGGGGGGGGGGCTAGGGGCACGTGCCCCCACCCTCACCAATCTAGCTGTGCCCCCCCCCCAATGTTTTCCGCCAGTAGTTGTTTCAATGAGAAGAACAAGAGACAGACAGACAGACAGACAGACAGACAGACAGACAGACAGACAGACAGACAGACAGACAGACAGACAGACAGACAGACAGACAGACAGACAGACAGACAAAGATAGAGAGAGAGCAAGTTTACAATAACAACGCCACATAAATATCAAGTTTTGCTACCGTGAAAAATAAGACAATTTTCACCCTAAAATCCACCAGAATGCACCATTTGAGACTTAGATTTTAAAATTTTCCTGGGGGGAGGACCACCCCAGACCCTCCCCTCAAGATGCTCACGCCTTTGGCGCTCGCATCAGATGCCTTCGGCTATGCCCTACCAGTTAGCGGTCAGGCTCCAGGAAATTTTTTTCTGGCTACGCGCCTGCCTGATTCTCAATATACTTTTAACTTTTCACATAAAAATTTTTGAAGCGCTCAAGTCCTGAAAGCCACTATTATGGCTTTGAGTAAAAGGGAGGTGGGGGATACCAGACAACATGGAAATTATACTTTTAGAGGGTTCCATTTTTCAAGTCACCAAAAGTGAAAGAAACTGTGTTTCCAAATTTTTGCTTCACGCAAAATTACTATTCCTTGATGCATGGTTCTTGTCGGATTCTCCAGACTCTTCCTCCATCACTAAATCCATCATCAACACGATATGACACTGTCTGTAGAGGTGTCGTAAAATATCAATATATAACTAATTTTCACCTGTGTAATTCCCCTTGAAAAAATATTAATATCCCAAAATCAATACGATCCATGACTCGCGAACACAAACCGACAAACATGTACGCGAATTCAGTGTTGCCACTTCCAAAGACAGCCGACCTTTTCATTTCCCAAAAGTAACGTCAATACATTGATCCGGCCAGAAATACAGTTTTATGGAAAATTAAAGACAAGCTTGCGTCAAGTTGCGTGTGATGGACTCCATCAATAACCCAGCAGACTGGGGTCACATCATACGCTTTATACCACTACTGGGCAACATCTCCAAAAAGATTTGAATTTAATCTCCTTGTTAATAGCGGTCTCTACAACCGTTTTATGTTTGTCGTCTGCAGATACACTAATTTTTACCTTAGCCTGCGCTTCACAACTGCTTGTGAGACATGCAGCATCTGTTAAACCCATTTCCTGTCATATAAAGAAGTTGTTCTCGTGTTACCAAATATCTTGGTCTTCCTCTCGGATTCTGCTGCAGTGGTGCTACATAACCAGACTCGGGACACAAATTACTAAATAATAATAATAAACAATGAAATTATTGTTTGAAAGACAACATTTATTTTCTTTTGAAACTAATGGTAATAGTCGAGTTTTTTAATTATTCTTATAATCATCGTAGGTTCATTGCAAGAAAGTCTACACTGACCACCAAGTGGATACAAAGCAACTAGTCTGAAAATGCTCATATCTTTTCCATATATAAAGCTCATTCAACAGACGAACGTGTTCTTTAAACCCCAACAAATTCACTGCTACCCACGATTATTTTAACAATAGCGGGGTAGACAGGCGTTGTTCGATTGTGGCTATTGAAATTTTCACTCACGCCTTCCATATGTAAAATGATAACACACGTAATAACAGAAAAGAATGTTATTCTAGGTTTTCTTATGGCAGGGGAAAGCGCTGGAAGGTGCTGGGGATTTCTGACCCTCCATAATTCTCTAAGCTATGTCAGAATTCACCACCATGTCAAATCTCAGAGTTCAACGTGCCGAGTGGTTTCCGAAATTTCCATAACAATACTGACTGGTGACCGGACCGAACCAAAGACAGTGACTCCTATTGGTGGGATAGGAACTCTACGACCCACAGAGTTAATTTAAAGACCTTTATCTCTTTAAACTATCAAACTTTTGTCCAAATTCGTCAAAGAACGTAAAAGTAAAAAAGAAAAAAATACGTAATGTGAGACTTGTTATAGTCTTAGCCATATCAATCTTTGCAGTAACTGCAAAGATTGATATGGCTAAGAGTATAACAAGTGACTCGAACCCAGTTCATATCAATTAGCTGGTCAGATTATCCAAAGGTATCGAATTGGTTCCTAAGCAGTGAAGTTTCTCGGATAATTTATAGCATAAAAATGAAAGTGAAAAGAAATTTTCATTGGTTGAATGGCTGAACCGGGAAACAGAATTTCACTGCATACATAAAGCATGGATAGATGGATGGGCGGACGGACTGGCAGACGGACGGACGAATGGATGGACGGACGGACGGACGGACGGACGTCCGGATGGTCGGACGAACAGACGGAAGAACGGACGGAGGGACGGACGAACCTTCCTACTGGAGGGAGTTGTGGGGTTTTTCCTTTGTTCTCATAGAGTTTTCGCAACCCGCAAGTGCAGCTCACAAATCGGAAAAAAACCCACAAGTGGCAAGTATACGGGAAAAAGCTAAAAAAAAAACACCACAACTACTGACCCTACGTGTGAAACGAACAAAGTGAAGCCCCTAAGTCCTCTGCGTGGATTCGAACGGACGGACGGACGGACGAATGGACGGACGGACGGGCATTCTTCCGCACGTATACTTGTGAGTTGATTTCAGTGTTAGGTATGGGGGAAATTTGTCACCTCACAAATGGGTCTGCACCTCACAAGTAGGGGTTAGACCAAGGGGTACATCCACCAGGCCGGGAAGTGATCATCATACGCACCATTTACGGACGGACGTGCACCGAAGTACATATGAGGGCGTGCGGACGGACGGACGGACGGACAGACGTACAAGCTGATTCAAGTATACCCCACCCCACAACTCGTTGGGGGGGGGGGGGAGCGGGGTGGTATGAAAAGTTTTTTACAGACTTTTGAAAGGTACATTGCTGGTGTGAACATAATAGGTGGTTGATCTGTTTTCATGGTCTTACCACAACAGGTATGTACATTTAGAAAAGCGGTAGCTGAGTGGATGAGTGCGCTGGTCCCTCGTGCTAGAGGCCCCTGGCTTAATCCTCGGTTGTCTGGGGAGAGTGAGACCGAACACTCTCCGCCATCAACAATTGTGGGATTGATACTGTAATAGCGTACCGCCCTAAACGATGGGGGCGTAGACGTAAATGGTTGACCACTCTGCAGGGAGAGACACACCCTGTGCAGGCTGAAGTTCTCGCTGTGGTATGCTGGTTAGGTATTACGGAGCTCCATCATGAGCCGCTGTGCTGTGCGGCCAAGGAGAGGCATTGATATAAGTTGTAAAACTTGTTCGCCAATCTTTGTAGAGTAAATAGGCCTAAATAAAAAAAACATGTACGTGTATTTTTTTTCAAGATTCTGAGTACACACAGAATGTTCCAATGTTCAGAATATACCGATGTTCATGGCTCCCATGTGCCAATGTTTAGAATATACCGATATTCATGGCTCTCGTGCAATAAGCTCGGACAAGGGCCCCAATTTGATTTAAGAACCCTATCAGTCAACAGGCATATTTGTTACAGCGTCCTCTGGGTGTGCTTTTGATTAGGACTGGGAAGATTCTGAGGTATCTCACGGTGGTATCTGACACGAAAGTTATACGTCACAAAGGGGCAAGCGACGTTTGGAACCCTTGGGGTCATTGAAAGTAGAGCCCGTTTATTTATGTGGTAGTAGCCTTCCTTTTAAGATCACAAAATGATTTGTTTAGGAAATATTTTATTCAAACCCCAAACCCTGTGTGGGCCGAAAAATTCTTAATTTTTTTATTCAGCAACGTCCCAGCTAACTTCACGGTTTATGTTGACATGTCTTGTTATTTTCAATGTTCAAACCACCAAATTTATTTATTTATTTGTGTTTAACGACACCTTAACACTCAGGGTCATATCGTGTCGGTGATGGATTCACGGGTGGAGGATGAGTCCGGATAATCCAGCGAGAACCACCGAGCAACGGCGGGCATCCGCCAGCCCTCCAACGTGATCACCCATTTCTCTGCCGGCCGGGACCCAAGTCTCTGCCGGCAGAGATAGGGTGACAGTGGTTGAAGACGGCGTGTACCATTAACGTGCATTACGCCTTAACACACGGTGTTACCGTGCCCCTATAAACGCAAACGGGGTGAAGTGTCGTGCCCAAGGACGGAGTGACGCAGTCGGGATACGAACCCAGGACCTCTGGGGTTGCAGCTTCCAACGTTCAAACCACCTAAATGAGCACCAATTCTATAAGTGAAAAGGGGTAATTGCTATCTTTCTATTACAACACTGTAACAGTGTAAGTTTAATTCAACCCTTTCGTGATACATGCCTCAAAATGTTAATTTATCCATGCACCCAAGAGAAGGAGTGCACAGCCCTTGGGATGTGCAACCAACGACCCGGAGAGGTACAAGTACAGTAGGTTTTAATCACATAATAAATAAACCAAGCCAGGGCATATGTAACCATCATAATTGTTTCTATGATCGCACTATAACAACAGGCTATAACACACAATCTTTAAATCAATAAATCGAGCCGGAGCATGCGTAATCACCATAATTCTTTCTGTGGTTACTCAAAAACAGCAGGCTATAAACACAATCTATAAATCAATAAATCCAGTCGGAGCATATGTATTGGTGCTACATGCCTCACAATTTGAATATACATACCCCTAAAGAAATGGTGCACGACCGCTGGGTCGGACAACCGTCCTCCCAATGGAGGTACAAATAGAGAAGATTATAACACATATTCTTTAAATCAAGCCAGGGCATATGTAACCACCAGAGTATTTCTCTCTTACTCCACTACTAACTCGAACTATTACTCATAACAAAAGTCGTGAATCCAAATTCCTCATGTGATGAATATTCCTATCCCGAGATGAGGAGTGCAAATAAAGAATCCTACCCTGAGAGGAGGACACCTGATAAATATCCTACCCCGAGAGGAGAGGTAAGAGGAGAAGATAAGCACAACGTCGGGGTGATAGGGACAACTCATATGAAATAACTGGGAATATAGCTATATGTACCATATGTGGCTGCCCGCTTCTTATTGTGGGGACGTTTACTGATTAAAAGGTTAACACAGTTTTCGACGTAATTGAAGCAGGTTTATGTGAAGTGGCTAGTGCAATTACCCGTGGGTAGCAGCTCGTTGACAAAATGACAGAGAATACAGAGTAATAAAAGTGTCAATGACTCTGTAGCTTATCTTGACTTCAAGATGCATTTAATGTAGAAATGTAAACATTTTACATTAAGACATCAAGACAAACAGGCATATGCAATTTGGTGCAAATCGGACAAGAACTATGACATGTAGCCTGCACCACAGGAATCCAAGATGGCTGCAATGGCAGTCAACTTGATCAAATGTCTATGACCAAAAGGGTTTGTTCTCATCTAGCCAGCAATGCAAACATCCGAATGCAATTTGTAATAATCTGACAAAAACTAAGACATGTAGCCTGCGCCATAGAAATTCAAGATGGCTGCCACGGCAGCTATCTTAGGTGGCTGACCATGACCGAAATGGGACATTCTCATCTAGACATCAAGGCAAACAAGCATATGCAATTTGGTGATGATTGGACAAAAACTACGACCTGTAGCTCACGCCATAACCCATGTCATAGACACCCAAGATGGCTGCCACGGTGGCCATCTTAGGAGGCTGACCATGTCTAAATGGGTTGTTTTCGTCTAGACATCAGGGCAAACAAGCATATGCAAGTTGGTAATGATTGGACAAAAACTACGACCTGTAGCCTGCGCCATAGAAATTCAAGATGGCTGATATGGCGGCCAGCTTGGGTGGCCAACCATAACTAAAAAGGGACGTTCTCATCTAGACATCAAGGTAAACAAGCATATGCAATTTGATGATGATTGGACAAAACTATGACTTGCAGCCGGCACTATAGAAATCCAAGATGGCTGCCATGGTGGCCATCTTGTGTGGGCGACCATGACCAAAAAGGGACATTCTCAGCTAGACATCAGGGCAAATAAGCACAGGAAATTTGGTGATGATTGAACAAAAACTACGACCTGTAGCCTGCTCCATTGAAATCCAAGATGGCTGCCGTGGCGGACATCTTGTGCGGCCGACCATGACCAAAATGGGATATTATAAGTTATGGGACGCTCGTTGGTCCGATATGTGGGCGAAGTGAAATCAGTATATTGAATTCGCTGAGCATGACAACATATCGGTCCAGCGAGCGTCTCATAACATATTTATTATGTCAGAGAACTATTCTAGGACTTTTTTGACAGGGAAAAAAGAGATCAAACACAGATTGTCATTTTCCGACAGCAATGGTTGACTTGAAGACTGAAGTTGAAGCCTTTGGAAACTTCCAAGTTACAGATAACAATGTACAATGTAAAATATTTATCATATCGTCACTTGAAGTTGAGATTTAACTCAGGGACAGTAGTTTTTGATTGAGTTACCTTGGTTTCACTGAATGTGAACGAATCAGACTTTCTGAAATAATCCAATGGAAGTATCACCGAAGACGAATGCACAGTTAAAATGTCAATTACATCTGAGATGTCACTTTCAATGAAATTGACAATCATTCAGGGAAAATGTCAGTATCGCGGCTTTCAATCGATTTTTATGTATGACCTTTCTGCTGATTTGAAAAAAATTATACCGATTTCGATAATAAATAAGGCGAACCAACAAAATCCAAGATGGCGGACTTGCACCCGATATTAAATTAATATCGGAATTTAATATCGGGCGTCTGTCCGCCATTACTGGCATGATATGGGCACATATGCCGCCACTAACTCTTAATGCTGACTTAATAATCTAATCTATACACCAAGGCGAACAGGCATATGTAATTTGGTGATGGTCGGAATAGAACTGTGGCCTGTAGACCTTGGGTGTGAACAGACTAACAGACTCACAGACTTGCGCACGCGTGATGACAATAGCTTAGCTTGACTTCATCAAGATAAGCTAAAAACGAAGGGAAATTTCTCTGGCATGAGGGTTTAGGGAACCTAGAAAGCGGCCGTAACTCATCTGGTGTTTCTCTCGTTGTAAAATACCTTATTGAATTCAGGTCAGGTGAGAAAGAAGTGCAGAAGTTTCAGGCTTTATGCAATATCAAACGCGACGGGGACTAGTTTATATCAACTGGACAAAATTGCTCAGACTGTCAAATCAAGTCCTGATAGGTCAAGCAAATGGCACAAAATATTCCATAAAAAACAAAGCAGGGAAAATGTTCACTGCTCAAGAGATCATAGTATGCGGTCGTACCCCATCTTACAAACTCTTCCTAGTTACATTATCCGTAGATGCAAATTTTCGTCTCGGTCGGCAAAGGCACTTTATTTATTTATTTATTTATTTATTTATTTATTTATTTATTTATTTATTTATTTGTTTATTTATTTATTTGGTAGTCAACGACATTTTCGTCCAGGTCATCTCATGTCGGAAGGTCTAGTCAACAATGCCGGGAATGTGTGGGCTTGGGCGAAATGTAAAAAAATATCACCCACCTTCTTTGTTCTTCAATTTCTCTAATTATAGAAGCAATAATAGAGGATAGGCGTTCCACCTGAGGGTAGCGTGTTGAAACACGTAGAGTGTTTCTAAGCAATGCACCAAGACGAGATGCGTTTCTTTCCAATGTTTCAATGGAAGTGACGTCGCTTAAGACTACTCTTGTACACGCTTCAATTATGTCACATGCATTGTTCATGAACTCTCTCAATGTCTCTGCCATGGAGAGTGACGATCAATCTCTTTTTTGTAACAACTTTGTTTTCAAGAATAACAAATAACACGAAATTTTGTTCAAAAGGTTTTCACTCAAAACGTTTCACTAAAAACAAATGTTGCTGCGTTCTGTCGAGCCTTCACAATGTTTTTCTTTTTGCACGTGGGTGTGAACCACTCGTCATCTTTAGAAACTTTCTATCTACTTGTTCGTATTTTTAGTAACAAGTTTTAAAGGTATTTTCTGATTAGCTGCTATTTATAGTGACTGGGTGAAACGGTAATTTTCTGATTGGCTGGAAATAAAACGCACGTTGAACTTATAACTCCATTTTAGGTAATCACGTGCACCTTGTTTCCTTTTATAGAATTATACGTTGGACGTGTAATATTTATCGATGCACCTGTATTTTATAGGTGCAACGGTATTTTGTCAGAAATATACGTTGGACGTGTAAATTTTATCGATGCACCCGTAATTTACAGTTGCAACGGTATTTTGAAATGGAGGTGCACCTGTAAAAAATGGAGGTGCATCGCTATTTTTCGATGAAAATACACGTCCAACGTGTATTTATACGTCGGACGTATAAATTATGCGATGGACGTGTAATTTAATATACGATGGACGTATAATTTATAGGTGCACCGCTAAATTTTATAGGTGCACCTGTATTCGAAAATAGCGTTGCAACTGTAATATCCCGGTGCAACGATAAAAAATATACGTCGGACGTGTATTTTCCGAAAATTACACGTTTAACTTATATTTTGACGAGGAAAATATACGATGGACGTACATTTTCTTCTAAAATATACGATGGACGTGTAATTTTTATCGATGCAACCGGATTTTATAGGTGCAACGGTATTTTGAAATGGAGGTGCAACTATAAAAATTTACAGGTGCACCGCTAATTTCTACGAAAAATACACGTCCAACGTATACTTATACGTTGGACGTATAAATATACGTTGGACGTGTATTTTAATATACGATGAACGTATAATTTATAGGTGCACCGCTAAATTTTACAGGTGCACCTGAAAACAGAAATAGCGTTGCAACTGTAAAATCCAGTTGCAACGATAAATAATTATACGTCGGACGTGTTTTTCAGGGGAAATATACGTTGGACTTGTATTTTGACCGCAAAAATATACGATGGACGTGTATTTTGTCAGAAGTATACGTTGGACGTGTAAATTTTATCGATGCACCCGTAATTTACAGTTGCAACGGTATTTTGAAATGTAGGTGCACCTGTAAAAAATGTAGGTGCATCGCTATTTTTCGATAAAAATACACGTCCATCGTGTATTTATACGTCGGACGTATAAATTATACGATGGACGTGTAATTTAATATACGATGGACGTATAAATTATAGGTGCACCGCTAAATTTTATAGGTGCACCTGTATTGAGAAATAGCGTTGCAACTGAAAAATACAGGTGCAACGATAAAAAATATACGTCGGACGTGTATTTAGACTTTTGACCCAAATGGTACACCATAAATAGTGACAATCAGTTACACCTCCATCGAGCAAGCTTATCGCTCAACGACTCAACTCCGAAGTGGCAGACTATACTTGTCCGAAAACAGAACGCCACTGCACCCTCGGGGAGAGGCAGCACCTTTGTGAGAGGACCCCCCTCTCGCTCTGGTCCACACCCGAGGGTTGAGTCAACGACCTACACTTAGTCATCCAAACACCACTGATCACATAATCAAGAACACCTGCCGAGTACTCGAACCTTCTTCCTCCTTTAACACGCCTAGACATGCAGCTTCCAGATATTATACAGTCATCGATGGTCGAAAGGGGCTTGCCCCACACTGTCCCTGCGCGCCTTCGGCGCGCGAAACCATTCTTCTTCTAGAGGCACTGTTTGCACGAAAACGCTGTATTGTAACCTTTAGAGTGCCCCTCTTCTTCCCTGTGGCAAATTTCCCAATCCACTTGAAGTTGAACCTATCGCTTTTGATAAATAACTCCTTCAAATACCCAATTCGAAATTAACATTTCTCGAACAGAATCGACATTATTACTGTCACAAAACAAGAGGGCATTTCGGCAGTGATAAACATATTTAGGAGGACCGCTTGTCACGGTTGCGGAAGTAATACTTCATGCCATGTTCAAGTGGGCAGTTCCAAAACAATTTTGGGGATCATGATCGACGTTCTTCTTTAAACTTGAGAAATTCACTTGGCCGTATATCATGAATTTAGCAGGGTCGGATTTATATGGAAATGGTCTCTTATACGCAGGATGGAACCAAGATCAAGGTACAACTCTCTTGGTATATGGTGTTTGGTGACAAATCTCTCGTTCAGTAAATTTGACAACCAAATGGTAAAATTAGTATTTACTACAATGGGGCACAACGAAGGTTCGGGGTCGATCGGCCTTGAGTCGATTCCGCCCAGTCGATTCGGCCTGAGTTTAGGCCTAATCGACTCACTTTTTAGGCCGAATAGACTCACTTTTTAGACAAAACTTATGCATGCACCAAATGTAATGGAGAAGTTCGACCACCACAACATGCTGTTTCAAGTTTCATGCGATATCTGTGGCCAGTGTGGGTGCTGGCAGCACAGGAAAATGAGGAAATGTGAAAGTGGCATCGATTATAATTTTTATATGGATGCAAAAAGACGAAGGATTGACTCCCCGTTCACGTGTTGCCTTTGAACAGAACAAGAGACCTTTATTAATAGCAGAAATCATAAGTCCCATAATGGGCCATATTCTCATAGTACTTCGGGTATGAAAATTTGTCATTCTTCATGGGAATATCTGTGTAATAACCGATATTCCCATCCAGTATAACAAATTTTCATTCCGAAATATCGGTTTCCGGACATTTTCCCCTAGGACATTTTCCCCTAAAAAACATGTCACCTAGGGCATTTTCCCCTAATTTGAAATGAGAGGGTGGACATTTTTCCCTAGTTATAGGAAGAAAAGAGTGGACATTTTCTCCAAACTAAAAAAAATTGAATTTCAAGATTTTATTAAAAGAAAAGGAAAGAATTTGTTCCATTTAATGTCACACTATTTTCAAAGTACTAAATAAAAATAAAATAGGCATAGATAATTAATACAATATCAAGTTGAATTACTGTATAAACAGTAAGCTAGTCGATGTGTCACACACAGTGTGCTGTATGGCATAACAATATCAAGTTGTATTGCTGTATAAACACTGAGCTGGATAATATGTGCTTTGATATATTGTGAGATGAAGACTTTAATGGTACTATAAGCACCAAGGTGAAGAAACTCAGAGGAGTGGGAGAAACAGAAAGGGGCGGGGCAAAATGATAATATATGGATGCAACTCGTAATATAATTTTATGGGTTTGTACTTCCTTCATGCATGGAGGCTATACAAATCTATAAAATTATATTACAGACTTACACCAAGGGTGTTCTCATCTAAGTCGTCTTGTAAATTTTTTCTTAGCTGTATTATCGTTGTTTCATTTATCATAGTTTTATTTGTGCTACTTGGGTTTAGTGCTAATTGGTTGGGCAACAAGTACTTTCACCAAAGTGAAGAAAAACAGAGGGGTGGGAGAAAGAGAGAGGGGTAGGGCACAATGATAATATATGGATGCAACTCGTAATATAATTTTATGGGTTTGTACATAAAATTATATTACGGACTTGCACCAAGGGTGTTCTCATCTAAGTTGTCTTGTAAATTTATTCTTAGCTGTACTATTGTTGTTTGATGTATCATAGTTTTATTTGTGCTACTTGCTACATGTATATTATTATCTTGTGCTGGCTATTTTAAAAAGAATAAACTATTACATGAAACCGTAATTACATTTCTATTTTTATTCTTCCAATTTTTTTTCTATTTTATTCCATGAGAAATTAAAAAAAAATGTATGGGAACAAGTCCTGGGTGAAAAATCTAGGAGTAATCAGTCTAGGGGAAAAAGTCCGGGGATGAATAATTAGGGGAAAATGTCCTTGGGGAAAATGCCCAAGGGGATAATGTCCTAGTGGGAAATGTCCTAGTGGGAAATGTGGTAGGGGAAAATGTCCTAGTGGAAAATGTCCTAGTGGAAAATGTCCTGGACCCGAAATATCAAACTCTTATTAATAGCAGAAATCATAAGTCCCATATTCTCATAGTACTTCGGGTATGAAAATTTGTCATTCTCCATGGGAATATCTGTTGTAATAACCGATATTCCCATCAGGTATAACAAATTTTCATTCTGAAATATTGAACCTTTATTAATAGCAGAAATCATAAGTCCCATATTCAACTTGTCTTTGTATATGTGTACGATATGGAATAAATTACAGATAAAAGTTCAAGTGTTTGTTGTTTTTTGTCCCAATATTGTCTAAAGTAAAATCCCATTCAACTTAGCACAAAAAAAGTGAAAAAATGTTGGCATTTTTGCCACTTTCTAAACCACGCCACACATATTGATCATCAAAAAATTAAGATTTTATAAAAAAGAAGACCTATTTTATATAAAAGCCTATCGAGCCATGGAATTTCTTCATAATATAATATTCAGCTGTCCTCTTATTCTGAATTGTGCGTTTGCATGCCTCACTTTATGACAACACGAGGTCAAGAAGTGTTAAAATTAGCACACCTCAGCACTTGAAATAAATTGCCTTTTTAAGTGATGGTGGTAATGGACTGGTTAAGTAACATCGTATTTGTCTTGGCTAAGAAGGCACAAAAGACTTGCTTTTGTTTATTTGGAGACAATAAACTTCCCTGCTTTGGTCTTGTATGAAACACTTTTCAGCACACCATTTTGAAGGTATGATGCTATCGTGACATCAGTGTGTGCAAATAGCCAATCACTTTAAAGTACAAGTGTAAATTTACAGGGAATCCCTGGGTATTTCACGAGGAAAATTTCCAGGTTTTAAATAGCCGGCATGCCATTGGTCCAAATGTATAATGTGATTAACTACACATGCTTTCTGGAATACAGTCCATGTGTTTGTTTCAAATTAGATGTAAACAATATTCAATCACTTGCGTAATAATGGTCACTGTTGAGACAAAACACCTGAACAGTTGATGAAGAAAAGTAATACATAAACATTTCATGGTCTGACAGAGCGTAAAAAGGGAAAAGCCCCAAATTAAAACCAACATTAATCCACACTAGAGAAGTAAAATCACTTCTTGTAAACCGTTACATTAATTTAAAGCAAGTTGAAAATTGTATACCGCCTCACCGGGATAAAGCAACTTTTTCAGGTACCGAGTGTGATTTAATTTGTCAGTATCGGTGACGGTATTGACAATTTAACCGATTATAGTCGATATACCGTAAAACCACACAGCACTACACAGAGGCCTATTTATGTTGAAAAAGTTATAAACTGAGGTGAGGGAACTGCATTAAAAAAAAAATAAATAAAAATAAAAAGTTTTTCCGACCTACCGACCCTATTTTGTTTCATCCTGTTAGCGGAAACAAACGTATAATTTTTTTAGGCCTTACCTTGGGACCGAATTGACTCAGGCCAAATCAACTTGGGCCGAATCGACTCAAGGCCGAATCGACTCGGGGCCGAATCCACTCAAGGCCGAATCGACCCGTTCCCACAATGAAAGGGGGTGACGATTTACCACATAGAACTACTGAACCACATAGAACTTCATTAGACGGCACACAGAACTACATAGACCGCACAAGGTACTACATAGAGCATTAGATGCCACTTACTAAAGAATTCTCCAAAAGAACAGAAGGAAGCGATTTTTTCTGTTTTTCTTGTTATGCAATCTGATACAGCAGTGGTGGATAGATCTACCCGAAAATTAGACTCGGGGAAACTTCCGATTGACAGGCCCACAGGAGGATTCTCTTCGTGGGTTGATCAATATTGTTAAGGTGCTATATTGTAGCGGTCAAGGTATAAAGGCCATTTACCAACCAGCCTGGTTGGTCCGGATCTCTTAGTCTCGTGGTAAATCGGTCGCTTTGTGTGCTAGAGGTTGACGGTTCGAACCCGGCTCTCGCACTTATCTCTCCTGTTACATTTGGGGGCTCGTCCGATCCTCAGCAGTAGGTGGCACTGCAGGTGTTTTGACCACTTTGAGGGAGGAACCTGGGTGAGATTCACATGTGATGAATCTCAAAAGAAGGGGAGAGTAGTGTAGCGGTTGAGGTATAAAGGCCATTTACCAACCAGCCTGGTTGGTTTGGATCTCTTAGTCTCGTGGTAAATAGGTCGCTTTGTGTGCTGGCGTTCGACGGTTCGAACACCGGCTCACGCACTTATCTCTCCTCCTGTTACAATATAATTTTATTTATTTTGAAATTCCCCCTCTCATATTCCTTTAATTCAAATTGAATATACATAAACTTTTCATCAGAATGACGGTTGAGATGTGTAGAACACGAAACACATATGTAATCAACTCACAGAGTTGACAACAAGCACCACCTGGTTCCAGGAAGTCTGCAACCATATTCGTACCAGAACTGATAATAAAATAATATTTCACGAGAACAACTTGTGGCCAAATGTGCTTCAGATATCCAAGAACAAAGCTAGGCATTCAAAACACTTTCGAATGCAGCGATAGGACTGCATTTGGGAAAAAGGACAACACTGTCTGCATTTTTTATTGAAGGTGGATTCACCCCACAACAGCTTTGTTTTAATTTTATTTGCAATGTGTTACGTCAATTCACCCACGTGTGTTGAGTACTCTCCCTTGATGTGCAGAGTTCTGTTTTGAAAAGCTGATTCCTGGTTTCCTTTCTCGCTTTCACACTCCCGTTTTTTGGAAACATTTTGTTTTCGAAACACATGTAACAGCATATTAAAATATTTCTTTATTGTGTAACAGTTCTTCCAATATATTAACCAGTATGTATTATTCTTTGTTTTTTTTTTCACCAAATTTCTTGCCGATATCCAAGGTAAACTGTTTGATATGTGTGGGACATTACTGGTCACTGGATCGGCAAAGCTCACCTAACTTCGTGTCAACTCAAGAATAGGCTGCACCCCAGTTGCCCTCCTTTGATGAATTAAGGTGGACCAAAAATGGCCCTCCTGGACCCATTTTAGACGGACCATTATGGCACTCCTTCAATTCTGATAATGACAAGCTTGCAAGGCACCTGAAAATCGGCCGCCTCAAACGGCAATTTTCCCGGTTTGAAGGAGGTACATGTAACAAAAGTGCAATTTGTGAAGTTTGTAGTGTGCTGTCAACGCAGTCACCCAGAGACAGTAAGTAACTTTCCAAATATGAGTGGGAGGTCTACCAATTCCAAATTTGTAATTAGTTATTACATTGTACATCAGACTGAAACAACTCTCGTGTCACACGCGATTACTGGATGTATCATCCCCAAACCAGTTTGACCCCCTGACGATTTGCCTGGGATGTTTCCAGATGTTTCGTCCCAAAATCATAGCCGGGAAGATCTGATTGATTCGTCCCAAGTTATCGGCATCTGGCAGTGAGCACAGTGTACTGGCTTTTACAGTCATGTAATGTATAGATACATTTGTACAGACTTGGTTATGATAACTATAACACTCACTGTTGGTGAGTGTCATGGGTACCTGGTATCTTGCATCCAAATATTCAAGCTTGCATCTATACATTACGTGATGACGTACATCATAATTACACAAACCATGTACCTTAAAATGATATTAATTGTCTACCCATCTGGCTGAAACAAAATGGCCCCCGCAAAGCAAATCATAAATGACCCTCCTGGGAACATTTTAGGTGAACCCAAAATGGCCCTCCTGGAGTGATTTGAGGCAAACCATAATGGTATCACAGAACTAAATATTTTCCCATAGGCAACCATTATAACGTTCAGGCGGAAAAAAATATGATCGCATCACTTTAATTTTGGCATTCAAATATCTCTGTCAAGTATAGCCCTTCAGACAACTTTTTCTGATCTGAAAACAGGGGGTCATGCAACAAATAAGAGAGAAAAACTGACACAAAGGGAAGTACTGATCACGTGCTGTCGTGCACATATTTTTCAGGGAATTCCCTACAAAAACACACAAAAAGTAAATTTTATTTTTTAGGTCCAAAAGTCATCAAATCACCCTCTTTTTATCAGGAATATTCAACAAAAATGCAAGATGTCAATAGAATGTTTCAAACCTTTATTGAAACAATGAATTTTCCCAAGGCTGTTCATTTTTAGAGATTGCATCATTTCCGAGTGCAACATTTTAAGGCGGTTCACTCTAATTTCAAAATTTAGTTCCGCGATACCTTTAATCGTCCCCAACCCCACCAAAGAGACATTTTACCACTTCCATGAGATAAAAGAGTCATTTCCGCATTAGAATCCAACTTTTGGCTTTGGCTGAGTCAAAAACATGGAAAATTTGCTCTTCTAAGGAAAAGTGTCCAAACTTTGTCAAGTGGGCTTGAAAACTGGTATTGCCTCCAAAAGATTTTTCTATCCTGTTACTTTATAAATTAACTGAGAAAGATGAGAATTTTACAGCTTTCTTTAAAAAACTACCCTGCTCCCAAAATAAAACTAAAATCTGCATCAGCACAAAATATTTTTAGAAAAAATCTGTCTCATTTAACCATACTACAAGCAAAACAGTGTCCCAATGTTGCCCCATGGAACAATATGGATGTCAATTTTGTTTCCAAAATTGGGGATGCAGCTATATATTTCACCAATATGAAAGGACTCTACCAGTTTATCCCAACAACTGATGTCAAATTTTATTCCACCATCTGATGTAGTAAAATTTTGCCCTGAATAGGACTCCCTGGTGTGCCCCTTTTCATCAAAATCTATGAAATAATTCATAATTTAATTGATATTGACCCAAAACAAACCTACTGTGATATGAACTTTCCCATCTGTAATAGTTTTTAAATCACAGTCTGGAGACATTTCACATTGTATTTGATGAATATTTTGCAATTTTTGTGAAGGAAAACCCTCTGTTTTCTCAGTAAAGGCACACAGAGTCATTGGTATGGCACTGACAAAACATAAAACAGTGTTTTTCCGAAAGAATGACCAGTACCTGCTACTGTGATATCTCATAACACTGGTAAGATGCCTAAAACCATCAAATATGGATTCTTTAGTGCTATGCTTATGCTGCAAGTTCCCATAAGTGCACTTTCATAACCTTTGTTTTAATCCCCACAGACACCCATTCTGGCAAAAAGATTGAAATTGTTGAAAACATGTTTCCAAAAAGGATGAATCAGACATTTGCTTCAAGAATATAGTGGTATTTGATGTTTAATATACTTGTGCGTGTGTGTGGGGTGGGGGTGGGGGTGGGTGGTGTGGGGGGGGGGGGAGTTGGTCAGCTGCCAAGTATTGAAAATGTATATCCAGGCAAGTGAAAAGCAAAGAAACACCATGTCTGATGAAGAGACAGACAGATAGGCTTGCAATCACACATGTAGGAGGTCTACATGAGAGTACTGAATGACATACAATGAAAAATCTATTGGAAGAGCCAGGGCAATGTTGTTAAATTGAAAAATAACTCAGTGGACCATAAGTGCTGAAGCCTCAAAGTAAATCATAAGAAACTGAAAGTGTATGATACTAACTTCGGTCTCTAAAAACATGCTGTTCAGTCTTTCCAAATGTTTATCATCAACAGAAGGGTTAAATGTGTGTGGGAGGGAGGACTTGGTTCAGGGAAAAAGCAACATTTCACAACTGTCACTGTAAATTTATGCTGTATCATGGGAACCATGACAGCACTAGTACAGCACTAGTACTAGACAACTATATTGGTAGCTATGTACAAATGCCATTCACTCACATTTGTAATTTTATCATGTTATTTTCCACTGTAGCCCCACCCCCTCCACAAATTTGTGTTCCAGGATACTCTGTCAATGAAGAAATTGTTTTTCAACATTTTGAAGAGCACAATATAGAAGAGAAAAACTTCTAAATACTAGTGAATAGAAGGGCAGTGTATGTTTTTTGTCTGTGTTTGAATGGTGATTTGGGAGGGGGTTGGAAGATTTGGAATCCTCCCTGCCCCTAGTAATATGAGGGGAAACCATGGTTTAAATAAATATGTTAATAGGGTAAGATAGGCTGTTAGTTAGCAGCTGCCAGAGGTTATAGTGTGTTCCTGGGGAATACACTTGCTAAAGATGTGAATTTGCTTGCATGAACAGCCTTAGTTTTGGAAATATATAGCATTTATTGCTGACTGTGACAAAAATGTAACTTTTCAAAACAATAAAATGGTTTGGTAAGGTGTGTGGTCCCCAAATAAATATTTAAATGTGAAATAATCCCCCAAAATAATAATTGAATCTGGTTTGGAACCCAAAAACAAATTTCCTATAGGTATCACAGAACTAAATATTTTCCCATAGGCGACCATTATAACGTTCAGGCAGAAAAAAATATGATCGCATCACTTCAATTTTGGCATTCAAATATCTCTGTCAAGTATAGCCCTTCAGACAACTTTTTCTGATCTGAAAACAGGGGGTCATGCAACAAATAAGAGAGAAAAACTAACACAAAGGGAAGTACCGGTCACGTGCACATATTTTTCAGGGAATTCCCTACAAAAACACACAAAAAGTAAATTGTATTTTTTAGGTCCAAAAGTCATCAAATCACCCTCTTTTTTATCAGGAATATTCAACAAAAATGCAAGATGTCAATACAATGTTTCAAACCTTTATTGAAACAATGGATTTTCCCAAGGCTGTTTATTTTTAGAGATTGCATCATTTCCGAGTGCAACATTTTAAGGCGGTTCACTCTAATTTCAATATTTAGTTCTGCGATACCTATAGGCCCTCCTGCAATTTTCAAAATGACAAGCCTGTATTAAACACAAAAAACACTTCAGTTTTTTCCCAAATATTAGTTTTAATGAAAGTTCAAAGTGCAAGTACCTTTCCCTCTCTCTAAAATTATGAGATTGTATATGGTGCAGCACATGTACAGTGAACCATTAACCCACAAGACAAGATTATTCGATATTCAGTTGAATAGCATTGGCAGACCCCCCCCCCCCCCCCGACCCCCTCCCCACCCTCAATACACACACCAAGACAAGAGGAAAATGCTGTGGTAAAAATCCACAACTTGGATAAAAAATGCTGAAGATGTAATGTTGTGAACTGTCAGATCAAAGAAAAGAAATCACTTTGGGGTACCCCCACCGACCCTAAACAATTATGCCGACCCTAAAAATTTGCAAAGTAAAAGTCGCTCATTTAGGTCATTGTAACCCTAATTTTTAGCTCAACTTGACAAAGTCAAGCTGAGCTATTGCCATCACTTCTCGTCCGTCAGCGTACGTACATACGTTAGTATGTACGTCCACAATTTCCTTTGGCACACCTCACAGGTCGCATTTATGATCAGATCACTTTGAAACTTGGTATGCTTGTTTGGGGTGACCTCTAGATGGGAGCTATCGATTTTCTTAAATTTCCGTCAAAAAATGTTGCCGCGGCCAACGTTCTTAGAACTTAGTTCAGTCAAACCACAATATTTCCCTTTGGCACACCCTACAGGGCACATTTATGATTGGATTGCTTTGAAACCTGGTATGCTTATTTAGGGTGACCTCTAGATGGGAGCTATCGATTTTCTTGGATTTTCGTCAAAAAATGTTGCCACGGCCAACGTTCTTAGAACTCAGTTTAGTCAGACCTCAATATTTCCCTTTGGCACACCCTACAGGGCACATTTATGATCGGATTGCTTTGAAACCTGGTATGCTTGTTTGGGGAGACCTCTAGATGGGAGCTACATGTATTGATTTTCTTCAATTTTCGTCAAAAAATGTTGCCGCGGTCAACGTTCTTAGAACTTAGTTTAGTCAAAAGACCTCAAATTTCTCTTTGGTACACCCTACAGGGCACATTTATGATAGGATTGCTTTGAAACCTGGCATGCTTGTTTGGGGTGACCTCTAGATGGGAGCTATCAATTTTCTTCCAATTTCCGTCAAAAAAATGTTGCTACGGCCATCGTTCTTAGAACTTAGTTTAGTCAGAAGACCTCGATATTTCTCTTTAGCACACCCTACAGGGCACATTTATGATCGGATTGCTTTAAAACCTGGCATGCTTGTTTGGGGTGACCTCTAGATGGGAGCTATCGATTTTCTTCAATTTCCATAAGAAAATGTTGCTACGGCCAATGTTCTTAGAACTTAGTTTAGTCAAACCACAATATTTCCCTTTGGCACACCCTACAGAGCACATTTATGATTGGATTGCTTTGAAACCTGGTATGCTTGTTTAGGGTGACCTCTAGATGGGAGCAATCGATTTTCTTCAATTTCCGTCAAAAAATGTTGCCACAGCCAATGTTCTTAGAACTCAGTTTAGTCAGCTCAATATTTCCCTTTGGCACACCCTACAGGGCACATTTATGATTGGATTGCTTTGAAACCTGGTACGCTTGTTTGGGGTGACCTCTAGATGGGAGCTATCGATTTTCTTCAATTTCCATCAAAAAATGTTGCCACGGCCAATGTTCTTAGAACTTAATTTAGTCAGATCAATATTTCCTTTTGGTACACCCTTCAGGGCACATTTATGATCGGATTGCTTTGAAACCTGGTATGCTTGTTTGGGGAGACCTCTAGATGGGAGCTACATGTATTGATTTTCTTCAATTTTCGTCAAAAAATGTTGCCGCGGTCAACGTACTTAGAACTTAGTTTAGTCAAAAGACCTCAAATTTCTCTTTGGCACACCCTACAGGGCACATTTATGATCGGATTGCTTTAAAACCTGGCATGCTTGTTTGGGGTGACCTCTAGATGGGAGCTATCGATTTTCTTCAATTTCCATAAGAAAATGTTGCTACGGCCAATGTTCTTAGAACTTAGTTTAGTCAAACCACAATATTTCCCTTTGGCACACCCTACAGAGCACATTTATGATTGGATTGCTTTGAAACCTGGTATGCTTGTTTAGGGTGACCTCTAGATGGGAGCAATCGATTTTCTTCAATTTCCGTCAAAAAATGTTGCCACAGCCAATGTTCTTAGAACTCAGTTTAGTCAGCTCAATATTTCCCTTTGGCACACCCTACAGGGCACATTTATGATTGGATTGCTTTGAAACCTGGTACGCTTGTTTGGGGTGACCTCTAGATGGGAGCTATCGATTTTCTTCAATTTCCATCAAAAAATGTTGCCACGGCCAATGTTCTTAGAACTTAATTTAGTCAGATCAATATTTCCTTTTGGTACACCCTTCAGGGCACATTTATGATCGGATTGCTTTGAAACCTGGTATGCTTGTTTGGGGAGACCTCTAGATGGGAGCTACATGTATTGATTTTCTTCAATTTTCGTCAAAAAATGTTGCCGCGGTCAACGTACTTAGAACTTAGTTTAGTCAAAAGACCTCAAATTTCTCTTTGGCACACCCTACAGGGCACATTTATGATAGGATTGCTTTGAAACCTGGCATGCTTGTTTGGGGTGACCTCTAGATGGGAGCTTTCGATTTTCTTCAATTTCCGTCAAAAAATGTTGCCGCGGCCAACGTTCTTAGAACTTAGTTTAGTCAAACCACAATATTTCCCTTTGGCACACCCTAAAGGGCACATTTTTGATTGGATTGCTTTGAAACCTGGTATGCTTGTTTAGGGTGACCTCTAGATGGGAGCTATCGATTTTCTTCAATTTCCGTCAAAAAAATGTTGCTACGGCCAACGTTCTTAGAACTTAGTTTAGTCAGAAGACCTGGATATTTCTCTTTGGCACACCCTACAGGGCACATTTATGATCGGATTGCTTTAAAACATGGCATGCTTGTTTGGGGTGACCTCTAGATGGGAGCTATTGATTTTCTTCAATTTCCGTAAGAAAATGTTGCCGCGGCAAAAGTTCTTATAACTTAGTTTAGTCAAACCACAATATTTCCCTTTGGCACACCCTACGGGGCACATTTATGATTGGATTCCTTTGAAACCTGGTATGATTGTTTAGGGTGACCTCTAGATGGGAGCAATCGTTTTTCTTCAATTTCCATCAAAAAATGTTGCCACGGCCAATGTTCTTAGAACTTAGTTTAGTCAGCTCAATATTTCCCTTTGGCACACCCAACAGGGCACATTTATGATCGGATTGCTTTGAAACCTGGCATGCTTGTTTGGGGTGACCTCTAGGTGGGAGCCATCGATTTTCTTCCATTTTCATCAAACAATGTTGCCAAGGCCAACATTCTTCGAACTTAGTTTAGTCAGACCTCAATATTTCCCTTTGGCGCACCCTACAGGGCACACTTATGATTGGATTGCTTTGAAACCTGGCATGCTTGTTTGGGGAGACCTCTAGATGGGAGCTATCGATTTTCTTCCATTTCCATCAAAAAATGTTGCCGCGGCCAACGTTCTTAGAACTTAGTTTAGTCAAACCACAATATTTCCCTTTGGCACACCCTAAAGGGCACATCTTTGATTGGATTGCTTTGAAACCTGGTATGCTTGTTTAGGGTGACCTCTAGATGGGAGCTATTGATTTTCTTCAATTTCCGTCAAAATAATGTTGCTACGGCCAACGTTCTTAGAACTTAGTTTAGTCAGAAGACATCGATATTTCTCTTTGGCACACCTTACAGGGCACATTTATGATTGGATTGCTTTAAAACCTGGCATGCTTGTTTAGGGTGACCTCTAGATGGGAGCTATCGATTTTCTTCAATTTCCGTAAGAAAATGTTGCCGCGGCCAACGTTCTTAGAACTTAGTTTAGTCAAACCACAATATTTCCCTTTGGCGCACCCTACAGGGCACATTTATGATTGGATTCCTTTGAAACCTGGTATGATTGTTTAGGTTGACCTCTAGATGGGAGCAATCGTTTTTCTTCAATTTCCGTCAAAAAATGTTGCCACGCCCAATGTTCTTAGAACTTAGTTTAGTCAGCTCAATATTTCCCTTTGGCACACCCAACAGGGCACATTTATGATCGGATTGCTTTGAAACCTGGTATGCTTGTTTGGGGTGACCTCTAGATGGGAGCTATCGATTTTCTTCAATTTCCGTCAAAAACTGTTGCCGCGGCCAACGTTCTTAGAACTTAGTTTAGTCAAACCACAATATTTCCCTTTGGCACACCCTAAAGGGCACATTTTTGATTGGATTGCTTTGAAACCTGGTATGCTTGTTTAGGGTGACCTCTAGATGGGAGCTATCGATTTTCTTCAATTTCCGTCAAAAAAATGTTGCTACGGCCAACGTTCTTAGAACTTAGTTTAGTCAGAAGACCTGGATATTTCTCTTTGGCACACCCTACAGGGCACATTTATGATCGGATTGCTTTAAAACATGGCATGCTTGTTTGGGGTGACCTCTAGATGGGAGCTATCGATTTTCTTCAATTTAGTAAAGAAAATGTTGCCACTGCCAATGTTCTTAGAACTTAGTTTAGTCAGACCTCAATATTTCTCTTTGGCACACCCGACAGGGCACATTTATGATTGGATTGCTTTGAAACCTGGTATGCTTGTTTAACTTGGTGTGCTCATTAGACAAGACCTTTCAATAAGAACTACTGATTAACACTCATTTCTGTGAAAAAGTTGCCATTCACAGTAACCTCTGAACATACTGCATTTGTGTAACAACATTCTTCCTTTAGCCAGTCTTACTGTTTACATTTAAAAATTGATGGATTACTCTGTTCTTCAATTTTGCCATTTCATTTATAACTTACCAAGTTCAGGTTTGTCAAGTTGAGCTACAGTGTCATTGATACTTTCATTATCAGACTTCAACTGTGAATTTGAAACCTATTTTGAGGTTAAAGCTTTCAAAAATACATGTGGAAATAAAAATATCGGACAGTTTAAATGCGGAGCAGGTGGTAAGTTCAGCGAAGGAAACCGCATTTTATAAATTGATCATTTTACAGTGTTTTATCGTTGGTGTTGAAGTCATGAAAATTAATGAATATCGTGTTGTTTCGTGCATTGATACTGAAAGCCCTGAATCTTGGCCTGCAATCTTGAAAATGTTATTGGTGCAAGTATAGTGTACAATTGTTTTTTTTTAATTCCATTCAAATATTTACATAGAAATTACTGACAGTGGCCAGCAGATGCGTGGATATTGCATTCAAGTGAAGTGTGTGGTCAGTTCAGTAATTCGATGTTTGTTTTATTTTTGTCCAAAGTCAGGTTGCGCTTTAAATCTCACACTGAATGGGGTGATTTTTAGCTAATCTTGACAAAGTCAAGCTGAGCTAATCTCATCACTCTCTGTCCGTCGTCCGTCCATCATCCGTCTGTCGTCCTTCAACACCATGTTTTGGTCTTCTCCTCCAAAGCCACTGGGCCAATTCAAGTGAAAGTTTGTGTGAGTGATGGTCCCAAAGGGGCATTGCATTTTTGTTCAACTCAACATGCCCAGCCCCATAGGGAGGGAGTGGGGGAAAAAGCTCCAAAATATTTTTAAAATCTTCTCATGAACCAGTGTGTACAATGACTTGATATTTGCTATAGAGCTTCCTTTTGAGGTGTAGAATCAATTTTGTTCAAACGAAGTTCGTGAAGCAATTTTGGTTTTGTAATTGGAGAGGTAAGATTTTTGGCCCTGCCCAAAATTTCTATTTTCTGTACCAATGGTCTGATTTAAACCAAATTTGGTATGTGGTATTATTGGGTCATAAGTACTTTACCCATGCAAAAAAAAAATTCCCGCATCCCCATGGGAACCCTGGGAGCTAAAAATAGAAATATTTTCAAACGTCAGTATTTCACAAACCACACAGAACAGAGAGCTGTTATTTGGTATGAAGCATCCTTAGGACCAGTAGAACTGAATGGTAAACAAAAATTGCAATCGGTTATGTTAGGGTGTTCTGTAATGAGCATCGAAAAAATGCTGAGTCAGCATATTTGCAAAAATTAAAAAAAAATCTTTTCTCCAGAACCAATCATCAGAATCTTTTGATATTCGGTATACAGCATTCATAGAGGGGTCAGATACAATTTTGTTAAAATAAAGCCCATTGGTTCATATTTGGGCTCAATACAGGAACCCAAATTTTTTCCATAAGGTAATGTGGAGAATATTCTTTAAAAATCTTCTTCTTCAGAACCACCAGTCAGAATCTTTTAATGTTTGATATACATCATTGTTATGAGGGTCAGATTCAACATTGTTCAAACCAAGTCGCTAGGTTAATATTTGGACTTTTTAAAAACAATTTTTAACTTTGTTCGATATGGGGGATAATATTAAAAAATCTTCTTCTTCAGATCCATTAGTCAGAATACTTTCATATTTGGTATGCAACATCTCTGTGGGGGGGGGGGGGGGGGGGGGGGGGGGGGGGGATTTTGTCAGATTCAAATTTGTTCAAAGCAGATTCCAGTTTGTTCAATTCGAGGGCCTGGGATAATATTTGGGCTCCATATGGGAACCTGAAATTTAACTTAGTACAATATGAAGGAATTTCTTCAAAAATCTTCTTCAGATCCACTAGTCAGAATGCTTTCATATTTGGTATACAACATCTCTAGGGGGGGGGGGGGGGGGGGGGGGGGGGTGTCAGATTCAAGTTTGTTCAAATCGGATCCATAAATTAATATTTGGGCTCGCTATGGTAGCCCAAATTTTAACTCAGTGCAATATGAAGAAATTTCTTTAAAATTTCTCTTCTTCAGATCCAACAGTCAGAATGCATTCATATTTGGTACACAGCATCTCTAGGGAAATCAGGTTCAACTGTGTTCAAATCAAGAGCCTGGGTTAATATTTGGGCTTCCTTTGGGAGCCAGAATTGACCATTTTGCTGAAGAATTAAAAATTTTGTATTCAGTACCCTCTAGAGGTGTGTAACTAAGATTAATCCACATAGGTTGTATCAAAGGGCTTCATAGGGGAGCCCTACATTTTACATTATGATCAACTGAAGAAAAGGTATGATGCCCGGATTATTTTTGTCACTCCTGAGGGACTCGAGGATTGCGAGTGTAGCCTATGGATATTGATTGCTTAATGTAGACTCATTCTTGGACTGTGTTTATATTGTGTTCTGTTCAAGATGAGCACATCAGGCCCTGTGGTGCCTCTTGTTATCATTTCATTCATTTGTCATTGGAAAGAAAGTTTATTTAATACGTAAATACAATTATATTATGGGACCAAAAAAGTGATTAATTAGGCCTACCAGGCTCTAATTTTTTTTCTGTGATTTCCACCCGTTTTATTTAACAAATTATACAAAGTGACAGCATTCAAGATTGTGCAGTTAAATAACCGTGCGTGTCTCAATTGACGGCTATCACACATTCAGGTCGGTTGGTGTTTTTAAATAAGCGAAACCGAGTTGTATTTTCGCTTAACCTCCCAGCACTACTGTGCAGCCTCTATATAATAATAATAAGCCTGCTGTCAACTCTATGAGCTGATGTCATAAACTGTTCATGTTCTACACCTCCCAACCTTCATTTTAATGCATAATTTGTGTATAGATAATTTGAAATTAAGGAATATCAAAGGTTGGAATTTCAAAATAAACAAAATTCCATTACTTATATAGCACCTTAAACACAGGTTAAATCATCAATTATCAATACAATAAAAAAATGTATTGATATTTGATGATGTAACCTGTATTTAAGAATATTGATCAACCAGAAGACTTTACAACCTACACAGCCAAACTTTTCACCCCAACCTGCCTGAAAAGGTAACCCTGTGTTATGGTTTTCTTTCTCAAATTTGACTTTTTTTTAGGCACACATAGCATTTTAACATCTTTTCCAGAGGCCCTGCCGGGTGGAGGGGGGGGGGGGGAGGAGATCTGACATTTTTAGTGTATAATAAAACCAATGCAAGTATATTTATTTCATACTCATTGAGTATCACATCGTATTACAAACAGAACATATTTACAAGTGTATCGTGTAAGGTTCGTTACCTAGGTTTATACCCAAGGATCAGGCGATATCCAAAGTATTTGTATGTAGGACAATAAAAATGAATAGAATATATTTACACGGTAATCTACCTGAACACTTAGTTCCCCCTCCAAATAATGGTTTGGTTCTGGTTACAAAGCAGAAAAAAATAGGGTCGGTAGGTTGGGATATGTTTTTTTTTATTATTATTATTATTTTTTAACCTTGAATTTGTGCTTGAGTTCATTTTTAGGACCAAATTGTTCCAACAGTTGTGACTGAAATATACTGCTGTGGTATTCTGTTGAGTCTGAATTACAAAATTACACCCAGAATGGCAGTTCATCAGCAGATGCTTTATTCACGATTGCAGCGAATGGCAGTTTATCAGCAGACGCTTTATTTGCGATTGCAGCGAACATTTCAGGTGTAATTCTGCAACTTCAAAATGAAACAGACTCCAGACCTTGACAATTCCCTATTTTGGTAAACCTATAAACAGGTTACCCATTTAGTTGTTCATTAACCTATTCTGTTGGTTAACCAAAAATACAAACACAATATGCCACAGGCATATCCCGAAGGCCATAAGACTGAGCTAGGGAGGGTTTGGGAGGGAAATGTATCTAGAGTTATGCCTCTTCTATTGGCAACATTCGATGACTTCCGACAATAAAAATATCAGCGAAGTAGAAATACTCAATCACTCGAAGCACAGAGTTATGCCTCTTCTATTGGCAACATTGCATATAAGAACGTGTAGCAGTGAATAGGTCCAGAACTGATTTGGCAATGGCCCCATCATACATCAGGCTACAGTGCATTTCAATTTTTCTTATTATGCTTACAACTGAATAATAAGCACAACTTTAATATTTGTATGTGCACTACTTTCTCCTCAGGCATCTAATATGACGATAGTAAAAAAGCTGGTTAACCAGTGGATCCTTTTGGTTAACCGATCATCCTAATTTTGTTTGTGTAACCTCCCGGCAAACGGAATGATTGTTCGCCTGAATTTTCAAGGTCTGGGACTAGGAGGTGTCTTGATAATATTATCGTCAGCTGTCCTCAGATTCTGAGGTGAACTGTGCGTTCGCTCGTCTCACTTTATCACGTGAAGTGTTAAAATTAGCACACCTCAGCACATGAAATAAATTTGCATTTTAAGTGATTGTGGTAATGGACTGGTTAAGTATTGTCGTTTTTTTTCAACAAACTCACAATTGTTTACAATTGGCTGTAATGTAAGTGCAAGCCCTACTTCGGAACTAACTCAAGCTTTTAAGAAACTTTTCCAAACAAGCTGGAAAAGTAATAGAGTGCAAAAGCACGAAAAAGATCGAAAAAGGGTCGAGCGAGACCAGCACTCGAAATTACAGGTACTCTCTCTGCACACCTCTTGCGTTTACAGAGCGCATGCGCAACAACCGTGACGTCAGTTCCTTTTATTTCCGCCATTGTACATGGTCGGAAATTTTTGTGACTCGTGCTATTCTTAGCTGTTATATTCGCGAACAACTTATTTGTATGTGCTATCTTCATCTGTTTGCATGCAAGTGGATTGTATCCTTTTCAAGCTTTCAAAATTATTATTATTTAATGCTATTTTTGATAATTTTTGCTTGCTTTTTCACACATAGTCTTGTTTTTCCCCCACGTGTGAACACAACGATTGTTCTGTTTTCCGTCGGCGGGAAGCTTGATTTCATTTATCATATTCATATTATGCCTAAGACTATTCCTTGTACCTCTTGCTTGCAGGTGAAACATGTGGACGACCTCATTCCACATGTGTCACTTGCAACAATGGTACTCAGGCCCAATCATGTGGTATTTGTGGGGTTTGGTCCTCAAAATTTTGGGCTTCTGTAAACAAGGTGGTTCTGTCTAGAGCTAGAACCCCTCGTTCTCGGGGTAAGGGTAGCTGTGCCTTATCAGACATTTCTGTGAGTGCACGTGGTGACTCTGTCACACAGGATGCTGATCTGACTTTTTCTGTGGCGAGTTCCTCTGCAACTGTTGACGGTTCTAGTGCGGTGATACCTGACGTGGAGACCGTGGTCTCTTTGTCTCTTTTCGTAGAGAGCTTCTCCGAGGTCAGCTCTGTGACCCTCTCCGATTTACCTCCTACGCCGTCGACAGTTGCTGAGGAAAGTGTTACTACAGATCCTATTCTGTATGATGGTGGCTCTTCCATCTCCTCTGGGGATGGTATACAGTCTTGGGAGACCGAGGCTGTATCTGCTGGTGTGTCTGTGAGCTCTCAGCCTCCCCTGGCTTCGCAGCGAAGCTGTGCGGGTTTGCTGTCTGCTCCGTCTCATCTGGCTAGGTTTGCTCCTAGTCGGTTGAGCCATTGGGTCGCTTCGGCAGCGATTCCTCGCCTCTCGAGCGAATCGTTTATTGTTCCTCCTCCCCCTGCTAGTGTGCTGACTAGCAGGATGGGGTTGGGACATTGGCATCCAGGGCCTGCTGTTCAGCAGAGGTCAGTGACAGCCCTGGTTAGCTGTCACTCTCAGAACCTTCCTCCGGTGATTCCTCACTGTGTTCCAAGTCTGGATGTCTCAGAGGATTGGCAGTTGGGGCCTTCTGCCGTGCAGAGGCCAATGGCAGGATCCTGTCATTCTTGGGACAATCCTCCGGTGTCTTCTCATCGTGTCCCAGGTCCAGCTACCGATTGACGTACACTGTCGGTCTCTTTAGAGGATTTGCAGGCAGGACCTTCTGTTCCGCAGAGTTCAGTGATTGCCCCTGGGCATCACAATCAGGACTATCCTCCGGTGTCTTCTAACCGTCTCCCTATTCTGTCTGCCGATCGACGTTCGACGTTGGTCTCTTCTGATGATTTGGGTTCTTCTACCAGAAGAGTCCATTGGAAGGACACTCCGTCGGGCGATGCAGCTGCGATGGATTCTCAGGGTGACCTGCGTCAGGCCGTTTTGGCGCTCACCCGGTTGCTTTCTGGCAACCCTCAAGTTGGCCTCCCTGTGCCTCCTGAGGCACAACCTCCTTTGGTCAGTCACCAAGATGTCTCTCCTGACCCCTTGGATACTGCACAGTATTCACAGGAGGTTTCTGCTAGTCAGCCGAAGTTGGGCTACGTCTCCTCTGCAACAGAGGATGATGATTTTCTTGAAGGTGATGGGCCCCCCTCGTCAGTCTTGGGGCAGGCTTTGGATTTTGTCTTTGGCTTATTGCCGGACATTCAACCTTCAAACCAGCCATCTGTGACCGTCCGGTCACGGTTCTCTGTGGAGTGCCGTAACCCTGTTGAGCCTTCTAGCTCTGGGGCTTTGCGTCCTCTGCAATCAGCTCAGGTTGTTGAGTCCTTCCAGGGCTTAGATGCCAAAATGCGTTCTAAGGCACTCAAGGGTTCTTTCTTTTCTAGAGCTGATGCCTTTCTGCCTCCATCGCGGTTTCATGTTTATGATTCCGTTTGTCCACGAGTCTTCCAAGGGATGACTATTATGGATGAGGATTCTTCCTCCCTCGGGTTAACTAAGCCTAAGTCGGCAGTTCTCCCGATGTCGGTAGTTGAATCTATGGTGGGCCTGTCCCGAGAGATGCTTGGTATGTTATCTCTTGCGGACCATGTCATCGCTGCCTTGGCTGAATATTTTCCACCAGGGGAGTTTGATGATGCTCAGGCCCCTTTTCGCATTTTGTCACAGGCTCTCATGAACTTGACACATGCTCACGCCTGTAACACGCCTAATTTGGAGCTGGCACACCGGGATGCGGTGTTGGATTCTTCTCCATCCCTTCCTTCTGAGCAGCATGCTGTTCTGAGGTCTGCCTCTTTGGTTTGACCTCAGTTGTTCCATGGTTCCGTGGAAGCTGTCCGTGGCGAGGTTCTTCGTCATTCGAAGGACCAGCTTTTGCTGCGACAGCTGGACCAACCTGCTGCTGCGGGTGGTGGTCATTCCAGGCCCGCCAAGCGTCCTGCTGCGTCAGCCTCGTCAGCTCTGCCTTTGGCTCCATCTGCTCCTTCTGCTCAGAAGAAGCACAGACGCGGCCAGACTCACTGGCAGCCTCAAGCAGGAAAGTCTCAGGACTCTGTCACTTCCCAAGGTGGTGGTTTCTCCTCTCGGGGGGCCTCGTCGAGTGAAGGTTCTCACCTCAATTCGCCTCCAATCGGGGGAAGACTGTCGCTGTTTTACGAACGTTGGACAGAGATAATGTCGGACACTTGGGTCCTCGACGTCATCCAATCCGGTCTGCGACTGTCAGGACCTTCTGGTGCAGGAGATCGACAATCTCCTCTCCAAAGGGGCGATCGAGGTGGTCAGGAACACCTTTTCACCGGGGTTTTACTGGAGACTTTTCTTTGTGCCGAAGAAAAACGTCCAATTTCGTCCTGTGGTCGATCTGAGTATCCTGAACGAGTACATAATAGCCCTCGTTTCAGTATGGAGACTTTCCGGTCGGTTCGACGCTCAGTTCATCAGGGCGACTTTGCTGCCAGCATCGACTTGAAGGATGCCTACTTCCATGTACCCATTCATCTGGCGTCACGGAAATACCTTCGGTTCTCGTATCAATTCAGAGCTCTCCCGTTCGGTTTGAACCTGGGTCCTTGGGCCTTCACCCGACTGATGTCACATGTGCTTGCTTTCCACCATACTCAGTTGGCTGTAACTTCTTTAGCCTACCTGGACGACATCCTCCAACGCCACCACGATGCTGCTGTTCTGGAGTTGGATGTCCGGCAGTTTCTTTGCCTACTAGCATCGCTGGGTTTCAGAGTCAATCGCAAGAAGTCGGATCTCCTTCCTTCTCAACAATTTCGTCATTTGGGGATGGATTTCGACACTCTTCACAATGTGGTGTCAGTCCCCAATGCTCGGGCGACGATTCTTTCCGCCTTGACTCGGACCCTGCTTTAATCTTCCCCGGTCTCAGCCAGGACTTTCCTTCGGATACTGGGCCTTTGTGGTTCGGTGACAGATCTCATTCCGCTCAGTTGCTTGTTTGTCCGACCTCTCCAACACTTCCTGTTGGATCACTGGCATCCGAATGTAGATCCGCTGGACCTGGAACTGCCTATTCCTCGTCCCTGCTTTGTCACCTCCACCCTTGGGTTGATGTTCCCTGGCTAACACAGGGTGTTCCGTTGGATCTTCCTTTGGCCGATCGCATCCTTATTGCAGATGCCAGCGATCGGGGCTGGGGTGCGACGTTGGATCCTCTCGGTCTGTCCACTCACGGTGAGTGGGACAGCGAGCAGGTGGGCCTTCATATCAACCAGAAGGAGCTCCTTGCTCTTCTGTTGAGTTTTCGGCTTTGGATCCCTCACCTGTCAGACCATATTGTCCTACTTCTTTCAGACAATTCGACAGTAGTGGCCTACAAACGGAATCAAGGAGGCACACATTCAATTCCCATGTATCGGCTATCTTGGGATCTTCTTCTGTTGGCGCGGGATGGAAATGCTCGCGTGTCCATTCGACACATTCTCGGGCGTCTCAACGTCCTAGCAGACTCCCTGTCCCGACGCGACAGTGTCCTTCCAACCGAATGGATGCTACATCGGTCGGTGTTTGAGGCGATTTGGGAGCAGTGGGGCTGTCCTCAGGTCGACCTTTTCGCCACTCGCTGGAATCATCAGATAGAGACCTTTGTCTCCCCTTGTCCAGATCCTCTGGCATTTGTGGTAGACGCTCTGTCTCTGGACTGGACAGGTTGGATTGGCTACGCCTTCCCTCCTGCACCGATTCTTCCACAAGTATTAGCGGAGATTCGTGCTTGCAGTTGCAGAATCATTCTGATCGCCCCTCTGTCTCCACAGAGGGTGTGGATCAATCTGCTGCGGCCTCTGTTGGCAGATCGGCCGATTCGTCTACCTCCACGTCGCGATCTTCTTTCCCAGGGTCATCCCAGGAAGTATCACAACAACCTGGCGAGCCTGTCCCTTCACGCCTGTCTTTTATCAGGTCCTGTCTCCGACGTAGAGGTTTTTCGAGATGAACAGTGGAGTGCATTTCTGCATCGCGACGACATTTCACTGGCATGACTTATGCTGCGAAGTGGAAGGTTTTCTGCCGCTGGTGTGCAGATCACAATGTGGATTACCGTGATCCGACAAACGCTCAAATTGCGGATTTTCTGGTATATCTTTTTGACTCCAAGGACCTCCAGCCTATTACGATTAAGTGCTATCGGTCTATGCTGTCTGATACTTTCTCTTATGTGGGAAAGCGGTGCATTGGTCGTAATCTGCCTTGCAATCAATCAAGAGGCCTCGAGTTTTGTGTTTTACACCCAAGTGGAACTTGGCATGGGTGTTGCACTGTTTGGAGGGAGCGCCATTCGAGCCTTTATCTGAGACCGATATGCATTTTCTCACCTATAAGACGGCTTTCCTTCTAGCGTTTGCTTCTGCTCGACGAGTTGGTGAGCTTCATGCGCTATCTGTTGATTCTGCTTTCTTCATAAATGAGGCTAACAGTGTCACCTTCACTACTGATTGCTCTTTTCTGGCTAAGAATCAGCTTCCTGATTCGGTACCTCCTCCCATCTGCATTCGGGCTCTCCACGCTGTCAATGGTTGGAGACCTCTTCTTTGTCCAATTCGTGCGATCAAGACTTACATTAATCGTACTCAGTTCATTAGGAGGGGTCGGAAGAGATTCTTTCTGTCTCTCATTCATAAGAGGCAGTCTGTCTCTTCCCATTCTATTTCCAGGTGGATCTGCCTTGCAATCAAGCTGGCTTATTCCCGCTTGTCTGCTTTGGATCTTGTTTCGAACCGGTTTAATGCTCATGAGGTTCGTGCCATTTCTGCATCCTGGGAGTTCTCCAATTCTGTTTCGCTCCGGGATGTTTGAATGCGGCTTACTGGAGGAATGCTTCTACCTTCTCCTCCTTTTATCTCCGCAACCTACAGCAGCAATCTGAGGACCTTTATTCTTTAGGCCCTCTCGTTGCTGCTCAGGCTGTTGTGCATCCTCGTTAAAATTGTTTTTATCGAGGTTCTGTTTCGCTCAGCCTTGTTCTTTTCAGGTGCCTTCTCTCTATCTTCATTACAGGTTTCACTATTGTTCTCTGCCCTCCTGGCTTTTCTTTCTTCTACTCTTGTTGGTATTGGTTATGTGATTCACCTCCTCCTCCTATTGTTTATTCAGCCAATTGTAAACAATTGTGAGTAGGTTGAAAAGAAATTAAAATTTTTTAGTAAATTTTGTTTCTTAACATACCTACCACAATTGTTTACCAGAGGCCCACCGTCCTTGGGGATATCTTTGATATCGATGCTTCCCTGCTAAATCACAAACTTCTCATTGGCGGAAATACGGAATTGACGTCACGGTTGTTGCGCATGCGCTCGGTAAATGCAAGAGGTGTGCAGAGAGAGTACCTGTAATTTCGTGTGCTGGTCTCGCTCGACCCTTTTTCGATCTTTTTCGTGCTTTTGCACTCTATTACTTTTCCAGCTTGTTTGGAAAAGTTTCTTAAAAGTTTGAGTTAGTTCCAAAATAGGGCTTGCACTTACGTTACAGCCAGTTGTAAACAATTGTGGTAGGTATGTTAAGAAACAAAATTTACTAAAAAATTTTAATATTTACATGTATCTTAGCAGAGGAAGCACAAATGACTTACTTTTATTTGAAAACAATAATGTACCTTGTGTTGGTCTTGTATCAAACACTTACATGCACACTATTTTGAACGCAAGATAATATGACGTCACTTCCCAAGAAACATTTCCTGGTTTTAAATAGCAGGAATGCGATTGGTCGAATGTTCAATGTGACTGACTATGCCAGCTTTATGTAATGCAGTTCACATGATTGTGGCTTTTCACCTCAACTTGTTTCTGACAAATTAGAGGTAAACAATGTTCTACCATTTTTTGTAATAATGGCGATTGTCGAGCCAAACCACTTGAACAATTTGGAATGAAAAGTAATAAAGAAAGGTCCCATAGACTGCGAGGGGAGACAGGGTGGTAAAAAGAGAAAGACCCAAATTTAAACCAACAGTAATCCGCACCAGAGAAGTAAATTCACTTTTTGTAAACCATGATAAACAAGTTGAAATTTGCATACCAGAGTTAAAACGTCTTCAGTATACAATAACCAATTATTAGCCCGACTGTTTACAGTGAGGGCTATAGTCATGACTTTCATCTGTCTGTCTGTCCATCTGTCCGTCGGTTAACATTTAGAGTTTTGGTTAAAGTTTGTGGTTAAAGTTTTTTACTAAAGGTTCAAGTGGGTTTTTTTTTTTCCTGTTTAGTCATGACTTTCGTCTGTCCGTCTGTTAACATTTGGAGTTTTGGTTAAAGTTTGTGGTTAAAGTTTGTTAGTCATCCTTAAAGTTTTTTTTCTTTTTTTTCTTTTAAATTAATATTACTATTGATTGTATCATTCTCATTATGTTTTTTTTATGTTTCATGGTATTTTGGGAAATATTTACCCCTTTTTTGTATGGTATTTTAACTTACAACTTCCAGCTTCAAGTTTTTGGTTAAAGTTTTTTTTTTGGGGGGGGGGGGGGTTAAAATTACACCTTTGATTCTTCAAACAGTTTAGTGGAATGTCACTGTTTCTTATTTGGGACAATGTGTACTATCTACTGAACATTTCTATAGTGATTTTAATTGATATCAGTATGATTTTCACCCCTTTTCAACATGTTTTCAGACTTACTTTCTTTGTATTTGAAATTAGACTTTGCCACATACTTTCTTACACTAATTCTTGCATGGTCAATACAACTCAATGATTGCATTTACATCAATGATTTCTTTTATCGGTTTTAGAAAGTATTCAACTCTTTTTTGCCGATCAATTTTACTTAGTATTCCCAGCTTAAAGTTTCGGATTAAAGTTCTGCTTTTCAAGGTTCTACCTTTCATTCTCCAAACACTCTGTTACAACGTCATTTCTTATCAACCTACCTTACAATTGTTTACTACAGGCTTGCACTACAGTGGAAGACTCTAACTCGCATAAAATACTGTCTATTTTAATCTTTCCCAAGAGATTTGGGAAAGAAAAGTGGTGTAAAAAACACCACGAAAAAATAAGCCAAAACTGGGTCGAGCGCCATCGGCGCACACCCAGTAGGGGACGCTCTTCTCTTAGTACAATTCAACGACTTCCATTAACCAGAGTGTAAGGGAGTCATCAAGTCTTTCTTGTTTTGTCTGCGGCACGTGAAGGATGTGCCGCCATTTGCATTACGAAACAGTGATAATTCAACTTGTCGATAATGGTTTCCTGTGACTGGAATTTTGGATCTGAAGATCGTATAATAACAGGACTGAGTTTTATATATTCTTGTTAATATTTTCAACCACATTTTCATTGAATTTTATATATATTTTTCGATATTGCGTGTGATTTTCGAATTCGTTCCGTGCGGTTCGGACATAAAATTTTTCGGTTGATAAATTTTTATATTATTATTGGAGTTAGGTGTCAATGAGGGACTATATGGACAGGATTTCTTCACTCTGTTGAGGCCTGAATTTCTGTTTTTTGGGTCCCTGTCAGCCACCTGGGTTCTGTTGTGTACCCACCTGTTCTTTTTTCTGTCACCTTCTCTCATAGTTGGGGGTGTTCTTCGACTTTCTGTATCTGTTGAATTCACCTTTTCCTTCTACTGCTCTCACCTGTGTTATATCCAGTTCAGTTCCTTTAGGGCAATGCCTTTTGCCCTCGCCCTTCTCATGGCTGTTCCTCCCGCACCTGGGATGGGGGGGGGGGGAGAATGCTGTTGTTTTGGGGCCTCCCGACACAACCACATCTGGTGGGAGTTATACCCTCTCTGTGGGGGATGTGCAGCTCATCCTGCACCCACAGGGGTGGTGGGGGAAATGCTGTCGTTTCTGGGCCTCCCGACTCGACCATGTCTGGTGAGAGTTATACCCCCTCTGTGGGGGATATGCAGCTTCCCCGCACCTGTGGGGGAATGCTGTCATTTCGGGGCCTCCCGACACGACCACGTCTGGTGAGAGTTATTCCCCGCCCTGTGCAGTTTTTTATCGTGGTGGATACTGCAGGAGCTGTTGGATGTCTGGTGAAGAGATGCCTGGTTCCGGGACGATGCGCCCTCTCCAGTCGACATCTGAGGCTGTCACTAGGGTTGTGACTCCTCCTTTGGAGGCCGAGCTAGATTGCTTTCTCCCCTTTTCCGCCAGTTTCAACAGCTCCCGTCATATCTCCTGCTACTGCTGTTCCATCTACAATGTCATCGGTCACCGTTTTAGCCAGCCTCGGCTTATCCCTGCAGGGGTCTGCAGTGATGTCTGTAGTGTGGTTGTGGGGTATCGGCCTCAGCCTTCCATGACTTCAACTCAGCGAAGTCGGAAGTGGCTGCCGACCGAACGCCCTGTTGTGTCCTCTCCGCCGTTGAGCACAGCAGTTTTATCCCTGCAGGGGTCCGCTGAGATGTCTGGTAGTGTAGACGTAGGGTATTAGCCTCAGCCTTCCCTGACTTCAACTTGGCGAAGTTGGAAGGGGCTGCCGGTCGAACCCTCTACTGTGGTTTCTCAGCCGTCGAGTATCGCAGTTTTTCTCATTGGATTCGGATGTTCATGGTGGGGTCACCATGAGCTCTGTGGCGTTTCTGTCCATGTACTCTGGTCCCATGGCCAGTTTTGCGTGACCAACGCCTTTTGTGCAGCCTGGACCTTCTGTCCTGCAGAGGTTCACGGCAACTCCCCCGAGTTTCCGTTCTATAAATCCTCGGGGTATGTGATACCCAATGCACATCTGCCTTCAGACGTTTTTGGCTGCAGCCCATCGCCCCGCGTCGGGTGTATTTGAGGATCATGACCCTTCACTGGTTAAATGGATCAGGAGTGAAGCCACTTTGTCGGTTCGTTCCCACATCGTACTGTTCCGACACAGTCAGTGAGCTTAGGGAGGCCCTCTCCTTGCTCACTTAGGTTCTGTCCATGAACCTTTTTCCGTTGCTTTCAGTGAGGCTACGAGTGGTTTCCAGGCGCCCCCCTGTGGCGCCGCCTCCCGGGATTGGAAACAGGCCGCTTTCTAATCCATCTGGTGTGCCTACACCATGGGAGGCGTCGGCTGGTTTGCCCATGATGGGCTATGTGTCTTCTGACTCATGGGATGAGTCTGTCATCCCTGTCGTCGAGAGCCAACAGTCTTCTGACTTGGGGGCAGCTCCCCCCGTGGGGACCCCGGGAAGTGAAGCAGTGCTTGTTTACTGTGGTAAACAAGCTCTTGTTTCACTGGTAAAATAGGACCCAGTCACTAATGCTTGGGGTGCAAGTCCTCTAAAATAGGCAACATGGGGTATAAACGATCGACTGACCTTGACTTTATCTCCATGTTGTGGTCATGATTAGCCATTGTGCAGAAGTATGTGACCTTAAACACCAATAAATAAATAAATAAATAAATGGGGGCAGCTCTTGACTTTGTGTTTGGGTTCCTTCCAGGTCTCAAACCGTCAAACCAACCGACAGTGTCAGCCTGGCAGCGATCATTGGTCGCGCGCCTACAGCCTGTGGAGCAACCTGCTTCTGGACACCTTCGACTGTGCCTGTTGGTACAGGTGGTTGAAGCATCTACAGCTTTGGACTCTAAGCTGAGTTCCAAGGCTATGAATACGTCGTTCTTCATCAGGGTTGACACATTTTTTTGCCTCCGGTGCGTTATCGTTCCCTCAATTTTGCCAATTCGTCAGTCTGCTAGACTTTGACGGTCTTGGGTCAGGACTCCAACTCCTAAGCCGGCCATTTTTCATGTGGAGACTCTGGAGTCTGTGTTGGGCTTATCGGGAGAGATGCTGGAATGCTTTCTCTCTTCGGTCACATCATCTTTGCTTTGATGCTTATCTGCTCCCAGATAAGTTTTGACGATGAACAGGTTTTGTTTTGTGTGTGCTGTCCATGGTGCTCATGCATCTTCTCACACACATGCCTGTAACACGGCTAACTTGGAATTAGTTTGCAGGGACGCTGTGCTGGACACAATCTGTTCCCTTCTTGAGGGGCAGTGCGCTGCTCTTCGATCTGCCTCTATTGGTGGGTCCGCGACTATTCCATGGTTCCGTGGCGACGGTCTGCGATGACTCCCTATGTCATTCCATTGATCTGCTGCTGCTTAGTCAGCTTGATCAGCCTTCTGTTGGAGGCAGGGGCCGTCCAAAGCCTACCAAGTACCCTTCTGCTTCCTCTGCAAAGCTAAAGGCTGATCCTCCTGCCGCCACTTCTACTCACTCGTAGGGTAAGGATAGGCGTCAGCAGTAGTCACCTCGAATTCGTCCCAGGTTGAGGCATTCCACTCAGTCGAGAGTGCTTCTTCCAACACGAGTCCCTTTTCAACGTTACACGTTGGGAACTTTTGATCATGGAGATGGACAATCTCCTTCAAAGGGGGCAATCAAGGTCACCAAGAACTTTCTTTCAGTGGGATTTTATTCCCGCCTATTCTTGGTGCGGAAGAAGGACGGCCGACTCAGACAGGTTATCGATCTGAGTATCCTGACGCAGTCTATCATTGCTTCTCAGTTCAGCATGGAGGCTTTAAGGTCGGTTCGCCGCTCCATTCCCCAGGATGTTTTCCAGTACAAGGCCCTGCCCTTTGGCCTCGACATGGATCCTTGGGCCTTCACCTGTCTGATGTCGCATGTGTTAGTCTTACGTCGCACACAGTCTAGGGTGTCTTCTTCGGCTTATCTAGGCAATATCCTCAAGAGGCATTCCAATACTGCCTTTCTGGGGTCTGATGTCGTCACTCTGTTGAGCCTACTCACGTCGCTAGGGTTCAGAGTCAACGGGGAGAAGTCAGACCTGGTCCCTTCTCCATCGTTTTGTCATCTGGGATGGACTTCTGTACTCAACTGGATACAGTGGCAGTTTCCCAGGGCTGTGGTTTTCTCAGCTTTTTGCCCAGACTCTGACCCAGTCCACGTCCGCAACAGCTCAGAGTTTTCCCCGGCTGCTCGGTCTCTGCGGTTCAGTGACGGATCTCATTCCTTCAGGTCAGCTGCATGTCAGACCTCTCCAACACTTTCTGCTCAGTCGTAGGAGGTCGATTCTCTGGATCTGGTGCTTCAGTTACCGCAGTCTCTTCCTCGTCACCTTCTCCCCTGACAGATGTTCAGTGGATTATGCATGGAGATCCATTGGACTTCCCCACATCTGATCGTGTTCTGACGACAATCGCCAGCGATCTCGGATGGGGTGTGACGTTGTATCCTCTAGGTCTTTTCCTCCACGGGTCATGGGACCAGGATCTAGCAGCTCTTCACGTTGACTAGAAGGAGTTTTTGCTCTTCTTCTGAGTTTCTGGCAGTGGATCCCCCCGCCTTTCGAATTGTCAGGTCCTTCTGTTGTCCGACAGTTCGATTGTGGTTGTTTACATTCGGAACCAGCGCGGCATGCACTATGTTCCCATGTACGGATTGGTTCAGGATCTTCTACTGTTCGCTCAGGATGTCAACGCCGGAGTGGTGGTTCGTCACTTTCCCGGTCGTCTGAACGTCCTAGCCGACTCCCTGTCCCGATGGGGCAGGTTCTTTTCCACAGAGATGCTCCACATGGTGGTGTTCCAGTATCTTTGCGATCTCTGGGGTCGTCCCCACATCGATCTCTTTGCGACTTGTTGGAACCATCACGTGGACACTTTTGTGTTCCCATGTCCAGAGGCTCTGGTCTTGTCGGCTACGCCTTCCTGCCGGTTCCAATTCTGCCTCAGGTTCTAGCCCAGATACGAACCTGCAGTTGTTGAATCCTTTCGATCGCACCCGTCGCCTCAGTGGGTGTGGATCAAGCTGCTCCGCTCTCTGATAGCGGCAGTTCCGTCACGTCTCCCTCTACGTCGCGACTTTCTTTTGCCAAGGTCACCCAGGGAGGTTTCACGTCGACCCAACTTTTGCCAGGTCCTGTCTGCTCCGTAGTGGTTTTTTCGAGTTGAGCAGTGGAGTTGCTATTCTTTCAAGGAGGCACTCACTCCACTGGTTTAGCCTCTGTGGCTAAGTGGAAGATCTTCTGTCGATGGTGTGCGGATCACTCTGTTTCTTCTGTCACTCCTTCGATCACACAGATTGCGGGAGTTTCTGGTCTTTGTTTGATTCTGGGGGTCTCCAGCAATGGGTTCAGGTCCATGCTTCGGAGACCTTTTTCGTATGTGGGACAGCATCGTATCGGCACTCATCCTTGCCTCTCCAAGCTTGTTCTGCACTTTTCCTTGAAAAGGCCTAGGACTTTGCAGCTTACTCCAAGATGCACTCTTTCTTGGGTGCTGCTCTGCTTGGGTGGGGGGCATTTGCACCTTTATCCCAGGTGAATATGCGTTTTCTCACATGCAAGACAGTTTTTCTGATGGCTTTTGCCTCAACCAAGTGGGTTAGTGAGCTTCATTCCCTCTCGATTGACCTGGCCTTTTTCTGGAGCTCTCCCATGACGTGAACATTTTTCAAACGACTTCTCCTCTGAAACCACTGGTCCGATTTTCACGAAACTTCATGTGGATGTTCATTACTATATGGCAATTCATGTTTGTTCAAATGAAATGGCCATGTCCCTTGGGGGCTCTGTATGGGGCATAACTCTGATAGCACCGTATGAATTATCGAAAAATTATTAAAAAATCTTCTTCTCCAGAACCAGTGGGCAGAATCATTTGATATTTGGTATACAGCATTATGGGGTGGATCTGATTCAAGTTTGTTCAAATCGGCCCCCTGGATTCATAATTGGGCTCACTATAGAAGCCCAAATTCGAACTTGATATTTGGTATGCAACATTGTGGGGTGGATCTGATTCAAATTTGTTCAAATCGGCTCCCTGGATCCATATTTGGGCTCACTATAGAAGCTCGAATTCGAATTTAGTGCATTTCAGGCAAATTTCTTCAAAAATCTCCTTCTCCAGATCCAGCAAGCAGAATCTTTTGATATTTGGTATGCAACATTGTGGGGTGGATCTGATTTAAGTTTGTTCAAATCGGCTCCCTAGATTCAGATTTGGGCTCACTATAGAAGCTCGAATTCGAACTTCGTGCATTTCAGGCAAATTTCTTCAAAAATCTTTTTCTCCAGATCCAGCAGGCAGAATCTATTGATATTGGGTATGCAACATTGTGGGGTGGATCTGATTCAAGTTTGTTCAAATCGGCCTCCCTGGATTCATATTTGGGCTCAGTATATATATTTGAACTTAGTGCATTTCAGGCAAATTTCTTAAAAAATCTTCTTCTCAAGATCCAGCAGGCAGAATCTTTTGATATTGGGTATGCAGCATGCTTAGGGGGGTGAGATTCAAGTTTGTTCAAGCCATGTCCCTGGGTTCATATTTGGGCTCACTGTGGTAGCCTGAATTATATAACTTAGTTCAAAATGAGAAATTTTCTTTAAAAATCTTCTTCTTCAGATCCAGCAGGCAGAATGTTTTGATATTTGGTATGCAGCATCCTTAGGGGGGTGAGATTCAAGTTTGTTCAAACCATGTCCCTAGGTCCATATTTGGGCTCACTGTGGGAGCCCGAATGATAACTTTGTTCAAAATGAGGAATTTTCTTTAAAAATCTTCTTCTTCAGATACAGCAGTCGGAATGTTTTGATATTTGGTATGCAGCATCCTTAGGGGGGTGAGATTCAAGTTTGTTCAAACCATATCCCTAGGTCCATATTTGGGCTCACTGTGGGAGCTTGAATTGTAACTTAGTTCGAAATGTGGAATTTTCTTCAAAGATCTTCTTCTTCAGATTCAGCATATGAATGCTTTTGATATTTGGTATGCAGCACCCTTGGGGGGGGGGGGGGGGGGGTTAAGATTCAAGTTTGTTCAAGCCATGTCCCTAGTTCCATAGAGTGTGTCTCTCATGACTTCATTCCTTTGTAGTGTTGATGATGAACCATGTCTAACTGAATGTGACCCCAAATACTTCTTTGAACAACTTTGTTTGAATCACTTTGCCCGGTGAGTGATTAAGGCCCCTTGGGGCCTCTTGTGTTTCCCAGTGTTTGCTCCTATCTGGCCAAGCATCAGGTACCGGAAACTTCTCCGCCTTCTATCTGTATTGGGACTCTTCCTTCTGTTGAGGGTTAACACCCTTTGCTCTGTTCATTTGGAAGGGTCGGATCGATTTTCTGTTTCTTGTTCCTGGTCGACAGAAGATCTCTCCTGAATCCATTTCTCGATGGATCTGCCTTGCTATTCGTGCAGCTTCTGCTCGTCTAGTGACTGGCGATTGTATCACCAATCGTTTTTCTTCCACAAGGTGTGTGCATTGTCTACCTCTCGGGGCTTATACTAGCTCCGTCATGTTGTCGGATGTTATGCTGGCAGCCTACTGGAGAAATGCTACTTTCTCCACTTATCTGTGACAGTTGCAGGAGCAGGCAGAGGACCTTTGTTCGACAGGCCCTTTTTCTTCTGCTCAGGCTGTTGTCTATACCAGCCATTCAGCTTCTTTCAAGGTCAGTTCCAGCTCCGTGCTGTTACTGCCCTTTCTGTCTGTGTGTCGCACATCACCATACGCCTCATCTCTCATTGTCTTCTCCTACTGTTTGTGATGCTATGGTTTGATAGGCCTAGGGACCTCTTCCTCTGTCCATGCTTCCAGTGCAATTGAGTTATGTGTGGGTTGGTTATGTGATTCCTCCCTCCATCCTATTGTCTATTCAGCCTGTAGTAAACAATTGTAAGGTAGGTTGATAAGAAATATAAATTTTATAGTAAATTTCCTTTCTTATTATACCTACCGCAATTGTTTACATGGAGGCCCTCCTGTCTTCTTATTTGGGTAAGAATCCTTCCTCCCCGCTGATCACATAACTCCTATGTTGGCAGACTCAAAAGAATGACTTGATGACTGCCTTGCTCTCTGGTTAATGGAAGTCGTGGAATTGTACTAAGAGAAGAGCCTCCCCTACTGGGTGTGCGCCGATGGCGCTCGACCCAGTTTTGGCTTATTTTTATGTGGTGTTTTTTACACCACTTTTCTTTACCAAATCTCTTGGGAAAGATTAAAATAGAGAGAATTTTATCCGAGTTAGGGTCTTCCACTGTAGTGCAAGCCTGTAGTAAACAACTGCGGTAGGTATAATAAGAAAGGAAATTTACTATAAAATTTATATTTCTTTTTTTTCATTTTGGGCAAGGTCTACTGAAGCTGTACACAGTGGTTTCAAATAATATTGGCATTAATTTAACTCTTTTCTCAACTCTTTTCGAACTTAGTTTCTCTAAATTTCAAATTAGGCTTCTACCACATACTTTGTTACTTTTTATCCCCTCCCACAAGGGTGGGATATAACACAGGGCTCGCTCTGTCCAACTATATATCAGTCCAGGCTTATCAGAGAGTCCAGGCTTAGCAGAGGTACATCCATCCGTCCATCTGTCCAAACTTTCTTTATGCCATAACTTAAACAGAAGTTAACGGATTTCAGTTCTGTTCAGTACATGTCTCTAGGTCAAGTTTGATGACCACAATTATCCAACGAAAAATGTTGAAGTTATTGCCCTGCACATCTCCCGCCAATTAGGCAGGTTTTTTTTCTTTCCTCCAATATACATTTTGAACTATTTACAGTCACCACATGCAAAATTTTTTTTAAACTCACGTACTCCACGCCCCCCCCCCCCCCCCCCCCACCCGGGCCAATTAGGCAATTTTTTTTCTTTTCTTCAAAACTGCATTTTTACAGTTTTGCTCAAAGTTTGTGGTTAAAAACCCAGACAACCCTGCCCCTTTCGGTGCCAGTTAGGCCTTTTTTTTCTCTTTGCTCAAAATGTATTCTGTAGGATTTAGACTGATCACATGTGGGAAAAAAATGGACTCCCCTAACACCAACCCCCCCTCCCCAACCCCCCCCCCCCCCCTCCCCCATCTCCTCCTCACCAGGGCCATTTAAGCAATATTTTTTCTTTGGTACAAAATGCATTTTTAGCCTGACTATTTACAGTCAGGGCTATAGTCATGACTTTCGTCCATCCATCCGTCGATCTGTCTGCAAACAATTGGTTTCAGACCGATAACTCCAGTTTGGATTATTTGATTTCAACCAAAGTTGATATGTGTATTTTCCAGCTAGTAGTACAGGCCAGTTTGAATATAGGTTCCACACCTACCCGCCCAACCCCCCCCCCCCCCCCCCCCACCCCCCCCCCCCCCACCCCCCCCCCAAAGGTTGTTTAGGCAGTGTTTCCAAAATTGCATTTTGAAGGATTGAGAGTTATTAATGCAAACAAACAAAAATAGACTACTATAACACACCACCACTGCATACCAAATATTTTGAAGGATTTGGAGTTACTAAATACAAACAAACAAAAATTGACTACTATAACACACCACCCCCCCCCCCCCCCCCCCCCAACACACACACACACACAACCAAAGTTGATATGTGTATTTCCCAGCTAGTAGTACAGGCCAGTTTGAATATAGGTTCCACACCTGCTACAACCCCACCCCCTCCCCCACCCCGCCCCAACGGTCGTTTAGGCAGTGTTTCCAAAATTGCATTTTGAAGGATTGAGAGCTATGAATGCAAACAAACAAAAATAGATTACTATAACACACCACCACTGCATACCAAATATTTTGAAGGATTTGGAGTTACTAAATACAAACAAACAAAAATTGACTACTATAACACCCCCCCCCCCCCCCCCCCCCCCCCCCCCCCCCCCCACACACACACACACACACACACACACACAACCAAAGTTGATATGTGTATTTCCCAGCTAGTAGTACAGGCCAGTTTGAATATAGGTTCCACACCTAAACCCCTCGCTGGCAACATTCTTAGAACTTAGTTTAGTCAAACCTCAATATTTCCCTTTCTCACACCCTACAGGGTACATTTATGATCGAATTATTTTTGAAACCTGGCATGCTTGTTTGGGGTGACCTCTACATGGGAGCTATTGATTTTGTTCCATTTTCCATCAAAAAATGTTTCCACTAGTCAGGGATCAACATATTCCTTTGGCACGCCCTATGGGGCACATTTATGATCAGGATGGTTTGAAACTTGGTATGTTTGTTTGGGACATCAGTTGTTTGGTTTAGTCAGACATCAATATATTCCTTTGGCTTATGATCAGATCAGTTTGAAACTTTGTATGCTTGTTTGGGGTTACCTCTAGATGGGAGCTATCGATTTTCTTCCATTTCCGTCAAAAATAGTTGCCATTGGCAACAACCTCTGATGAACTTAGTAAAAACTTAGTGCAGTTGAGCATCAATATTTCCCTTTGACACACCCTGCAGGGCACATTTATGATTGGATCACTTGCAAACTTGGTGTGCTTGTGTGACATCTATATGGGAGTTGTTTATTTTCTTCCATTTCTGTCAAAAAATGTATATTTATGAATATCCATAAAAAAAACAAAAAATTGACATTGCCACAAGCAATGACCTTCTACTTAGTGCATTTGTGCATTAACAACTTCCTTTGGCATGCCTCAGATGGCACATTCATTGTTAGGTTGTTTTGAAACTTTGTATGCTTATGCAGGGTGACAAAGATAGGAGCTTCTGATTTTCTTTTCATTTCCATCAAAAACTGTTGCATTTGTGCATCGACATTCTTCTTTGACATGGCCTACAGTCCACATTTATCATAGGATTGTTTTTGAACTTGGTGTGCTCATTAGGCAAGACCTTTAAAAAAGAGATAAGGGCTATTGATTAGTATTCATTTCTGTGAAAAATGTTGCCATTTGCAATAACCTCTGAACATACTGGATTTGTGTATCAACATTCTTCCTTTTAGCCAGTCTTACAGTTTACATTTAAAAATGCATGGATTACTCTGATGTTGTGCACACACAATGCTGTTATGTTGAAATTTCATCAAATAACATTGATACCAATGATCTTCAATTTTGCCATTTCATTTATAACTTACTAAGTTCAAGCTTGTCAAGTTGAACTACAGTGTCATTGACACTTTCATTAGCTTTACTTGACAAAGTCAAGATAAGCTATTGCCCCATGCGTGCGGAAGTCTGTTAGTCTGTGAGTTAGTCTGTTAGTCTGTGAGTCTGTAAGTCTGTGAGTCTGTTCACATTTTCCTTTAGCACAGGCTACACCCCATAGTTCTTGTCTGATCATCATGAAAGTTCATATGCAGGTTTGGGGTCATGTCTAGATGAGAACGTCCCTTTTTGGTCGCGATCGGTCAACCGGTATGGATGCCTGAGCCCTAAACCCTAAATCCATTAGCACAGTCTACAGGTCATATTTATGAAGGGATTTCACTTTATAATACCTAGATGAGAACGCCCCCTTTTGGTCATGATCTCTCAACTGTGATGGCTGCACAAGCCTGAAATCCAAAAACTTTTAGCACAGTCTGCAGGTCATATTTAATATGGAGGGATTTAATTGTAACTTGGTAGGATGACTCCGTATGATGTCTAGATGAGAACTTCCCCATTTGGTCACGATCTGTCAACCGTGTCGACTGCCTGAGCCCAAAACCCGAAAACCTTCAGTACAGTCTACAGGTCATATTTATGAAGGGATTTCTTTGTAACTTGGTAGGTTGACTTCATATAATGTCTAGATGAGAACATCCCCTTTTGGATGCGATTGGGCAACTGTGACGGCTACAGGGGCCCAAAGCCCGAAAACCTTTAGCACCGTCTACAGGTCATATTTATGAAGGGAATTCATTGTAACTTGGTAGGATGACTCCAAATAATGTCTAGATGAGAACGTCCTCTTTTGGTTGCGATCATTCAACCATGATGGCTGCCCGAGCCCAAAGCCGAAAAACCTTTTGCACAGTCTACAGATCATATTTATGAAGGGATTTCATTGTAACTTGGTAGGTTGACTTCATATAATGTCTAGATGAGATGAGAACGTCCCCTTTTGGACGCTATTGGGCAACTGTGACGGCTACAGGGGCCCAAAGCCCAAAAACCTTTAGCGCAGTCTACAGGTCATATTTATGAAGGGAATTCATTGTAACTTGGTAGGATGCCTCTTTATAATGCCTTGATGAGGACATCCCCTTTTGGTCATGATCTGTCAACCGTTATGGCTGCCCAAGCCCGAAACCCAAAAACTTTTAGCACAGTCTGCTTGTCATATTTAATATGGAGGGATTTCATTGTAACTTGGTAGGATGACTCTGTATGATGTCTAGATGAGAACTTCCCCATTTGGACGATGTTGGGCAACTATGGCGACTGCCCAAGCCCAAAACCTGAAAACCTTTAGCACAGTCTACAGGTCATTTTTATGAAGGGATTTCATTGCCTAGATGAGAACGTCCCCTTTTGGTTGCGATCATTCAACCTTGATAGGTTAGGTTGTATTTATGGAAGGATTTCATTGTAACTTGTTAGGTTGACTCCCTATAATGATGACATCCCCTTTTGGTCATGATTGGTGAACTGTGACAGCTACAGGGGCCTGAAGCCCGAAAACCTTGAGCACAGTCTACAGGTCATATACTACTCAAAGTTTGCTAAGTACCAAGTATATCCAACTACCTGTTTTACGTTTTAGTTGAAATATTTTTATGAAAAGTGTATATATTTTTTATTTAATTATATCTTTAAAGATTTAAGTACAGAAATTAAGATTTTGTTTGTGTTTGACATTATTTTTAAGCTTTTGAATGCGATAACCTTGGAAAATGGATATTATTGGTAAAAGAGGAAATTTTTCAAATTTGCCAAAAAGTTGACGGAGCGAACTGATATGGGTTCAATATCGAGTATGAGACCCATTATTGTTAATTACAGCTTGACAATGCCTTGTCATGCTCCCAATCAGGTTCCAGATGGTCCTTTGTGGGATGTTGTGCCATTCTTGGACCAGCATGGCACAAAGCTCCTGGACACTTCTTGGTTGGACTGGAAGGACTGAAATTGCAAGCTGCAACTCATCCCACACATGTTCGATTGGATTGAGATCAGGGGATCTTGCTGGCCAGTCCATACGCTCAATCCCCTCCCTCTGTCGGTACTCCCGGACAGTATGGACAGGTATGAGGACGGGCATTATCATCCATCAGAATGAATCTATCACCCACTGCACCTACATATAATCTGACGTGGGCATCCAGGATCTCATCAATATACCTCTGTGCAGTCAATGTACCACGTTCAAGGACACAGAGAGAGCACTGTACGCCCATCCCTGCTGATGCTGCCCCAGACCATGATTGACCCTCCACCATAGCGGTCATGCTCAGCAATGTTGGCTGCATGGAATCACTCTCCTGGTCTTCTCCATACCCTAGAATGCCTATCGGTGTGGTCTAGAAATACCTTGACTCATCTGTAAAAAGGACAGGTCGCCAATCTTCTCTGGTCCATCAAACGTGGTCCATGGCCCATTCATATCGTGCCTGGCGGTGGTTCTGGGACAGCGGAATGCAAATACATGGTCTTCTCAATCGGAGACCACCTTCGTGCAACCTTGCCCGGATAGTCTGCATCGAAACATTTATCCCGGATGCATTCAGAAGGTCTCTGCGAAGCGGGGTTGCTGTGGCAAAGCGGTTCCTACGGGTCTGAATGATCAAAAACTGGTCTTCAGCTGCAGATGTTGCCCTGTCTCTGCCACCACCATGCCGTCTCACTGGTGTGCCATACTGCTGAAATCTTGCCCATGCTCTGCTGATCACAGTATGGTGCACAACAAGGGCTTCACCAACTTGACGATGGGTAGCCCCTTGCTCCACCATCCCTACAGCCCGCCACATTTCTGCTTCAGACAAATGTCTTCTTACATTTTCATTTGCCATATTCAATAATTAAATCATAGGGGTTTGTGTTGATATGAAGATTGAATACCCTACACATGTACATGTCGACAGTACACGAAAATATCACGAAAATCAAGGTGTACATGCTTTCTGTGACTGTCATGAAACGTCTGCCTGTCAAGAGAGCTAATGTAAACACTGGGGACCATCTCAATACATTCCTCAATCATATCCACCAAAAATATCGCAAATGTGTCACAAGAAAATTTTTCATAATGTGTCAAATATGTGGTGCTTAGCAAACTTTTGAGTAGTATATTTATGAAGGGATTTCATTGTAACTTCGTAGGATCACTCCAGATGATGCCCAGATGAGAATGTCCCCTTTTGGTTGCGATCATTCACCCATGATGGCTGCCCGAGCCCGAAGCCCGAAAACCTTTAGCACAGTCTACAGGTCATATTTATGAAGGGATTTCATTGTAATTTGGTAGGTTTGACTTCATATAATGTCTAGATGAGAACGTCCCCTTTTGGACGTGATTGAGCACCTGTGACGGATACAGGGTCCCAAAGTCTGAAAACCTTGTGCACAGTCTACAGGTCATATTTATGAAGGGATTTCATTGTAACTTGGTAGGATGACTCCAAATAATGTCTAGATGAGAACGTCCCCTTTTGGTAGCGATCATTCAGCCTTGATGATGGCTGTGCGAGCCCAAAACCCAAAAACCTTTAGCATACTCTATTGGTTGTATTTATGGAAGGATTTCATTGTAATTTGTTAGGTTGACTTGATATAATGCCTAGATGATGACATCCTCTTTTGGTCATGATTGTCAACTGTGACCGCTTCAGGGGCCCGAAGCCTGAAAACCTTCAGCACAGTCTACAGGTCATATTTATGAAGGGATTTCATTGTAACTTCGTAGGATCACTCCAGATGATGCCCAGATGACAACATCCCCTTTTGGTCGCAACCATTCAACCATGATGGCTTCCCGAGCCCAAAACTCGAAAAACTTTAGTACAGACTACAGATCGTATTTGTGAAGGGATTTCATTGTAACTTAGTAGAATGGCTCAGTATAATGTGGAGATTAGGACGTCCCCTTTTAGTTGCAATTGGTCAACCATCATGGCTTCACAGGCCTGAAGCCCGAAAACCTTTAGCACAGTCTTCAGGAACATATTTATGATGGGATTTCAATGTAACTTGATAGGATGACTCATTTTGGAATAATTTTACTGTATCTTGGTAACTTTTGTTGACATACGTTAACTGTGAGGGCCACATACATTAACTGTGAGGTCCACATTAACCCACCCTTAGCTCTTTAGTACAGTGTACACCTCATATTATTTTTATTAAAAACATAGCATACAGGGAACAGAAATTAACATATTCCCAGTTATCACAATTCTTGTCTTATTTCATAATCTTTTCATAAACACTGAACATTATCCTTCATCAAACATTTTTCCAAATATTAATACATCATTGATGCATACCAAGCACACATCAAAATTCAATCCAGACAACACCATTTCCATCAATCTCTCAAAAGTGGCAGCACTATTGTATAGGCCATAGGGCATCACATTAAAATGATGCAACCCATTCCTGTTAGCAAATGCTGTTTTGTGTTTGTCCTCGCCTGACATTTCTACCTGCTAGTATCCCGAGTGGAGATCCAGAGCTGAAAACCTAGTTGCTCCAGCCAAACGATCAAGTGGATCATCGATTCTTGGTAAAGGAAATGCATCCTTTATTGTCTTGCTATTCAGGCTGCGATAATTGATACAGAAACGCTTGGTGCCATCCTTTCTCCTTACCAATACTACACCAGCAGCTCAAGGTCTGGAGGATGGTTCAATAATTCCTGAGTCTTTCACTCTGTTGACTTCCTTGTCCACATACTCCACCCTGTGATGAGGTAAACGACGGGGTGGCTGCTTAGATGGTCTGGCACCCCCAGTTTCTATCTTGTGTTTAACCAAACCTGTCCAGCCTGTACCATTTGTCTTCTGGAAAATGTATGTGCATATTTCACCAGAATATCTTTCACATGCTCTGCCTGAGCTTCATTTAAGTGTTTTATTAGCTCACCAACTTTAGCTTATGGCATAGCTTGATCGGTTGGCGTCAACGTACGTGTCCAATAATGTTAAAGTTCCTCGTTTGGTCACTTACTTGCCCTATTTCCATATCATGGCCTTTATAATGCTGCTATATGATGATTATTATCATTCTGCCATTATTTAACCCCTCATACTCTGCATTTTAAGCATTTTTCTTGACATTTTTAGTTGCGTACTGTTCACCTCAGAATTTCATGTTCAACTTTGTGTTTAGGTCATTTGCTGTGTTCCTTATCTTCCTACGGCACTTATATTCCTCATATATATCTCTCATTATCATTGTTCCATGATTTAACCCTTCTTCAGTGAATTTCTTCAAATTTTTCAACAAATTTGTAATGTTAAGTTTTCTGTTCAGCTAACACTTTCATATTTTCAGAGTGTTAAAGTTTTTTTTTAGTTCAGCTGTCGACACCCTTTTCATCCCTTGGCCATTTTATTGTTTCTATATGGTGCTTATTATCATTCTATCATTATTTAACCCTCGCTCAGTGCATTCTAAACCTTTTTCTTACCATTTTTAACTACGTTTACTTTTCTGTTTAGCTCAGATTTTAGGTTTAACTTTGTGTTCAGGTCAGCAGCTGTGTTCCTTCTCTTCTCATGGTGCTTATATTCCTCATACATGTTCCTCATTATCATTCTAGCATCATTTAACCCTGGTCCACTGAAGTTCATCAAATTTTTAATGCTCACACTTATACACATTGAGTGTGTTAAAGATTCTGTTTAGGTCAGTTGCCGACACCATTTTCATCCCATGGCTATAGAGCGTTGGCGTCTTTCTTGTTGACTCCTGATACAGTTCTTCTAGGTGACTAGGTATTATCACCTTTTGTGTGAGCGATTCATTTGTGTCAGATGCTTCAGTTTGATTATCCATGATCTTGCTGACAGGTGATGTTGATCCCACTATTGTTCCCGCATATACTAGTCTACTCGACTGTCATCTGAAATATTCATTACTCTAAGTGGCACAACTTCTTTTGGAATTATGTCCGAGCCTCCATTGCTTTTCCACTGCCTGAAAATCTATCATACCCTTCCATAATAAAAGGTTCTTTGGGAAATACTGTATTTTGAGGTTTCTCTATCTTTTCCCAGCAAACCATTTCAGACCTTGGTGGAATACTGAATGTCTCGCCAGCAAAAACTTTGAAGCAACCAATTTTGCCTTTAATGCAAAGATCATAATTGTTGCTATTCATTAACTTCCCATGAAAAACATACTAGACTTCAAAAAGTCTAAGCTGGGTATCCCATTTACCCCAATATTAGCTACCACTGCTCTACATTTAAATGAGTTCCCATCTATAGCAACCTCAAATTTTTTTTTCCCTCTTACTTCCATTGGGCTTCCATCAGCAGATACTATCTGTTGGGTAACCTTTTCCAGTTCTATTTCTGTCTTAGCAGAAATATTTTCAAAGAACGTGGCTCCAGTGTCTATCAACAGGCTACACTGAATACTATTTACACTGGTGCTGCCAAATAAACCAGACTCATTGTCCACTCTTGCCTGTATCACTTGTCCATGTTTAAGCTTTGTTTCTTTATTTTTACTTTCCTGGGTCTTTTGTTTCTCTGTGTCCCTTTTCTTTAAAAAACATGCTTTTATCATGTGATCTTTTTTTGTTACAGTGATGGCATTTATAAGAGAATTTATTACTCTCTGTTTGTGCAGTATCCAAATCTGACTTCCCATCTCCGGACTGTTTCTGTGTTTTCAGTACTTCTATCTTTGACGAAAGTTCATCAGTAGCTGTTTTAATGTCTGCCTTGAGTTTCATAATTTCTGCCTGTATCATCGTTCCTGGGGTGACAACACTTTTTCTTTGTTTTCATCTTGTAGTAAAGTTGTAGCTCTAGCATAGCCACCATGATGGTACCTCTGTTTTTCAGCTGGAGTAAAAACCTCTATCTCCACTGCTAGGCACACCACTTCATTCAAGGTTTTGGGCCTTCATTGCTGTTTGCAAAGTCTCATATCAAAATCTTTGTGTGAATCAACAAAATGATCCTTGGCAATTCTTTCTATAACATCCCAGGGTGCCGTCGTGTACGATAAGTGACATCAAGTATATGTTATTTGTAATAGAAAGTGTTTGTTGTATAGTAATCTGTCCAGACCTCTCCAGATTACAATGGACCAAAGAGAGTTAAAATTCATTGTTGTCAAAACATGCTATGCACAGCATACTAGAGGTGAACGTCACAGATATTAGTCTTGTTCTTACAATGTATTCATGTTAAATAGTAGGGCTGAGCGGTTAATCGGTTTTCCGTTCGGGTTCAGTTTTCTGAAAATAGTGGTAGAAAATTTCTTATGACTTAAATGATATCTACAGAACCACCACCAGAAGGAATATGAAAAATTAAAGAATCCTATGTGAGAATCCAGACATGTGATTCAAGAATCGTTAAGTAAATTTAATGAACAGGGCACAACCCCAGGCTCACCCACATTCAACCAAATAGGTTTGGAAAGTTACCTGACAATATATGGGGTAAGATTGGAGGTAAACATAAAATTTATTGAGTTTTGAAACCTGAAAGTTCACGTGGGAAAAATGACGGGTAAATTATGTTAATTAGCCGACTTCTGGCACATTCTATGAAAATGTCACATTCGATATATTTTTGATATATTTTGATATATTTTATTTCACCAGTACACAGAAAATAAAACACAATTTACATATAATGTACAAATCACAATACAGCAATCAAACCAATAAGGTTGAGACCAAACATTCTCAGAGATAACGCTGTGCTTTGTAGTGATGTTATGATGATCGGAATCGGGATCGGTTATCGGCCGATAACTGCCCATCGGAAAAACATCGGACCTCGCACTTTAATATCGTCTTTTGCCGATTAGTAAAAAAAAAAAACAGTGAAAATTTATCAAAGTATATGAGTGAAAAGAGATCTTTTACCAACCTAATACATGTACCGTGAAAGCGTGACCATTTTAAAAATTTGAACAGCTAAAAGCATTTCCTCGACATCACATACACCATCTTAAATAGAGTTGTGTTTGGATGTGGATTATGGATGCGTTCTGAATTTCGCAGAGTTGTTCGATCTGTGTATGTAGTATTTCCAGTCATGCGCATCTGTATGAGAAATTGAGAATACACACTGGAAGAGTTGATAAGTGGGAGACAGACAAGGAAATGCAATGGGGGATGAACAATTCGGAACCAAAACAATTCACCCCCAGTTTTTAGTTTTCTGTGCGTTTCGGCACTTGCTTCAGCAACCTTAGTGTCAAAGCATTGTCATTTGTTTTTCTTCACATGAATATGACGAACTAAACTTTTCAGAGCCATAGTAATTTCTTATCAACCTACCTTACCATTGTTTACTACAGGCTTGCACGACAGTGGAAGACCCTAACTCGGATAAAATACTCTCTATTTTAATCTTTCCCAAGAGATGTGGGAAAGAAAAGTGGTGTAAAAACACCACAAAAAAATAAGCCAAAACTGGGCCGAGCGCCATCGGTGCACACCCAGCATGGGACGCTCTTCCCTTAGTACAATTCCACTACTTTCGTTAACCAGTGCGTAGTGCAGTCATCAGTTATTCATTCTTTTTTTGTCCGCGACACGTGGAGGATGTGTCTCCATTTTGCATTACGAAACAGTGATAATTCAACTCGTCGATAATGGTTTTCCTGTGACTGGAGTTATGGATCCGAAGATCGTATAATAACAGGACTGTGTTTTATATATTCTCGTTAATATTTTCAACCACATTTTCATTGAATTTTATTTATGTTCTCCAATTTCGCGCATAATTTTCAAAATGATTTCGGTTGATAAATTTTAATATTATTATTGGAGTTAGGTGTCTGTTAGGGACTGTATAGACAGGATTTCTTCACTCTGTTGAGGGCTGAATTTCTGTTTTTTGGTCCGTGTCGGCCGTCTGGGTTCTGTTGTGTTCCCACCGGTTCTTTTTTCTGCCACCTTCTCTCGTAGTTGGGGGTGTTGTTCTACTTTCTGCATCTGTTGAGTTCACCTTTTTCTTCTACTGCTCTCTCCCTCTGTGGGGGATGTGCAGCTCCTCCTGCACCCACGGGGGTGGGGAACGCTGTCGTTTTGGGGCTTCCCAACATGACCACGGCTGGTGAGAGTTATTCCCCATCCGTGGGAGATGTGCAATTTTTTACTGTGGTGATACTGCGGAGCTGTTGGATGTCTGGTGAAGAGATGCCTGGTTCCGGGACTATGCGCCCTCTCCAGTCGACATTTAAGGCTGTCACTAGGGTTGTGACTCCTTTGGAGGCCGAGCTAGGTTGCTCTCTCGCCTTTTCCGCCAGTTTCAACAGCTCCCGTTGTATCTGCTGCTACTGTTCCATCTACAATGTCATCGGTCACCATTTTAGCCGGCCTCGGCTTAACCCTGCAGGGGTCTGCAGTGATGTCTGTAGTGTGGTTGTGGGGTATTGACCTCAGCCTTCCCTGACTTCAACTCGGCGAAGTCGGAAGTGGCTGCCGACCGAACCCCCTGCTGTGTTCTCTCAGCCGTTGAGCACAGCAGTTTTATCCCTGCAGGGGTCTGCAGCGGTGTCAGGTAGTGTAGAAGTGGGGTATCGGCCTCAGCCTTCCCTGACTTTAACTCGGCGAAGTCGGAAGTGGCTGCCAACCGAACCCACATGCTGTGTCCTCTCAGCTGTTGAGCACAGCTGTTTTATCCCTGTAGGGGTCTGCAGGGATGTCTGGTAGTGTAGACATGGGGTATTGGCCTCAGCCTTCCCTGACTTCAACTTGGCGAAGTTGGAAGGGGCTGCCGGCCAAACCCTCTACTGTGGTCTCTCAGCCGTCGAGTACCTCAGTTTCTCATTGGATTTGGATGTTCATGGTGGGGTCACCATGAGCTCTGTGGCGTTTCCGTCCACGCACTCTGGTCCCATGGCCAGTTTTGTGTGACCAACGCTTTTTGTGCAGCCTGACCTTCTGTCCCGCAGAGGTCCGCGGCGACTCTCCTGAGTTTCCGCTCTGTTGATCCTCGGGGTATGTGATACCCCAATACACATCTGCCTTCAGATGTTTTCGGCTGCAGCCCGTCGCCCCGCGTCGGGTGTATTTGAGGATCGTGGCCCATCGCTGGTAAATGGGTCAGGAGTGAAGCCACTTTGTTGGTTCGTTTCCACGTCGTACCGTTCCGACAGTCAGTGAGCTTAGGGAGGCCCTCTCCTTGCTCACTTAGGTTCTGTCCAAGAGCCTTTTCCGTTGCTTCCAGCGAGGCTATGAGTGGTTTCCATCTCCCGGGATTGGAAACAGGCCACTTTCTGATCCCCCTGGTGTGCCTACACCATGGGAGACGTTGGCTGGTTTGCCCATGATGGGCTATGTGTCTTCAGAGTCATGGGATGAGTCTGACATTCCTGACGTCGAGAGCCAACAGTCTTCTGACTTGGGGGCAGCTCTTGACTGTGTGTTTGGGTTCCTTCCAGATCTCAAACCGTCAAACCAGCCAAAGTGTCAGCCCGGCTGCGATAATCGGTCGCATGCCTACGGCCTGTGGAGCAACCTGCTTCTGGATGCCTTCGACCATGCCTGTCGGTACAGGTGGTTGAAGCATTTACAGCTTTGGACTCTAAGCTGAGTTGCAAGGCTATGAAGACGTCATTCTTCATCAGGGTTGACACTTTTTTGCCTCTGGTGCGTTATCGTTCCTACGATTTCGCCAATCTGTCAGTCTGCCAGACGTTGACGGTCCTGGATCAGGACCCCAACTCCTAAACCGGCCATTTTTTCATATGGAGACTCTGGAGTCCATGTTGGGTTTATCAGGAGAGATACTGGAATGCTTTCTCTCTTTGATCACGTCGTATCTGCTTTGCTGCTTATCTGCTCGCAGAGTTTGACGACAAACAGGTTTTTGTTTTGTGTGTGCTGTTCAAGGCGCTCATGCATCTTCTCACACACATGCCTGTAACATGGGTAGCTTGGAATTAGTTCGCAGGTACGCTGTGCTGGACACAAGACGTCCCCTTCTTGAAGGGCAGTGCGCTGCTCTTCGGTCTGCCTCTATCGGCGGGTCCGCGATTATTCCATGGTTCCGTGGTGACGGTCTGGGATGACTCCCTTTGTCATTCCATTGATCTGCTGCTGCTTAGTCAGCTTGATCGGCCTTCTATTGGAGGCAGGTGCCGTCCAAAGCATAATAGGTACCATTCTGCTTCCTCTGCGAAGCTAATGGTGGATCCTCCTGCCGCCACTTCTACTCACTCACAGGGTAGGGTAGGCATCGGCAGTAGTCACCTCGATTTCGTCCCAGGTTGAGGCATTCCACTCAGACGAGAGTGCCTCTTCCAACACGAGTCCCTTTCAACGTTACACATTGGAACCATTTGATCACGGAGATAGGCAATCTCCTGTCAAAGGGGGTGATCGAGATCATCAAGAACTTTCTTTCAGTGGGATTTTATTCCCGCCTGTTCTTGGTACCGAAGAAGGACTGCCGACTCAGACAGGTTATCGATCTGAGTATTCTGATGCAGTTTCTCATTGCTCCTCAGTTCAGCATGGAGGCTTTCAGATCGGTTTGCCGCTCCATTCTCCAGGATGTTTTCCAGTTCAAAGCCCTGCCCTTTGCCCTCGACCTGGATTCTTGGGCCTTCACCTGTCTGATGTCACATGTGTTAGTCTTACATCGCACACAATCCAGGGTGTCTTCTTCAGCTTATCTAGTTGTTATCCTCCAGAGGCAATCCAATGATGCTTTTCTGGAGTCTGATGTTGTCACACTGTTGAGCCTACTCACGTCACTAGGGTTCAGAGTCAACGGAGAGAAGTCTGACCTGGTCCCTTCTCCGTCTTGTCATCTGGGATGAGGTTTTTCTGCCACGAGGTGCATGCATTGTCTTCCTCTCGGGGCTTATACTAACTCTGTCATGTTGTTGGATGTTATGCTGGCAGCCTACTGGAGAAATGCTATCTTCTCTATTTATCTGCGACTGTTGCAGGAGCAGACAGAGGACCTTTGTTCTACGGGCCCTCTTTCTTCTGCTCAGGCTGTTGATTATCCCAGCCATTCAGCTTCTTACAAGGTCAGTTCCAGCGCCATGCTGTTACTGCCCTTTCTGTCTCTGCGTCGCACATCACCATATGCCTCATCTCTCATTGTCTTTTACTAATGTTTGTGATGCTATGGTTTGATAGGACTAGGGATCTCTTCCTCTGTCCACGGTTTCAGTGCAGTTGAGTTATGTGTGGGTTGGTTATGTGAATCCCTCCATCCTATTGTCTATTCAGCCTGTAGTAAACAATTGAAAGGTAGGTTGATAAGAAGTATACATTTTATAGTAAATTTCCTTTCTTATTATACCTACTGCAATTGTTTACATGGAGGCTCTCCCGTCTTCTTATTCGGGTAAGAATCCTTCCTCCCCGCTGATCACATAACTCCTATGTTGGCGGACTCAAAAGAATGGATAATTGATGACTGCACTACGCACTGGTTAACGGAAGTCATGGAATTGTACTAAGGGAAGAGCGTCCCATACTGGGTGTGCACTGATGGCTCTCGGCCCAGTTTTGGCTTATTTTTTTCGTGGTGTTTTTTACACCACTTTTCTTTCCCACATCTCTTGGGAAAGATTAAAATAGAGAGTATTTTATCCGAGTTAGGGTCTTCCACTGTAGTGCAAGCCTGTAGTAAACAATTGCGGTAGGTATAATAAGAAAGGAAATTTACTATAAAATTTATATTTTTCTTTGATTGACAATCTCGAAGATAGTGACGAATGTATCAGATAAATAAAACACACAGCATTAAGACACCACAATGTAGTCATTGCATTGTGATGTTAGTGGGAATAAAATGCGACAGCGTGTTTACAGCTCTTTGGTTTACTTACTTCGAAGTTCAAAGTATTATAGTAGAAAGGGGAGTGTGGTCTTTCACTCTATACGACACAGGGATAATAATGTACCTGAACATCGGAATCGGAAATCGGCCGATAACGCCTTCAGATAATCGGAAATCGGTCCGATGACAAATTTTGTTATCGAAACATCACTAGTGCATTGGCAGTTCTGTTTTTTGTCAACAATAAAATGGTTGAATTAAAATGGAACATATCCTGTTAAATGGATGGCAGGTAACTATTGAAAGTTTTTTAAACTTATTGCAAATTGTTTGTATACTATTTGAACTTACTTTAAGGAATTGCGCAGTACTGCAAGTCTGTCAGGTATAAACTGTCAAGTGCCAAGTTAACATTGCATTCCCAATACGCAGACCCACATTTTTAGACTGAACGGCCCATATTTCGAGAAAGAACGGTCCACATTACTTATGCCCCCATTATTTTTTTTTGCAAAAGTCATTTGGATTTAGTAAAAAGAACTTATCCTTATCCTTACAATGGGATCGGAGTTGAGCCTGCTTATATTTATCCATGAATTGGCTCTCGTAACTTCAAATGCTGGTCAAATGTCATCCACAGGTAACAGGGACAAAGCAAAAACTTGTTAACAGTTTGTATGGGCCTACATTGTCTGTGACATAATGGGCACTCTGCAAACCAGTCACCTGAACCTTTCTCCACAATGCCTGCCAAAAATGAAATGCACACCTCTGTATTGTTGGCTCATGAGACACCGACCTCAATCCTTGCCATAACCCACGTTTAAAATCAGCAACAAATGTATTCACTTCAGTTGATGGCAAAAGTTCAATTTTGGCTTGGAAAACTTGTAAAGTTTTAGTGAAAATGTTTTAATTCACCCATAACCCATCCTTTCGCAAATGTAACATTATTAAAAAAAATAATATATAGAAACAGGACCAACAAATTTCAGCTCATGGACGAACATCAATCAATTAAGTACTCCAAGAATGATAAGTTCTAACAGTAACAAAGCAATTAATCTACTTCATTTCCTTCTTCGATAATTGTAATTGACTCAGAATGATTGTAATAAAAACAGGTCGAAAAATGATAATTGTTGATCATTGTTTTGTACACCTGATGTCAGAGTAGTTAAATTCCTTTTTATAATCCCTTTTTTCTTGACTTAAGCTGCTGACACTATCCACAAAACATTAGATTACTGTACCGGTCGAAATAAGTTGTGGGATGACCACATGAAAATGTTAATGTCATAAGTGTCATTAACATTTTCATCTGGTTATCCTACAAAATATTAAAGGCGATGTTACAACTGAAATAACATAACATTATAATTATTATTATTAAGTGAAGAACAAGTGCCTCTTTAGCTCTAAAAGGCCATATGAGCTTTTCTCATCACTTGGCGTCTGTCGTCGTCCATCTTCCGACATCCGTAAACTTTTCACATTTTCATCTTCTTCTCCATAACCGCTGAGCCGGTGTGAACCAGACTTGGCAGGAATGGTCTGTGGGAGGTGACGGAGGTCCTCTACAAATGATCTTCATTTTGTTCCCGTCGGATGAAAATCATGGCTTCCAGAGGAATTCTTTGATTCTGGTTGGTGGATTTTCAAACATCTTCTCCTCTGAAACTGCCAGGCCAAATGTTTGAAACTTCATATAAATGATGACTGGGACCCTCTCTACCAACGATCTTCATTTAATGTTGATTGGGTTGTAAACATGGCAACAATTGCGGCTTATAGTTACTATAGAAGCCCTATGGGAAATCACATTTTCGTCTTCTTCTCTGGAAAAACTGAGGCGACGTGAAAACAAACCTGGCAGGGATAGTCTATGGGAGGTCGTCTACAAACGATCCTCATTTTGTTCCCGTGGGTTGAAAAACATGGCTGCCAGAGACATTCTTTGATTCTGATTGATGGATTTACAAAAATCTTCTCCTCTGAAACTGCCTGGCCAAATGTTTTGATACTTCTCATAAATGATGACTGGGACCCCCTCTACCAACGATCCTCATTTAATGTTGATCGGCTTGTAAACATGGCCACAATTGTGGCTTATAGTTACTATAGAAACCCTATAGGAAATCACATTTTCATCTTCTTCTCTAGAACTACTGAGCCGACATGAACCAAACTTGGCAGGGATGGTCTATGGGAGATCCTCTAAAAACGATCCTCATTTTGTTCCCGTGGGTTGAAAAACATGACCGCCATAGGCATTCTTTGATTCTGATTGGTGGATTTTCAAAAATCTTCTCCTTTGAAACTGCCAGGCCAAATATTTTGATACTTCACATAAGTGATGACTGGGACCCCCTCTACCAACGATCCTAATTTAATGTTGATCGGTTTGTAAACATGGCCACAATTGCAGCTTATAGTTACGATAGAAACCCTTTGGGAAATTACATTTTCATCTTCTTCTTTGGAACTACTGAGCCGACGTGAACCAAATTTCGCAGGAATGGTCTATGAGAGGATGGAAATATGTGGCCACCAGAGGCTATATTCTATTACTTAACTGGTTGAGTGCTAGAAGCCTCTATCAGGGCTTTCCCCAAAATGAGGGTACCAGAGCAAAAGCCAACATTTTATTTGTTCATGTTTCATATTCAGTCAAATGCATATAATATTTTGTTTATATAAATTTGTTCTATTATAAATTACTGGAGAGTGCCTGTGGGCACTCTCCAATAATTTGTAATAGAACAAATTTTGATAAATAAATTCAGACCACCAAAAATAATCTAGCCCTCAACCAGTTAACCCAATGTCTCTCCTGTTTGCACAAAGTTCGGTACTGTCAGCAAAATACTTGTTTTTTGAGAATCTGGTAAGGGTTGGTTCCAGTTTTCTCTCCTGAGAACTGGGAAAAAAACCTAAAATATTATGTACACAGTACAAGTCAAAATAAGTTGTAGCAGAACTGCAATAAACTAAGTAAACTACTACTCCTGCCCTGACAAGATCAGAATCTGACATTTTCTGGAAAGCTTTCAGTGAGAGCTTTCCAGAAAATGATGTCAGTTTCTGGTCTTATCAGTGTAGGAAGAGAAAAGATACATAGTTTATAGGATTATCTTACAACTTATTTTGACTACTACTGTAAACAAGTGAAGTTAATACATTATAAGCTCTCAAGTTACTTATCTGAAATACTGATTGATGACAGGTGTATGGGAGTTTTTGTTTATTTTCTTTTCTCACTAGCTGTCCAGCAAAAATAAATCTATGACAAAATTGGAGTAAAATGTGTTTCCTGTAACCCTTTACCTAGCCAAAGCTATTTGAAAGAGAATACTGTCTTGAAAAAAATTATAATTTTCAAAATATTTAACTGTCTATTACTGATTTTTGTGTTGAAACAGAATTCATAAATGTGTGCATTTTCTAGAAATCTTCTTTGAAACTACAAGGCCAAATGTTTTGAAACTTAATGTGACTGATGGCTGAAACCCCCTCTACCAATGATCCTCATTTAATCTTCATCGGATTGCAATTATGGCTGCAATTGTGGTTTACAGTTACTATAGAAACCCTATAGGAAATGACATTTTCATCATCTTCTCTGAAAGTACTGAGCCAATGTGAACCAGACTTGGTAGGTATGGTCTTTCAGAGGGTCTCTACAACTGTTACTCATTTTATTCCTGTTGGATGAAAAACGTGGCCGCCAGAAGCATTCTTTAATTCTGATTTGTCAATTTTGAAAACTCTTCTCCTCTGAAACCACAGGTCCAAATGTTTTGAAACTTTGCATGGTTGATGACTGGGACACCCTTTACCAACGTTCCTCATTTAATGTTATCGTGTTGCAAACATGGTCACAATTGCAGTTTATAGTTACTATAGAAAAACCCTATGGTAAATCCCATTTTCATCTTCTCTCTGGAATTACCCAGCCGACGTGAACCAAAACCTGGCAGGAATGGTCTAGAGGAGGCCGTCCCAAACAATCCTATTTTTGTTCACGTTGGTTGAAAAATATGGCCACCAGAGACATTCTATGATTCTGTTTGATGGATTCCAATGTTTTGAAACTTCACGTGATTGAGGACTGGGACACCTTCTACCAATGATCCTCATGTAATGTTGATATAATGTTGCAAACATGGTCACCATTGCAGCTCATAGTTACCATGGAAAATCACATTTTCATATGTAGTTCCAGGTGAGCGATTACTGGCTCTAGATCCTCTAGTTATAATCCATTTTCTTTCTTCTGGACATAATATAAAAACAAAGTGGTAATTGTTTTACACAGTCTCCAGATCCATTTATTTATTGGTGTTCAAGGTCACTTATTTCTGCACAATGGCTAATCGTGACATTCCAGATCTAATAATGGCATGAAGAGACAGTAACCGTGTAAATGGTGCCTTGATAATCTTAAATGCCCCATGTAAGTACCATGTTCTCGCTTTAGTCATTCTTTGCATGACAAAAAAATGTTGCAAAAATTGTTAAAAAATTGTGTGGACATCAATCACTGACTAAGTGCCTGATAAGAGACATGGAGGAATCTTGAATCTTGGTATTTGAATGAACATGTACAAGTTGAGGCTACTCCATTTCAAGGCCTGACAACTGGGTGAGGGTTGAAACTTTGAATAAAACATATGGCAGCTAAATTGTTCTTGGATGAATGCCGCATCTTCTATGAGAAACACTTTGAGAAAATATAGCTTCAGTGATGAGAAATTGCATGTAAACATTGGTGAAAATGGCAATTATTCTGACAGTGCCCTTATGAGAAGTCTCAAATCTGCCGAGGGTTAAACTTTTAATAATAACATATAAAACAAAATTTGTCATACTTTGACTGCTGCATGCAGCCATAGAAAACATTCAGTGCTCAATTAATTAGACATGAAGTAAATTGTCACTTAAACTTACCAAATTTTGAAAAAAATGGGAGTTTTTTTTTTATGGTACCTACTTTTATGCAACCAGAAAAGGCATAGGATTAAACTTTACAACCAAACTTGCAACAGCAAATATGCTCGGTAGTCAGTTGTGAATACAGACATGCAAAGAGTTTGAATTTAACCCACTTCAAAATGATAGAAAACAGCAACCAAAGTTGTTCAGTTTTGACATTTTCAAACGGTACTTGTGCTTGAGGGTTAAATCTAAGATTAAAACATAAACAGTAACTTTCTTCTGCATCGTTGCATCTATCCATACCAATAAAAATGGTTACAACAACCTTGCAATTAGATAAATTTGCCCTTGAAGTTGGTCAATTTTGAAGACAAAAATTCTGTATTCCTACCATTTTTGGCCAATAGGGGCAAATTTTGAAATATGTGTGTGGTGATTTTGGTGTATCATATTATGCTCTTAATGTTTGGAAAATTTAAGCTAGATAACTGTAAACAATTTTGAGACTAGTGAATAATGGTGAAATTTTGATGGTTCTGGCAGAAAATTTTGAATACAAGCTTTTTCACAGACATAACGATATCTCATTTCACTAGATTTTATGACATTACATAATATGCCAAATTCGGTTGAAATCATATAGCTTGTTTTTGAGAAGTGTAACAGACAAAATTGATGGAGGAAAAATAAAACTAAAACTAGAGAATTGTAATTTGTTGGACAAATTACGGGCTTTCCCAACTTTCCAATGTGAAAATGCAGACTACATATAGCAAAGCAAAGTGCTTGATATTAACAATTTCCCAAATGACAGACAAAAAGCATCCAAAGTTGGCTAATTTTGGTATTCTCTCACGGTTCTCTTATTCACGCCCTCATTTTGCTTGGGGGTTAAATCTTGAGATTAAAAAGTAAACAGTAACTTTCTTCTACAATCATTGTTGCATCTATCCATACCAAAATAATTGCTACAACAACCTTGCAATTAGAGGAAATGAGTTCAGATGTTTCCAAAATTCACTGAAAATCAATTTTTTTTCTGTCAGTACTATTCTTTACATGGCCAAACCATATGTTGTGTTAAGCCCCAAAGCATAACTTACAGCAGAGAATTTTTTTTCATTAGGCATCTCTACCTATAGCAAAACAAAGTGTTTAGAATTAACCCTTTCCAAAATGACAGTAAGATGCAACGACGGTTAGCTAATTTTGGCATTTTCGGATGGTACTCTTACCCTCATTTCCTTGAGGGTTAAAGACGAGATTAAAAACTAAACAGTTATTTTCTTCTGCAAGCATTGTTGCATCTATGCATACAAAAATAATTGTTACAACAACTTCGCAATTATGAGAAATTTGCCCTTGAAGTTAGTAAATCTTGAAGATAAAAGATATATTCATATCAGTGGCCAATAGGGGTTAATTTTGAAATATTTTTGTGGTGATTTTAGTGTATCATATTATGCCCTTAATGTGTGAACATCAGTCAAATCACAGACTGAGTGTTTGAAAAGAGACATGGACTAATCTTGAATCTTGGTATTTGAATGAACATGTACAAGTAGAGGGTACTCCGATTCAAGGCCTGACAACTGGGTGAGGGTTAAAACTTGGAATAAAACATATAACAGCAAAATTGTTCTTGGATAAATGCCCTATCTTCTCATGGGACAGGTTTTGAGACAGTATGGCTCCAGTGCTGAGAAATTGCATGTAATAGTTGGCGAAAATAAAAATTAAAAATTATTCCGACTGTTCCCTCAAAGTCTCAAATCTGCCAAGGGTTAAACTTTTAATAATAACATATAGAACAAAATTTGTCATACTTTGACTGCTGCATGCAGCTATAGAAAACATTCAGAGCTCAATCAATTAAAAATGGAGTAAATTGTCACCTAAACTTACCAAATTCTGAAAAAATTTGAGTTTTTTTTGATGGTACCTACTTTTATGCAACCAGAATGGGATAGGGTTAAACTTTACAACCAAACTTACTACAGCAAATATGCTCGTTAGTCAATTGTGAATACGTACATGAAAAGAGTTTGAATTTAAGCCTTTCCAAAATAATAGAAAATACAACCAAAGCTGGCCAATTTTGGCATTTTCAAATTGTACTCTTATTCTCGCCCTCATTGTGTTTGAGGGTTAAATGTGAGATTAAAAAGTAAACAGTAACTTTCTTCCACAATCATTCTTGCATTTATCCATACCAAAATAATTATTACAACAACCTTATAATTAGAGAAATTTGCCCTTGAAGTTGGTCAATTTTGAAGAAAAAAGCAAAATTAATGTCATTTTTGGCCAATGAGGGTTAATATTGAAAGATTTGAGTGGTGATTGTGGTGTATCATATTATGCTCTAAATGTGTGAAAAATTTGAGCTCAATAACTAAACAGTTTTGAGACTTTCGAAAAATGTTAAAATTTTGAAAGTTTTGGCAGAATATTTTGGAAATATGCATTTTCACAGACATGACGATACCGCATTTCACTAGATTTTATGACATTACATAAGTATGCCAAATTTGGTTAAAATCGTACAGCTTGTTTTTGAGCAGTTCAACAAACAAAATTCACGGAGGAACAAAAAAAAAAAAAAGTAAAAAAAAAATAGAGAAGAAAAATTTTGAAAAAAAAAGAATAACAAGAGTCTTGAAAGCCTAACTGGAGAATTTGTAATTTGTTGGACAAATTATGGGCTTTCCCAACTTTCCAATGTGAAAATGCAGACTACATATAGCAAAGCAAAGTGTTTGAAATTATCCATTTCCAAAATGATAGACAAAAAGCATCCAAAGTTGGCTATTCTTGGCATTTTATAACTACTCTTATTCTCACCCTCATTGTGCTTGGGGGTTAAATCTTGAGATTAAAAAGTAAACAGTAACTTTATTCTGCAATCATTGTTACATCTCTCCATACCAAATTAAAAGCTACAACAGTAGGGATGAGCCGATTAGTAAAATGCCCCATCAGACGAATGCCGATTATTTTAGATAACAATCGGCCGATTCCGAATGCCGATGTCAGATGGTTTCTGTATTATTCAAGCTTACTGCAGAAGCTGGCTGATTTACAGTAATCAGAATTTAATTTACATGCCATTAATCACCATCAACCTGGAAGATAACACACTTTTAATACTCACCTAAATAAGTTAAATAACAGTCATCAAAGGGTCAATTTTATGTCAATGATGCACCATCAGTGCAGTATATTTTCGATTTAAAATAAACAGCTAACAACTAAGTCAAGAGGTTATCAAAAGCCATTGTTGGAAAAACACGTTTTAAAGTGTGAGTTTCTTTTCGGTAAACCCATATATGGGGTTGTGTCACACAAGTGACAAGTCATGATGTTGCACTGCATTATCTATTTTATCACATGCTCCACACATTTCAACATGAGAAAAGTTCAGTGGCTTCGTGTTGATAAATCCCACCATTGAATGGCCCGATATTAAACTTATTGCACCCAAACCTCTCACAGTTAACACGGATTACTAATATGAAGAAATTATCTGTCCAGTATGGGAATAAGAATGCCATTATATATTTAATGATACGATGAGCGTGGTTGAAAAAAATATTGTGACATTTTGCAGAATGCAGTACAGTGTGGGCAGTGAAGAGCGTCTGTATTCACATGATGGATAAAAAACAACTTGGTATACAGTTACGCAATCAAAATCTTTAATATAATATTCTGCCTTTTCTTTCATTAACCATCACTTACCTGATATCAGTAACAGACGAGTGACGGATCACTTGCCACTGGTTGTCTCACAAAGGGGAAGAAAATTCATTACAGATCATCCATAACACTTTCACTAGTTTCAGACAATCGGCGAGGGCCGATGTTGAACCATCATGGTGAACTGATAGGCACTTATCAGCCGATTGCCGATGTTACCCCGATTAATCGTCTCATCTCTATACAACAACCTTGCAATTAGAGGAAATGAGTACAGATGTTTGCAAAATTCACTGAAAATCAATTTTTGTCGGACAGTACTATTTTTTAAGTGACCAAAGCACCTGTTGGGTTAAGCCCCAAAGCATAACACACAGCAGCAGCTTTGTTCATTAAGCATCTCTACCTATAGCAAAAGAAAGTGTTTAAAATTAACCCTTTCCAAAATAACAGGAAAATGTAACCGAAGTTAGCTAATTTTAGCATTTTCGAATGGAACTCTTACCCTCATTGTACTTGAGGGTTAAAGATGAGATTAAAAACAAAACAGTAACTTTCTTCTGCAAGCATTGTTGCATCTATGCATACAAAAGTAATTGTTACAACAACATTGCAATTAGAGAAATTAGCGCTTGAAGTGATTCAATCTCGAAGATAAAATACCATATTCATATCATTTGTGGCCAACAGGGATTAATTTTAAAATATTTGTGTGGTGATTTTAGTGTATCATATTATGCTCTAAATGTGTGAACACCAATCACAGACTGAGTGTCTGATAAGAGACACGGAGGAATCTTGAATCTTGGTATTTGAATGAACATGTACATGTTGAGGGTACTCCAATTCAAGGGCTGACAACTGGGTGAGGATTAAAAAGTGGAATAAAACATATAACAGCAAAATTGTTCTTTGATAAATGCCCTATCTTCTCATGGGAAACTTTTTGAAAAAATATGGCTCCAGTGCTGAGAATTGCATGTAAATTTTGGCGGAAATAACAATTATTCCGACAGTACCCTTATGGGAAGTCTCAAATCTGCCGAGGGTTAAACTTTTAATAATAACATGTAGAACAAAATTTGTCGTACTTTGACTGCTGCATGCAGCAAAAGAAAACATTCAGAGCTCAATCAAATAAAAATGGAGTAAATCGTCACCTAAACTTACCAAATTCTGAAAAAATTGGAGTTTTTTTGGACGGTATCTACTTTTATGCAACCAGAATGGGATAGGGTTAAGCTTTACAACCAAATTTACAACAGCAAATATTCCCGGTAGTCAATTGTGAATACGTACATGGAAAGTGTTTGAAATTAACCCTTTCTAAAATGATAGAAAAAGGCAACCAATGTTGGCTAATTTTGGCATTTTCAAACAACACTCTTATTCTCACCCTCATTGTGCTTGTTGGTTAAATCTGAGATTAGAAAGTAAACAGTAACTTTCTTCTGCAATCATTGTTGCACCTATCCATACCAAAATAATTGTTACAACAACCTTACAAATAGAGAAATTTGCCCTTGAACTTGGTCAGTTTTGAAGACAAAACTGCTATATTCATTTTTGTCCCATAAGGTTAATTTTGAAATATTTATGTGGTGATTTTGGTGTACCATATTATGCTCTATATGTTTGGAAACTTAGAGCCAGATAACTGGAAAAAATTCCGAGACTTTTGAGAAATGGTGAAATGTTGATGGTTTTGGCAGAAAATTTTGAAAATAAGCATTTTCATGAATATAACGATACCTCATTTCTCTAGATATTGTGACAATAAATAAGTTTGCCAAATCTGGTTGAAATCGTACAGCTTGTTTTTATACGCCCGTTTTGAAAAAACAGGTCGTATTATGGTATACCGCTGTCCATCTGTCCGTCCGTCTGTCTGCCCGGTCACATGTCGTACGATAACTCAAGAACGCTTTGAGAGATTTTCGTGATTTTTGGGTAGGTGGTGTATATCGATGGAGGGAAGCTCCCTTTCGTTTAGTGTCGCCGTTCGATTAGTCATTCCAGAGTTATGGGACTTGATTACTTAGAAAATTGTTGATTTTTTACACGTCGTACAATAACTCGAGAACGCTTCGAGAGATTTTCACGATTTTTTGGTAGGTGGTTTATGTTGATGGAAGGAAGCTCCCTTTCGGTTGGTGTCGCCGTTCGATTAGTCATTCCAGAGTTATGGGACTTTATTTTTCACATGTCGAACAATAACTTGAAAATGCTAAGAGCAATTTTCATGATTTTTTGGTTGCAAGTATATGTTGATAGAAGGAATCTCCCTTTCGATTTGTGTTGCTGTCCGATTTTTCATTCCAGAGTTATGGGACTTTATTCATCAAAATATAGGCAATTTTCCACATGTTGGACTTTGAGCAATTTTCATGATTTTTTGGTGGCAGTTATATGTAACCTGACAAATACAGGACTTTGAGCAATTTTCATGATTTTTTGGTGGCAAGTATATGTAACCTGGCAAGTACACATGTATACTCATATTGTGTGGTTCCCAATTGTAATTAATAATGGGCGTATCATGCGCTCATGGCGCAGCTGTTTATTGAACTATGCTGAAAAATGGTGAAATTTTGAAGGTTTTGGCAGAATTGTTTCACAGATATGGCGATACCTCATTTCACTAGATTTTTAAGCATTACATAAGTATGCCAAATTTAGTTGAAATCGTACAGCTTGTTTTTGAGCAGTACAACTGACAAAATTGACGGCGGAAAAAAAAAAAATTAAAAAAAAAATAATAGGGAAGAAAAATTTTGAAAAAGAATAACAAGAGTCTTTCCCAAACTGGGTTTGGGAAAACCTTAAAAACTAAAAAGAGTAGAGAATTTTAATTTGTTGGACAAATTACAGGCTTTCCCAAGTTTTAATGTGAAAAGGCAGACCATATTCTATAGAAAGCATATTGAGCTATGCACTTTGGATTTTTGGAGAAAAGGAGTGCAGAAAACTGCAAAATTCACTGAAAATCACAATATTTCAAACTGTACTATTCTTCAAGTGGCCAAAGCAAAGTTATGTTGAGATAAGCCATACCGGAAAATTTAAAACACAAGATTTGTTCAGTGAGCAGCAGGCAGGCCTGCATAACAACTGTACCGACTGTACTCATTCACACTGGCATGAGCCCTTGAAGTTGGTCAATTTTAAAGAAAAATCCTATATTCATGTAATTCTAGGCCATTGGGGTTAATTTTGAAATATTTGTGTGGTGATTTTGATGTAAACGTTTGGAAAACTGAAGCTAAATAACTGTAAACAGTTTTGAGACTTCTGAAAAATGGTGAAATTTTGATGGTTTTAGCAGAATGTTTTGCAAACACAAGCATTTTCACGAATATGATGATACCTCATTTCACTTTCCAGAGACCTGTCATCAATCACAGCTTGAGTTTCTGATAAGAGACATGGAGGAATCTTGAATTTTGGTATTTGAATGAACATATACAATTTGAGGGTACTCCAATTCAAGGCCAGAGAACTGGATGAGGGTTAGAACTTTGAAAAGACATATCACAGCAAAATTGTTCTTGGATGAATGCTCTATCTTCTTATGGAAAACATTTTGAGAAAATATGGCTACAGTGCTGAGAAATCACATGTGAAAACTGGCGAAATAACAATTATTCCATCAGTACCCTTATGGGAAGTCTTAAATCTCTGAAGGGTTAAACTTTTAATAACGACATATAAAACAAAAGTTGTCATACATTCAGTGCTCAATCATTCAGAAATGGAGTAAATTGTCCCTTAAACTTACCAAATTCTGAAAAAATGGGAATTTTTTGGGACGGTACCTACTTTTATGCAACCAGAATGGGCATAGGGTTAAACTTTACAAGCAAACTTACAACAGCAAATATCCTCGGTAGTCAATTTTGAATACAGACATGCAAAGTGTTTGAAATTAACCCTTTCCAAAATGATTGAAAAAAGCAACCAAACAAGGCTAATTATGCATTTTCAAATGGTATTCTTATTCTTGCCCTTATTGTGCTTGAGGGTTAAATCTGAGATTAAAAAATAAACATTAAGTTTCTTCCACAATCATTGTTTCATCCATCCATACCAAAATAATTGTTACAACAATCTTGAAATTAGAGAAATTTGCCCTTGAAGTTGGTCAATTTTGAAGAAAAAAGCTATATTCATGTCATTTTTGGCCAATGGGGGTTAATTTTGAAATATATTTGTGGTGATTTTGGTATATCATGTTATGCTCTAAATGTGTGGGAAATTTGAGCTTAGTAACTGTTAACAATTTTGAGACATTTGAAAAATGGTGAAATTTTGATGATTTTGGCAGATTATTTTGAAAATAAGCATATTTACAGACCTGATGATGCCTCATTTCACTAGATTTTAAGACATTACATAAGTATGCCAAATTCGGCTGAAATCGTACAGCTTGTTTTTGAGCAGTGCAATAGACAAAATTGATGGCGAAAAAACCCCCCGAAAAACTAGATTTTTTTATTTCAAGAAGTCGGGAGATTCACCTATTTTGCTTGCTTTTTGAGGCATTGGCAAAATCGGCTTGCTTACATAGTTGGAGATATTTCAGGCTACTCAGTTCGTAACTGATAGAAATAGTCTACAGTGTCTAACAATTCTTTTGGCAATACTCTTTCACTTTGATGTGAATGGTGTATGGTTAATGTCCAAGTTAGGGGTAAATAGCAAACCTGTTTAACAGATCATGTATACTTAATAACACCCTGCGCATTTCAGGTATCATAGATTGTGGCGAACGTTTTCGGAGCTGCGTCTCCAAACTTTCAGCATTTGTTCTTGCAGCTCTGCTGAACTCGCTCATATTATTAGAAAGTCCCGAAACCATGCATGGGCTCTGTGGGGACCCCCTCCCCCGCACAGGCACAAACGCTCTCCTGACATTCAACATGATAGAATACAAAATTGGTGTCGCTCTGTGTGAAACTATGCAGTAACTATTTGTGAAGAATGAGTGAAAATTTCATGGGAATCAGCCAAGAACTTGGTGAGATATAGTCTTTTGATGAGTGGAGGTTTTTCTTTGAATTTGGTCTTTTTCTAGCCGTTGCTGGGTGGATGTCTGGGGTTGTGGCTCTGCTCCCCTTTGAGGTAGTTCCATTTGAAACTTTTGATTCACATTTACTGGTGGAGAGATGCTGGTGACTGAAAGATGCATCATGTACACTGGTGCCAAATGGGCCCTGACAAGCTGGTAACACTTAGATAATTGACAGAAATGAAAAGTGGACAGAAATCGTGCATGGGTTAATGGCAAAAAATTGGTAATTTGGCTAATTGGTCATTAAAATTTAACAGACACAAGCGGTGTCGCTCAAACGCCTATTGTATCCAGACCACTGAAGGCAGTTACATGAAATGTTCAGAAGTTGTTCTACTGTTCCTGCTCGACAGGTTAGTATCTTCGTCGAGTGGCGTTACTGTGTGGGAGCACCGTGGATCATGTGGAAACCAAGGGGACGATTCGTCCCTACTCTATTCTCAATGCAATGATGTTTCCATTCATTATTTACCTGTCACCGTTGGAGTTTGGCATTATTTCTGCCAAGGGTTAAACTTTTAATAATAACATATAAAACAAAAGTTGTCATACTTTGACTGCTGCGTGCAGCCATAGAAAACATTCAGCGATCAATCAATAAGAAATGGAGTAAATTGTCACTTAAACGTACCAAATTCTGAAAAAATGAGTTATTTTTGACAGCACCTATCTTTATGCAACCGAAACAAGGATTGGGTTAAACTGTACAGCAACCTTATAACAGAAAATATTCTTGGAATTGAACTTTGAATCTGAATATTGAAAGCATTTTCAGATATTCTATTCCAAAATACCACTGCATGCTTACAAATATTCAGTGATTTTACGAAAATAACAATTATTCCGACAGTACCCTTATGGGACATTTCAAATCTGCCAGGGGTTAAATTTTAAATAATAACATCTAAAACACCAGAGAATTGTAATTTGTTGGATAAATTACAGGCTTTTCCAACTTTCCAATGTGAAAATGCAGACTATATATAGCAAAGCAAAGTGTTTGAAATTATTCATTTCCAAAATGATACACAAAAGCATCCGAAGTTGGCTATTTTTGGCATTCTATAACGGTACTCTTATTCTCTCCCTCATTGTGATTGGAGGTTAAATCTTGAGATTCAAAAGTAAACAGTAACTTTATTCTGCAATCATTGTTACATCTATCCATAGCAAAAGAATTGCTACAACAACCTTGCAATTAGATGAAATGAGTACAGATGTTTGCAAAATTCACTGAAAATCAATTTTTAAACTTGGAATAAAACATATAACAGCAAAATTGTTCTTGGATGAATGCTCTATCTTCTCATGGGAAACGTTTTGAGAAAATATGGCTCCAGTGCTGAGAAATTGCATGTAAATTTTGGCAAAAATAACAATTATTCCGATAGTACCCTTATGGGATGTCTCGAATTTGCTAAGGGTTAAACTTTTAATATAACATATAGAACAAAATTTGCCATACTTTGCTGCATGCAGCTATAGAAAACATTCAGAGCTCAGTCAATTAAAAATGGAGTAAATCGTCACCTAAACTTACCAAATTCTGAAAAATTGGAGTTGTTTTGGACGGTACCTACTTTTATGCAACCAGAATGGGATAGGGTTAAACTTTACAACCAAACTTACACCAGCAAATATGCTCGGTAGTCAATTGTGAATACGTAAATGAAAAGTGTTTAAAATAAATTAAGCCTTTCCAAAATGATATGATAGAAAATGCAACCAAAGTTAGCCAATTTTGGCATTTTCAAATGGTACTCTTATTCTCGCCCTCATTGTGCTTGAATGTTAAATCTGAGTTTAAAAAGTAAATAGTAACTTTCTTCCACAATCATTGTTGCATCTATCCATACCAAAATAATTGTTACAACAACCTTATAATTAGAGAAATTTTCCCTTGAAGTTGGTCAATTTTGAAAAAAGTCTATATTAATGTCATTTTTGGCCAGTGAAGATTATTGAAAGATTTGAGTGGTGATTGTGGTGTATCATATTATGCTCTAAATGTGTGGAAAATTTGAGCTAAATAACTGTAAACAGTTTTGAGACTGTCAACAAATTTTGAAAGTTTTGGCAAAATATTTTGAAAATAAGCGTTTCACAGATATGACGAAACCGCATTTCACTAGATTTTATGACATTACATAAGTATGTCAAATTTGGTTAAAATCGTACAGCTTGTTTTTGAGCAGTCTAACAGACAAAATTAACGGAGGAAAAAAAAAATAAAAAGAAAAAAAAATAGAAAAGAAAGATTTTGAAAAAGAAGAATAACAGGAGTCTTTCCCAAACTGGGTTTGGGAAAGCCTAAAAAAGAAAAAGAGAAAAAAAATAAGAGAGAAGAAAAACTTTGAAAAAGAATACAAATTGGGTTTGGGAAAGTCTAAAAAAAAAAGAAAAAAGAAAAAAAAAATAGAGAAGAAAAATTTTGAAAAAGAAGAATAACAAGAGTCTTTCCCAAACTGGGTTTGGGAAAGCCAAAAAAAGAAAAAGAAAAAAAAAATAATAGAGAAGAAAAATTTTGAAAAAAAATACAAATTGGGTTTGGGTAAGCCTAAATAGAGAAGAAAAATTTTTGAAAAAGAAGAATAACAAGAGTCTTTCCCAAACTGGGTTCATTTGGCATCTGGCATCATCTGTCCATAGTCCGTTGTCTGGCGTCCGTAAACTTTTCAGATTTTCATCTCCTTCTCTGAACCGCTGAGCTCGTGTAAACCAAACTTGGCAAGAATGGTCTATGGGAGATTCTCTACAAACAATCCTCATTTTGTTCCCGTCAGATGAAAAACATGACTTCCAGTGGCATTCTTTGATTCTGTTTGGTGGATTTTCAAAAATCTTTTCCTCTGAAACTGCCAGGCCAAATGTTTTGAAACTTCATATAAATGATGACTGGGACACCCTCTACCTATGATCCTCATTTAATGTTGATCAGGTTACAAACATGGCTGCAATTGCAGCTTACAGTTACTATAGAAACCCTATGGAAAATCACATTTTCATCTTCTTCTCTGGAACCACTGAGCCGACGGGGGGTTTGAAAACATGGCTGCCAGAGGCATTTTAGATTAATGTGACAAAGCCAAGATAAGCTGTTGCCATCACGTGTGTGGAAGTCTGTGGGTCTGTTCACATTTCCTTTAGCACAGGCTACAACCCGTAGTTCTTGTCTGATCATCACAGAATTTCATATGCAAGTTTGGGGTCATGTCTAGATGAGAACGTCCCCTTTTGGTCGTGATCGGTCAACCGCTATGGCTGCCCGAGCCCAAAACCATTAGCACAGTCTACAGGTCGTATTTATGAAGGGATTTCATTGTAACTTGGTAGGATGTATTCCTAGATGAGAACGTCCCCTTTTGTTCATGATCTGGCAACCATGATGGCTGCCCATGCCTGAAACCCAAAAACTTTTAGCACAGTCCGCAGGTCATCTTTAATATGGAGGGATTTCATTCTAACTTGGTAGGATGACTCCATGTAATGTCTAGATGAGAACGACTCCTTTTGGTCACAATCATTCAGCCTTGATGGCTGCCCAAGCCCAAAACCCAAAGACCTTTAGCATAGTCTATAGGTCGTATTTATGGAAGGATTTCATTGTAACTTGTTAGATTTACTCCATGATGACATCCCCTTTTGGTCGTGATTGGTCAACTGTGACGGCTTCAGGGGCCCGAAGCCCAAAAACCTTGAGCACAGTCTGCAGGTCATATTTTTGAAAGGATTTCATTGTAATTTCGTAGGATCACTCCAGATGATGCCCAGATGAGAGTGTCCCCTTTTGGTTGCGATCATTCAATCATGATGGCTTCCTGAGCTCAAAGCCCGAAAACCTTTAGCATAGACTACAGGTTGTATTTATGAAGGGATTTCATTGTAACTTGGTAGGTTGACTTCATATAATGTCTAGATGAGAACGTCCCCTTTTGGACGTGATTGAGCAACTGTGACGACTACAGGGGCCCGAAGCCTGAAAACCTTTAGCACAGTCTACAGGTCATATTGATGAAGGGATTTCATTGTCACTTTGTAGAATGACTCCAAATAATGTCTGGATGAGAATGTCGCCTTTTGGTTGTGATCATTCAGCCTTGATGGCTGCCCGAGCCCAAAAATCTTTAGCATAGTCTATATGTCGTATTTATGGAAGGATTTCATTGTAACTTGTTAAGTTGATGCCATATAATGCCTAGATGATGACATCCCCCTTTTGGTCGTGATAGGTCAACTGTGACTGCTACAGGTGCCCAAAGCCTGAAAACCTTGAGCACAGTCTACAGGTCATATTTATGAAGGGATTTCATTGTAACTTCGTAAAATCACTCCAGAGGATGCCCAGATGAGAATTTCCCTTTTGGTTGCGATCATTCAACCATGATGACTGCCTGAGCCCGAAGCCCAAAAACATTTAGCACAGTTTACAGGTCATATTTATGAAGGGATTTCATTGTAACTCAGTAGGTTGACTTCATATAATGTCTAGATGAGAATGTCCCCTTTTGGACACGATTGGGCAACTGTGACGGCTACAGAGGCCTGAAGTCCGAAAACCTTGAGCGCAGTCTACAGGTCATATTTTTTAATGGATTTCATTGTAACTTTGTAGGATCACTCCAGATGATGCCCAAATGAGAATGTCCCCTTTTGGTTGCGATCATTCAACCATGATGGCTGCCCGAGCCCAAAGCCCGAAAAACTTGAGCACAGACTACAGGTCGTATTTATGAAGAGATTTCATTGTAACTTGGTAGGTTGACTTCATATAATGTCTAGATGAGAATGTCCCCTTTTGGACATGATTGGGCTACTGTGAAGACCTCAGGGACCTGAAGCGCGAAAACCTTGAGCACAGTGTACAGGTCATATTTTTGAAGGGATTTCATTGTAACTTCGTTGAATCACTCCAGATGATGCCCAGATGAGAATGTTCCCCATTTGGTTGCGTTCATTCAACCATGATGGCTGCCTGAGCCCAAAGCCCGAAAACCTTTAGCACAGACTGCAGGTCGTATTCATGAAGGGATTTCATTGTAACTTGGTAGGTTAACTTCATATAATGTCTAGATGAGAACGTCCCCTTTTGGACGCGATTGGACAACTTTGACAGATGCAGGTGCCTGAAGCCCAAAAACCTTGAGCACAGTCTACACGTCATATTTATGAAGGGATTTCATTGTAACTTGGTAGGTTAACTTCATATAATGTCTAGATGAGAATGTCCCCTTTTGGACGTGATTAGGCAACTGTGATGGCCACAGGTGCCCGAAGTCCGAAAACCTCTAGCACAGTATACAGGTCATATTTATGAAGAGATTTCATTGTAACTTGGTAGGATGACTCCAAATAATGTGTAGATGGGAATATCCCCTTTTGGTCATGGTCATTCAGCCTTGATGGCTGTCCGAGCCCAAAGCCCGAAAAGTATTTATGAAGGGATTTCATTGTAACTTGTTAGGTTGACTCCATATAATGCCTAGATGATGACATCCCCTTTTTGTTGTGATAGGTCAACTATGACGGCTACAGGTACCCAAAGCCTGAAAACCTTGAGCACAGTCTGCAGGTCATATTTATGAAGAGATTTCATTGTAACTTCGTAAAATCACTCCAGAGCATGCCCAGATGAGAATTTCCCTTTTGGTTGCGATCATTCAACCATGATGGCTGCCCGAGCCCGAAACCCAAAAACCTTTAGCACAGTCTACATTGTAGGTCATATTTATGAAGGAATTTCATTGTAACTTGACTTCATATAATGTCTAGATGAGAACGTCCCCTTTTGGACGTGATTGAGCAACTGTGACGACTACAGGGGCCCGAAGCCTGAAAACCTTTAGCACAGTCTACAGGTCATATTGATGAAGGGATTTCATTGTCACTTGGTAGAATGACTCCAAATAATGTCTGGATGAGAATGTCGCCTTTTGGTTGTGATCATTCAGCCTTGATGGCTGCCCGAGCCCAAAAACCTTTAACATAGTCTATAGGTCGTATTTATGGAAGGATTTCATTGTAACTTGTTAAGTTGACGCCATATAATGCCAAGATGATGACATCCCCCTTTTGGTCGTGATAGGTCAACTGTGACTGCTACATGTGCCCAAAGCCTGAAAACCTTGAGCACAGTCTACAGATCATATTTATGAAGGGATTTCATTGTAACTTCGTAGGATCACTCCAGATGATGCCCAGATAAGAATTTCCCTTTTGGTTGCGATCATTCAACCATGATGACTGCCCGAGCCCGAAGCCCAAAAACCTTTAGCACAGTTTACAGGTCATATTTATGAAGGGATTTCATTGTAACTCAGTAGGTTGACTTCATATAATGTCCAGATGAGAATGTCCCCTTTTGGACACGATTGGGCAACTGTGACGGCTACAGAGGCTCGAAGTCCGAAAACCTTGAGCGCAGTCTACAGGTCATATTTTTGAATGGATTTCATTGTAACTTTGTAGGATCACTCCAGATGATGCCCAGATGAGAATGTCCTCTTTTGGTTGCGATCATTCAACCATGATGGCTGCCCGAGCCCAAAGCCCGAAAAACTTGAGCACAGACTACAGGTCGTATTTATGAAGAGATTTCATTGTAACTTGGTAGGTTGACTTCATATAATGTCTAGATGAGAATGTCCCCTTTTGGACATGATTGGGCTACTGTGAAGACCTCAGGGACCTGAAGCGCGAAAACCTTGAGCACAGTGTACAGGTCATATTTTTGAAGGGATTTCATTGTAACTTCGTTGAATCACTCCAGATGATGCCCAGATGAGAATGTTCCCCATTTGGTTGCGTTCATTCAACCATGATGGCTGCCTGAGCCCAAAGCCCGAAAACCTTTAGCACAGACTGCAGGTCGTATTCATGAAGGGATTTCATTGTAACTTGGTAGGTTAACTTCATATAATGTCTAGATGAGAACGTCCCCTTTTGGACACGATTGGACAACTTTGACAGATGCAGGTGCCTGAAGCCCAAAAACCTTGAGCACAGTCTACACGTCATATTTATGAAGGGATTTCATTGTAACTTGGTAGGTTAACTTCATATAATGTCTAGATGAGAATGGCCCCTTTTGGACGTGATTCCTAGGGGGGTTTGATCGTCCCCTACTAGGCGGGTCCTCAGGTGGCGGATAGAGGACGGCCTGCTCAATTGGGCAGGTTTGCTAATTTCTAATTGGCGGGTTTGCTCAATTGAGCTGGTTCGCTGCGGAATATACGAATACACAGCCCCGGACCAAAATGATCAATCCTGCTTATACCATCTGGCAGGCACCTTGTTCTCCCGTGAGGTGTGTTCCGAAGGCCCCGGAAGAAGGAATCCTGGCAGTTGAGGACTCGGGCCCCGTTTAGGGCAATCTCCGGGATGGAGCCCTGGGCTTCATTTCGGAGATAATGTCCAACACACTGCTTTGGCCCCAATTTCGGGAGTAGAAGGATGGTCGGATGGTCCGTTCTGGCCAATCGGGAGCCCCCACCCCAAAAAGTGCTGGGTGTCACGTCGGGGGGCATTTGGTGACCATTCAGTCAATCATTTCTTTTATTCACATAACATAATTGCCATTGTGTACTGTTTTTAAACACTTTGTATTTTAATAGCCACTTATTTTTGCTGCACTGTCTGTTTCGGTTATGCATGGCAACCTTTTATTTCGGTGGTTTATACAGTGATTGATTGGATGGCCGCCATCTGAAGACCTGGCACTTCCACACACGGGCCAATCAGTCAGTGGCATGCTTCGGCATCAACACTGGCTGAGTATATTGCTCCATACCAGGTATGTGGGAATACCGGCAACCCGGTGGGTTCACTGCTTAGCAGTAACCCTACCCCTTGTTGGACTCCGTGGTGGGTGGGAGCCGGAGCAATGAACGATTATACAATTCTATCATGGAAACCACACAAAACAAAAAACTTAAACGAGGTCGAGAATTTCCCTCAGATGATTCTGATTCTGACTCTGAACCAAAACTTTCAACAGCTTTGAATAAATGGCCAAAATTTATTATAATATATGCAGGTGACTCAAGTAAAAGGGCAACTGATATCAACCCTTTTGCCTTAGAGAAAGCTGTTAAAGAGATTGCTGGTACAGTAAAAAATGTTAAAAAGCTGAGGACTGGGGCAATACTTATAGAATGTAACAAGGAAGCACAAGCAATAAATTTACTAAATATAGACAAACTTGCAGATATGGAGGTGAATGCTTTTCCACATAGGACGCTTAACAGCAGCAGGGGTGTAATCAGAACAAGGGAATTAGCAGGTATTGATGCACTAGAAATACAGAAAGAACTTGAACCACAGGGTGTAACATCAGTTAAGAATATCGAAATTAAAAAAAATGGTTCAACCATCAAAACAAACACTTTTATTCTCTCATTTAGCTCAGCCCAACCACCAAAAACAATCAAAGTAGGTTATATGAACATCAAAGTGGATTTATATATACCAAATCCACTTCGATGCTTCAAGTGCCAAAAATTTGGCCATGGACAAAACAACTGCAGGGGTCAAACTATATGCTATAAATGCGGTCAACAACACCAAGATGAGCCATGTAACAATGCCATTAAATGCGTAAATTGTCAGGGCAATCACATGTCATCGTCGAAAGATTGCCCTGTCTGGAACAAAGAAAAAACTATACAGAGAATAAAATGTGAGAAACAAATAAGTTTTAAAGAGGCCAGAGATATTGTGACAACAATGCCTGGTATGAGCACGTCATCACCTTCATATGCTGCAAAACTATCACAGAAAGTACCATCAGTAGCAGTAGGTTGCCAAACCCAATATACATGGATCAAGGGCACGTTACCATCTCTAGTGCAAGCATTCACAATAGAACAACATTCAAATGTAACTGAACCAAAATCCACCCAAACACCTTCAATTCCTCACACAACATTAGAAAATAAATCAACACCAAATCCAAAGAAAGAACAGGAAAAACTACAAGCAAAACCTGAACAGAAAAAAGATCAAACAAAACCGAAACCACACAATCAAAATCTTAGTCAGAATCAGAAAAAGAATACAGCAAAATACAACAAAAAGAATACAGAAACTCAAAAACAGTCGGATAGAATTCCCAAGGCTCTAAAAGACCCTATTACTCGTAATAGGTTTGAAGGCCTTGAATCAATGGAAGTCGGTGAGTGCATCGATGAAACGTTCGGGCCCTTATGCCCGAACGCCTCCCAGAATAGGTCCCCAAGACAGAAATCGCCGAAGAAAACTATTGGGGCTATTTCACCCATTCGTCCACCAGATAAATCTCCAACCAAATATGGATAGAACGAATAAAAATAACATAATACAGTGGAATTGTCGAGGTTTTAGAGCAAATTTTAATGAACTGGGCCTTTTAAGCCAAAAATATAAACCTGCTGCTTTTTGCCTGCAGGAAACTCTTTTAAAGAAACCCGAGGTTCAGGATCATTCAGCATTTAAGCATTATACATCGTATAATGACTGGGCAGATGAAACTGATCTTCATATTTGTGGAACGTCCGTCTTAGTTAGAAACGACATTATCCACAGTCCTGTATCTTTGCAGTCAAATTTACAGGCTGTGGCGGTACGCCTAACTTTAGACAAGACAATTACATTATGTTCTATATACGTTTCACCAAATAAATCCTTACAACTGAATGATCTTGAGCTGCTGGTACAACAGCTTCCAACCCCATACATTTTGTTGGGTGATTTTAACGCACATAGCCCCCTTTGGGGTAATTCCTGCAGTCAAGAGGATGCCAAAGGTAAAGCTGTAGAAGAGTTCATTACAAAATATGACTTGTGTTTGTTTAATGATGGGTCAGACACTTATCTGCACCCCGCATCTGGTTCGTATACATCGATTGATCTTTCAATTGCATGCCCTTCTATCTTCCTTGACTTTTCGTGGAAGGTAGAAGATGACTTGTGTGGGAGTGATCACTTTCCAATTGTGTTGGAGAGTGTAGTTCTGGCGGACGATGAGAGAGTGCCCCAGTGGAACTTTAAAAAGGCTGACTGGGACACTTTTTCATCGCTTTGTTCTGAACGCCTCACACGGGAGAAATTTCAGGATAGTGCTGACCAAATCGAACATTTTACAAACGAGCTGCTTGACATTGCAAACACAGTCATCCCTAAAACCTCGACAAATCCAAAACGTTTCAACAAACCATGGTTTGATGATGAATGCAAAAAGGCTATAAAGGAACGTAAGAAAGCTGAAAGGGAATTTAACAAGTCACCAACTACAAATAATTTAGACAAACTTCGTATAAATCGGGCAAAAACAAGACGACATATAAAACAAAAAAAGAAAAGTTCTTGGGAATCTTACATTTCCAAGATTAATCAAAACACCCCTATCACTAAAATTTGGAGAATGATTAAAAAGATTAAAGGAAAAGAAACAAACTCAACTGTACAACACCTGAAGGAAAACAACACCCGAATTACATCCAAAACAGAAATTTCAAACACTTTGGCCTCCACATTTTCGAAACATTCGTCGTCTAAAAATTGTAATCCAGAATTTATTAAAATTAAAAAACAGCAAGAAAAACAAAAGATCAAATTTAACTCCAACAACCTAGAGGATTACAATGAACCTTTCTCTATGGAAGAGTTACGTAACTCTTTGCATAGAGCAAAGAATACTGCCACTGGTCCCGATGACATTCATTACAATCTTTTAAAGCATCTGCCACAAACATCACTAGAACTTTTATTATCAGTTTTTAATGGCATTTGGGTGACTGGCCAGTTTCCACCATCCTGGCGTAAAGCAACTATAATTCCTATTCCTAAGCCTGATAAAGATCACAGCAACCCAAGCAATTACAGGCCTATTGCCTTAACTAGTTGTCTGTGCAAAACCATGGAGAGGATGATCAATGACCGACTTGTCTGGTTTCTGGAATCGAACAATCTGCTTGCGGATGTTCAGTGTGGTTTCAGAAACCAGAGAAGTACTGTGGATCATTTGGTCAGACTTGAAACGTTTATTAGAAATGCCTTTGCTAGAAAAGAACATGTGGTCGCCATCTTCTTTGATCTGGAGAAGGCATATGATACAACGTGGACGTATGGGATTTTAAAAGATCTTTTTAACATGGGGTTGAGGGGGCGTATGCCTCTTTTTATTGAGAACTTTTTGAGGGACCGCCAATTTCAGGTTCGTGTTGGGTCAACGTTATCTGATCCTCACGGGCAGGAGTTGGGGGTTCCTCAAGGAAGTATTTTATCTGTTACCCTTTTCTCAGTAAAAATCAATAGTATTATTGATGCAATTGAGAATACGGTTGACTCGTCATTGTATGTAGATGACTTTTTAATCTGCTATAGCAGCAAAAAAATGAATGCTATAGAGCGCAAACTTCAGCTGTGTTTGAATAGAATCCAGAAATGGGCTACAGAAAACGGCTTCAAATTCTCTAAAACGAAAACTAATTGCATTCATTTCTGTAAGCTCCGGAAACACCACCTTGATCCGGAATTGAAAATAGACGGGAGTTGAATTAATGTTGTTAAGGAAGTGAAATTCTTGGGTTTGTTGTTCGACAGCAAACTGAATTTCACTTCTCATATAAAACAACTAAAGGTAAAGTGTAAAAGGGCACTGAACCTTTTGAAGGTAGTTGGTAGCACTGATTGGGGTGCTGACCAAAAAACATTACTCCATCTGTATAGATCACTTGTCAGATCAAAATTAGATTACGGCTGTGTGGTTTACGGTTCAGCAAGAAAGTCATATCTCAAAACTCTTGATGCCATTCATAATAGTGGCATAAGAATCAGCCTTGGTGCTTTTCGAACATCACCGGTAGATTCGATGCTTGTTGAGGCAGAGGAGCCTTCTCTTGAGAAGCGCAGAATTAAACTTTCACTCCAATATGTTTCAAAACTTCTTTCTAATCCGTCCAACCCTGCATACAATTGTGTCTCAGAACCTCAAAATACTGAATTTTTTAACCGTCATCAGAAACATATCCCTCCATTGGGAATTAGAATTAAACCTCATATGGAGTCTGCCAAAATTGAACCAGTTACAATAAAAGAGAACCGTGAACCACAAACTCCTCCTTGGCATCTTAAAAAGCCAACAGTTATTTTGGACCTAGCATCTACTAAAAAGTCTGAAACAAATTCTCTGCAGTTTAAGCAGAAATATGCTGAAATTAAGTCCAAGTACAGTACATATACAAGGATCTATACAGACGGATCAAAAGATGGAGACAAAGTAGCATCAGCTGTTGTCACTGATGATCATGTCACTTCAATCAGAATACCGAATCAAAGTTCTATCTTCACAGCTGAAGTTAAAGCTTTGCAACTCGCACTCGAACATATCGAAAATGTCCAGGAAAAGAAGTCGATTATTTTTTCTGACTCTCTTTCCTCTTTGCTTGCTTTGCTCAACCCCAAGTTGAAGAACCCTCTCATTTTGGAACTTCGTGAGAAGTTAACAACTCTCATGTCTGACCAATATGATATCGTGTTTTGCTGGTTATCCGGACATGTAGGTATTGCTGGTAACACCAAAGCAGACAGTGCAGCAAAACAGGCTTTAACAAAGCCTCTCACTGATTTTAACATTCCATACAGTGATTTTAAGCCTCATATTAGTAGTTACATCAAATCTATGTGGCAGGCGGAATGGGATGGGGCGACAAATAACAAGCTCCATCGCTTCCGACCAACTATTTCTGATCACTACCCATCCAGTAACCTTTGTAGAAAAGATCATGTTATTTTGACGCGGTGTCATGTTGGTCATACACGACTAACACATTCCTTTTTGTTGGAGGGTTCTGTGCGACCAGAGTGTGTTCCCTGCCAGCAGGTGTTGTCAGTGGAACACATTCTTTTACATTGTACGGATTTTAATCATGTCAGAGGGCAGTACTTTTCTGTAGGATCTCTGAGAGATCTGTTTTATCGTACGAGCCCGAATATAATTCTCTCATTTTTGAAAACAATCAACCTTTTTAGTAAATTTTAAAATTGTTTTTACCATCTTGAACTAGAGTCTTTAAGACTTAAATTCACCAGGTTGATTTGTGAATTATTCATATTTATTGTTTCTTCATGCACCACTGTTCTTATTACATTGAGTATCATTTTTATTACTGTTTTTACTTACTCTGCTTTGAATTTCGTTTCTGCCATGTTTTTCTTTTAATGTTTTCTCGCCACGATATAGCTTTAGCTGCTGATGTGGCGTTAAGCACCAATAAATAAATAATAATAAATAAATAATTTTGGACGTGATTAGGCAACTGTGATGGCCACAGGTGCCCAAAGTCCGAAAACCTCTAGCACAGAATACAGGTCATATTTATGAAGAGATTTCATTGTAACTTGGTAGGATGACTCCAAATAATGTGTAGATGGGAATATCCCCTTTTGGTCATGGTCATTCAGCCTTGATGGCTGTCCGAGCCCAAAGCCCGAAAAGTATTTATGAAGGGATTTCATTGTAACTTGTTAGGTTGACTCCATATAATGCCTAGATGATGACATCCCCTTTTTGTTGTGATAGGTCAACTATGACGGCTACAGGTACCCAAAGCCTGAAAACCTTGAGCGCAGTCTGCAGGTCATATTTATGAAGAGATTTCATTGTAACTTCGTAAAATCACTCCAGAGCATGCCCAGATGAGAATTTCCCTTTTGGTTGCGATCATTCAACCATGATGGCTGCCCGAGCCCGAAGCCCAAAAACCTTTAGCACAGTCTACAGGTCATATTTATGAAGGAATTTCATTGTAACTTGACTTCATATAATGTCTAGATGAGAGCGTCCCATTTTGGACACGATTGGGCAACTGTGACGGCTGCAGGGGCCCGAAGCCTGAAAACCTTGAGCACTGTCTATGGTCATATTTTTGACGGGATTTCATTGTAGCTTCGTAGGATCACTTCTGATGATGCCCAGATGAGAATGCCCCCTTTTGGTTGCGATCATTTAACCATGATGGCTGCCCGAGGCCAAAGCCTGAAAACCTTTAGCATAGTCTACAGGTCGTATTTATGAAGGGATTTCATTGTAACTTGGTAGGTTGACTTCATATAATGTCTAGATGAGAACGTCCCATTTTGGACGCGATCAGACAACTGTGACGGCTCCAGGGGCTCAAAGCCCGAAAACCTTTATCACATTCTCCAGATCATATTTATGAAGGGATTTCATTGTAACTTGGTAGAAAGACTCCAAATAATGCCTAGATGAGAACATCCCCTTTTGGTCGTGATCATTCAGCCTTGATGGCTGCCCAAGCCCAAAAACCTTTAGCATAGTCTATAGGTCGTATTTATGGAAGGATTTCATTGTAACTTGTTAGGTTGACTCCATATAATGCCTAGATGATGACATCCCCTTTTGATCGTGATTGGTCAACTGTGATGGCTACAGGTGCCCAAAGCATAAAAACCTTGATCACAGCCTACAGGTCATATTTATGAAGGGATTTAGTCTACACCAAAAATTATTTTTTAGCTGTGAGAAGCAGCTCAATATGTGGCAATGTCCGTCTGTCTGTCGGTCTGTCAGTCAGTCCATCGGTCAGTCCGTCGGTCGGTCACCAACGTTTAAAAAACACCATAACTCCTAAAATACTTGATGGAATGACACCATACTTGGTATGCAAGTTTATCATCGTGATGTCTACACCCTCTAAATAGTGCATGTCATTCGGATAATTTCTGTCACATTTATGGACTTGTCACCAACGAGTTTTCTTGTCACCGAGTTTTAAAACATCATAACTCCTAAGATAACTGATGGAATGGCACAATACTTGGTATGCAAGTGTATCTTCAGGATGTCTACACACTCTCAATAGTGCATGTCATTCGGATAATTTCTGTCACATTTGTGGACTTGTCACCAACGAGTTTTCTTGTCACCAACGAGTTTTGAAACATCATAACTCCTAAGATAACTGATGGAATGGCACAATACTTGGTATGCAAGTGTATCTTCATGATGTCTACACCCTCTCAATAGTGCATGTCATTCATACAATTTCTGTCATATTTATGGACTTGCCACCAACAAGTTTTCTTGTCACCAACGAGTTTTAAAACATCCTAACTCCTAAGATAATTGATGGAATGACGCCTTACTTGGTATGCAAGTGTATCTTCATGATGTCTACACCCTCTCAATAGTGCATGTCATTCGGATAATTTCTGTCACATTTATGGACTTGTCACCAACGAGTTTTTTTGTCACCAACAAGTTTTTTTTGTCACCAACGAGTTTTAAAACATCATTGGTGTTGCACGAATCTGCTCGGCTTCAGCACTGTGACTGTGCGCTCTTGTTATTGAAAACATAGCATACAGGTAACAGAATTTACCATATTCACAATTATCACAATTCTTGTCATATTTCATAATCCTTTCATAAAGATTGAACATTATCCTTTTCGTCAAACACAACACACAGTCAAGTTAAGCTACTCATTGACACTTTCTTTTGATTCTGATTGGTGGATTTTGAAAAATCTTCTCTGAAACCACTGGACCAAATGTTTTGAAACTTTGTGTGGTTGATAACTGGGACCCACTCTACCAATGATCTTCATTTAATGTTGACTGGGTTGCAAACATGGCTTCAGTTGTGGCTTATAATTACTATAGAAACACTATTGGAAATCACATTTTCATCTTCTTCTCTGGAACTACTGAGTCAACGTGAACCAAACTTGGCAGGAATGATCTATGGGAGGCCCTCTACTAACTGTCCTCATTTGGTCCCCTTGAATATAAAACTAGGCCGTCTGAGGCATTTTTAGTCGAGTTGTGGCGAAGTCAAACTCGACTTATAGTTTGATGAATGGCTGGTGGGCGGGCGGGCTTTCGTAAACAATTGGTTTCCGGATGATAACTTGATAATTGTTCAACCCATGTTCATGAAACTTCATAGGTAGGTTGGTATCGGTGAGAGGAAGAACCCTATTTATTTTGGACTCGCTAGGTGAAAGGTCAAGGTCACAGTGATCTTCAACATACTAAATCATAAACAAATGGTTTCCGGATGATAACTTGATAATGTTTCGAGGTTGGCCTTTGTGAGAGGAAGAACCCTATATATTTTGGACTCACTAGGTCAAAGGTCAAGGTCACAGTGACCCTGAACATAGTAAATCAAAACAATTGGTTTCCGGATGATAACTTGATAATGGTTTGACCCATGTTCATGAAACTTCATAATTAGGTTGGCATCAGTGAGAGGAAGAACCCTATTTATTTTGGACTTGCTTGGTGAAAGGTCAAGGTCACAGTGACCTTCAACATAGTAAATCGTAAACAATTGGTTTCCGACGGTAACTTGATAATGGTTTGACCCACTTTCATGAAACTTCATAGGTTGGTTGGCCTAGGTGAGTAGAAGACCCCTATGTATTTTGGACTCACTAGGTCAAAGGCCAAGGTCACAGTGACCTTGAATATAGTAAATCGTACACAATTGGTTTCCAGATGATAATTTGGCAATAGTTCCACCGGTGTTCATGAAACTTCATAGGTAGGTTGGCATTGGTGCATGAAAGAGCCCTATTTATTTCGGAATCACTAGGTCAAAGGTCAAGGTCACAGTGACCCTTCACATAGTAAATTGTAAACAATTGGTTTCCGGTCGATAAGTTGATATGGAATTAAACCCACTTTTGTGCTGTCACAACTCGACATTGGATCGGTGATCCTATCGGCATTTTTAGCTCAACTTTGACGAAGTAAAATTTGAGCTATTGTCATGGCCCATCGTCCGTCGTCCGTCTGTCCGTCTGTCCGTACGTCAACAATTGGCTATGGCTCGGGCTAGAGGTCGTATTTATGAACCGATCTTTACGAAACTTCTTATGTACCTTTGTTATGACCCTGGGACGGGAACGAGTGTTTTTAGGTGTGGTCCGAAATTCAAGATGGCTGCCAGTGGCCATTTTGTACCGATGATGCAAAAATCAGTTTTTTGTACAGAACTTCTGTATGAAAGTTCTGATTTGAATAAAGTTTTGTATAAATGTTTAGTACCATGGGATACATTACATATAATACGGGTTTTTTTCTCGTGCGTAAATTATGAAAATTAGACTGACTTTGATTTATTTAGTGTTACTTTCAGAGCTGTAAGTGCCAAGCTGCTATGGCTCGGGCTAGAGGCCGTATTTATGAACCGATCTTTACGAAACTTCTTGGGTACCTTTGTTATGACCGTGGGACGAGAACGAGTGTTTTTGGGTGCGGTCCAAAATTCAAGATGGCTGCCAGCTGCCATTTTGTACCGACGATGCAGAAATCTGTTTTTTGTACAGAATTTCCATATGAAAGCTCTGATTTGAATAATTTTTTGTATGAATGTTTAGTACCATGGGATACATCACATATAATACGGGGTTTTTTCTCGTACGTAAATTGTGCAAATTAGACTAATTTTGATGTTTTTTGGGGTTACCTTCAGCACTGTAAGTGCAAATGCCAATATGGCTCGGGCTAGAGGCCGTATTTATGAACCGATCTTTACGAAACTTCTTGGGTACCTTTGGTATCACCGTGGGACGAGAACGAGTGTTTTGGGGTCCGGACCGAAATTCAAGATGGCCGATGGCAGCCATTTTGTACAAAATTAGGTGCAATCAGATTTTTGCACAGAACTTCCATATGAAAGCCCTGATTTGAATAATTTTTGTGTGTGAATGTTTAGTACCATGGGATGCATCACATATAATACGGGTTTTTTTCTCGTGCAGAAATTATGCAAATTAGATGAACTTTGATTTTTTCAGTGCGACTTACACACAGTAAGTACACATGTCAATACGGCTCAGACTAGAGTCTGTATTTATGAACTGATCTTCACGAAATGTCTTGGGTACCTTTGTTATCACCTTGGGACGAGAACGAGTGTTTCTGGGTGCGGTCTAAAATTCAAGATGGCTGCTAGTGGCCATTTTGTACCGAAATTAGGTCTAATCAGTTTTTTGTACACAACTTCTATACAGCTCAGACTAGAGGCCATATTTATGAACCAATCTTTACGAAACTTCTTGGGTACCTTTGTTATCACCATGGGATGAGAGCGAGTGTTTTTGGGTGTGGTCCGAAATTCAAGATGGCCACCAGCAGCCATTTTGTACCAAAATTAGTGCAATCAGTCTTTTGTATAGAACTTCTGTATGAAAGTTCTGATTTTAATAAATTTTTGTATGAATGTTTAGTAACATGGAATACATCACATATTGTAAGGGTTTTTTTTTCATGCAGAAATTATGCAAATTAGATGAACTTTGATTTATTCAGTGCTACTTACACAATGTAAGCACACATGTCAATACGGCTCAGGGTAGAGGCTGTATTTATGAACCGATCTTCACAAAACTTCTTGGGTACCTTTGTTATCTCCTTGGGATGAGAATGAGTGTTTCTGGGTACGGTCCAAAATTCAAGATGGCTGCCAGTGGCCATTTTGTACCGAAATTAGGTCCAATCAGTTTTTTGTCACAAGTTCTATACAGCTCGTATTTATGAACTGATCTTCACAAAACTTCTTGAGTACTTTTGTTTTCACCTTGGGACAGGAACGAGTGTGTTTTGGGGTGCCTTTGTTATCATTGTGCTATGAGAACAAATATTTTGGGGTTCAGTCAGACCCACTCTGGGACTCAAAGATTTTTTCTAGTTCAGCATCTGACTGTCACCCACCTTTACAATACTTTACCTATACATTTGTTACAGGCAACGGTCAGTATTTATGTACAGACCGTTACAATACTTTATATGTACCTTTGTTATCAGGTCATTACCTAGATGTTTGTCATTGCTGTGTCACATACTATACATGTACATGTCTTTGTCTTGACAAGTTGAGCTACAGTGTCATTGACACTTTCATTTGATTCTGATGTGTGGATTTTCAAAAATTTCCTCTGAAACTACCAGGCCAAATATTTTGATACTACACATGAATGATGACAGGGACCCCCTCTACCAACGATTGTCATTTTATGTTGATTGGGTTGTAAACATGGCTGCAATTGTGGCTTACAGTTACTATAGAAACCCTATGGGAAATCACATTTTCATCTTTTTCTCTGGAACTACTGAGCCGAAGTGAACCAAACTTTGCAGGAATGGTCTATGAGAGGATGGAAATATGTGGCCGCGAGAGGCTATATTCTGCTTCACCCAGTGCCTCTCCTGTCTGCACGAAGATCAGTACTGTCAGTAAAATACTTGTTTTTTGAGAATCTGGTAAGGGTTGGTTCCAGTTTTCTCCAGTGAGAACTGGGAAAAAAACCCAAAATATTGTGTATACAGTACAAGTCAAAATAAGTTGTAGCATAACTGCAATAAACTAAGTAAACTACTGCTCCTGCACTGACAAGATCAGAATCTGACATTTTCTGGAAAGGTATCAGTGAGAGCTTTTCCAGAAAATGCTGTCAGCTTCTGGTCTTACCAGTGTAGGAAGGGAAAGGTACATGGTTTATAGGATTATCCTACAACTTATTTTGACTACTACTGTAAACAAATGCAGCTGTAATTATGTTAATACATGTATTACTCTCAAGTTACTTATCTGAAATACTGATTGATAACAGGTGCTTGGAAAGCATGGAAGTTTTGTTTATTTTCTTTTCCCAGTAGCTGTCCAAAATAATGAAATTATTTAAGATATGACAAAATTGGAGTAAAATGTATTTCCTGTAACCTTTTACCTATCCAAAGCTATTTGAAAGAGAGTATTGTCTGAAAAATTGTAATTCTCAAAATATTTAACCTTCTTTTTTTTTTTGTTCAAACAGAATTCATAAATGTGTGCATTTTCAAGAAATCTTCTTTGAAACTACAAGGCCAAATGTTTTGAAACTTAATGTGACTGATGACTGTAACCCCCTCTACCAATGATTCTCATTTAATCTTCATCGGGTTGCAATTATGGCTGCAATTGTGGCTTATAGTTACTATAGGAACCCTATAGAAAATCACATTTTCATCATTTTCTCTGAAAGTCCTGAGCCAATGTGAACCAAACTTGGCAGGCATGGTCTATGAGAGGTTCTCTACAACTGTTACTCATTTTATTCCTGTTGGATGAAAAACGTGGCTGCCAGAAGCATTCTTGGATTCTGATTTGTCAATATTGAAACCTCTTCTCTGAAACCTCAGGCCAAATGTTTGAAACTTTGCATGGTTGATGACTGGGACACCCTCTAACAACATTCCTCATTTAATATTGATCGTGTTGCAAACATGGCCACAATTGCAGTTTATAGTTACTGTAGAAAAACCCTACAGGAAATCCCATTTTCATCCTCTCTCTGGAATTACTAAGCCGCCGTGAACCAAAACCTGGCAGGAATGGTCTATAGGAGGCCCTCCACAAATGATCCTATTTGGTTGGAAAATATGACCACCAGAGACATTCTATGATTCTATTTCATGGATTCATGTAATGTTGATGTAATGTTGCAAACATGGTCACAATTGCAGCTCATAGTTACCATGGGAAGCCTATGGGAAATCACATTTTTATATGTAGTTCCAGGTGAGCGATTGCAGGCTCCTTAGAGCCTCTAATTTAATTATGCATTGTTGGTGTCTAGAGGAAGCTTCCTTTCAATGTTGGACCAACCAGCTGAACCCAGATAACCACCAGTGGCCAATTCATTATTTCTTCCATGATGGCCAACTTGAATTTGGTTTTTGCCCAATATCTAATGAATACCTACTCAAATCAATTCATTTTTAGCTCAACTTTGGCAAAACCAAATTGAGCTTATGCCATGGCCAGTCGTCCGTCTGTCCGTCAACAATTCAATACGGCTCGGGCTAGAGGCCGCATTTATGAACCGATCTTTGCGAAACTTCTTGGGTACCTTTGTTATGACCGTGGGACGAGAACAAATGTTTTGGGGTCCGATCCGAAATTCAAGTTTGCCGCTGGCGGCCATTTTGTACAGACTTAGGTGCAATCAGATTTTGCGCAGAACTTCCATATGAAAGCGCTGATTTGAATAATTTTGTGTATGAATGTTTAGTACCATGGGATACATCATATATAATACAGGTTTTTTTCTCGTACGTAAATGATGCAAATTAGACTAACTTTGATGTATTTAATGTTACTTTCAGCACTGTAAGTGCAAATGCCAATACGGCTCAGGCTAGAGGCCGTATTTATAAACCGATCTTTACGAAACTTCTTGGGTACCTTTGGTATCACCGTGGGATGAGAACGAGTGTTTTTGGTTGCGGTCCGAAATTCAAGATGGCCAATGGCAGCCATTTTGTACAAAATTAGGTGCAATCAGATTTTTGCACAGAACTTCCATATGAAAGCGTTGATTTGAAAAAAATTTTGTGTGTATGTTTAGTACTATGGGATACATCACATATAATTCGCGTTTTTTTCTCATGCAGAAATTATGCAAATTAGATGAACTTCGATTTTTTCAGTGCTACTTACACACAGTAAGTACACATGTCAATACGGCTCGGGCTAGAGGCAGTATTTATCAACCGATCTTCACGAAACTTCTTGGGTACCTCTGTTATCACCATGGGACGAGAATGAGTGTTTCTGGGTGCGGTCCAAAATTCAAGATGGCTTCCAGTGGCCATTTTGTACCAAAATTAGGTCTAATCAGTTTTTAGCTCATCTTGACAAAGTCAAGCTGAGCTAATCTCATCGCTCTCCGTGCGTCGTCCATCGTCTGTCGTCCGTCGTCCGTCGTCCATCGTCCATCGTCCGTCAACACCATGTTTTGGTCTTCTCCTCCAAAGCCACTGGGCCAATTCAAGTGAAAGTTTGTGTGAGTAATGGTCTCAAAGGGGCATTTCATTTTTGTTCAACTCAGCATGCCCAGCCCCATAGGGAGGGAGTGGGGGAAAATGCTCCAAAATATTTTAAATATCTTCTCAAGAACCAGTGTGTACAATGACTTGATATTTGCTATGGAGCTTCCAAATGAGGTGTAGAATCAAGTTTGTTCAAACGAAGTTCATGAAGTAATATTTGGCTTTGTAATAGGAGGGGTAAGATTTTTGGCCCCGCCCAAAATTTCTATTTTCTGAACCGATAGTCCGGTATGAACCAAATTTGGTTTGTGGTAGTATTGGGTCATAAGTACTTGACCCATGCAAAAAAAAAAATTCCCGTATCCCTATGGGAACCCTGGGAGCTAAAAATAGAAGTATTTTCAAACGCCCATATTTCCCAAACCCCACGGAACAGAGAGCTTTTATTTGGTATGAAGTATCCTTATGACCAGTAGAATTGAATGGTAAAAAAAAATTGCCATCGGTTATGTTGGGTGTTCTGTAATGGGCATCGAAAAAATGCTGAGTCAGCATATTTGCAAAAATTAAAAAAAAATCTTTTCTCCAGAACCAATCATCAGAATCTTTTGATATTTGGTATACAGCATTCATAGGGGGGTCAGATAAAAGTTTGTTGAAATAAAGCTCATTGGTTCATATTTGGGCTCTCTACAGGAGCCCGAAGTTTTAACATAGGGTAATATGGGGAATATTCTTTAAAAATCTTCTTCTTCAGAACCACCAGTCAGAATCTTTTAATATTTGGTCTAAATCATTGTTATGAGGGTCAGATTCTAGATTGTTCAAACCAAGTCCCTAGGTTAATATTTGGGCTTCCTACGGAAGCCCAAATTTTATCTTTATTCTATATGGAGGGTAATTTAAAAAAATCTTCTTCTTCAGATCCATCAGTCAGAATGCTTTGATATTTGGTATGCAACATCTCTATGGGGGTCAGATTCAAGTTTGTTCAAATCAGATCCCTAGGTATATATTTGGGCTCACTATGGTAGCTCAAATTTTTACTTAGTGCAATATGAGGAAATTTCTTTAAAAATCTTCTTCTTCAGATCCACCAGTTGGAATTCTTTTATATTTGGTATACAACATCTCTAGGGGGGTCAGATTCCAGGTTGTTCAATTCGAGTGCCTAGGTTAATATTTGGGCTCCATATGGGAACATGAAATTTAACTTAGTACAATATGAGGGAATTTCTTCAAAAATCTTCTTCTTCAGATTCACTTGTCAGAATGCTTTCACATTTGGTATACAACATCTCTAGGGGGTCAGATTCAAGTTTGTTCAAATCGGATCAATAGGTTAATATTTGGGCTTGCTATGGTAGCCCAAATTTGAACTTAGTGCAATTCGAAAAAATTTCTTTACAATTTCTCTTCTTCAGATCCAACAGTCAGAATGCTTTCATATTCGGTACACAACATCTCTAGGGAAGTCAGATTTAACTGTGTTCAAATCAAGAGCCTGGGTTAATATTTGGGCTCTCTATGGGAGCCGGAATAGGCCATTTTGCCGAAGAATTAAAAATTTTGTATTCAGTACCCTCCAGAGGTACTAAGATTAATCCACATAGGTTGTATCAAGGGGCTTCATAGGGGAGCTCTACATTTTACTTATGATCAACTGAAGAAAGGGCATGATGCCCAGATTATTTTTGTCACTCCTGAGGGACTCAAGGATTGACAGTGTAGCCTATGGAGATGGCTTGCTTAATGTAGACTCATTCTTGGACTCTGTTTAAATTGTGTTCTGTACAAGATGAGCGCTTCAGGCCCCGAGGGGCCTCTTGTTTGTACACAACTTCTATACGGCTCAGGCTAGAGGCCGTATTTATGAACCGATCTTTATGAAACTTCTTGGGTACCTTTGTTATCACCATGGGATGAGAACGAGTGTTTTGGGGTGTAGTCCGAAATTCAAGATGGCCAATGGCAGCCATTTTGTACAAAATAAGGTGCAATCAGATTTTTGCACAGAACTTTTTGTACCAAAATTAGTGCAATCAGTCTTTTGTACAGAACTTCTGTATGAAAGTTCTGATTTGAATAAATTTTTGTATGAATGTTTAGTAAAATGGAATACATCACATATAATACGTGTTTTTTCTCGTGCAGAAATTATGCAAATTAGATGAATTTTCATTTATTTAGTGCTACTCATACACTGTAAGTGCACATGTCAATACGGCTCGGGCTAGAGGCTGTATTTATCAACCGCTCTTCCAGATACTTCTTGGGGCACCTTTGTTATCACCTTGGGACGAGAATGAGTGTTTCTGAGTGCGGTCCAAAATTCAAGATGGCTGCCAGTGGCCATTTTGTACTGAAATTAGGTTCAATCAGTTTTTTGTCACAACTTCTATACAGCTCGTATTTATGAACTGATCTTCACGAAACTTCTTGGGTACCTTTGTTTTCACCTTGGGACAGGAATGTGGGTGTTTTGGGGTGCCTTTGCTATCACTGTGCTATGAGAACAAATATTTTGGGGTTCAGTCAGACCCACTCTGGGACTCAAAGATTTCTTTTCTAGTTTAGCATCTAACTGTCACCCACCTTTACAATACTTTACCTATACATTTGTTACAGGCTACGGTCAGTATTTATGTACAGACCGTTACAATACTTTATATGTACCTTTGTTATCAGGTCATTACCTAGATGTTTGTCATTGCTGTGTCACATACTATACATGTACATGTCTTGACAAGTTGAGCTACAGTGTCATTGACACTTTCATTTGGTTATGCATTATCAGTGTCTAGTGGAAGCCAAAAAACAAAAAAAAATACATTTCAGTTGAGTGAAAGTTGTTTTTTATGCACTAAATGACTCAAAATTCTTTAAAACTAATTTTAAACTTTAAATAAACCAAATCGTCAAATGTATTTCACCTCTTCTCTTTCTACCTCACTCCACTTACCCATGTTACAAATACAACATTGATACATGACTGTTTGAACGCAAGGTTTTTTGTCTATTCTGGAAACTGACAAAAAAATGAGAAATAGAGATTTAGAATTCCAGGTCCTTAAAAAAAACACCTTACTGGAAATATTGGAAATCCAGGCATTATTTCTGTGGTCATTGCATCAAATTTGATACATGAACTAGAAAAAACATCTGACATAAGACAACAAAGTTATAAATTATTGCATGTCTTCATTCCTCTGTAATGTTATCTAGCCATAGATGCTGAATTTTACTGTAAATCATTCTATAAACAAGTTTCTAGGGTAAGGGCTATGGAGGGCTTCTTAGTTTGACTTTTTTTTGTTGCGGGGGGGGGGGGGGGGGGGGCGTATTTTAAGTGTATGGGTGGGGGCATTCCAACACAATTTCAAGACCTGGAATGGCTTGATCTTCATTTGTGTACTTCATCTTGCTACCCACTCCAAACCCCCTTTTAACTGTGTGCAAGACATTTTGAATACCATATTATAAACTATACAGACTGATGTGACGTCTTTGGTACGTTGCATATACATTTGCTTGGGTTTATATTAGTTTTCCAAATTGAGGAATTATGTTAAATTAGAAGATTTATGTCCTTTTGGAAGACATATCCACATATTTAGCGCTTTCTAAGAGCTTTCTGTCAGATCCATAGGCATACGAGCCAGGGGGGGGGGGGGGGGTAGGGGCAGTCCCCCCCCCCCCCCACCCCCCCCTGGATTCGGGCAAACCAGCTTTAGAAATCCGGGCAAGGAACGGCAGAGAGAGAGAGAGAGGGTTGGGGTGCAGGACGAAACAAAACAAAACAACATTAAAATAAAAGATAATCATTAGCAGTGACAGTAGATTCCTGTTTCCTGAATGTTATTCCATCAGAAATCTTTCAATGGCACCCTAATTAGCTCATCTATAGCGGCCCTCCTTAATAACTATTTTGCGTTTAGTTTTATGCCTTCGTCATTGAGATAAGGTCATGACCTCGTCTCGTTGAATGCCCGAAATGAAACAAGCCCATGATTTCTGCAAAATCTGCAAAAGAAAAATAGCTGCGAATCTTTCCAATATCCTTACATACTGACCCTTTAATATCTTAGTTGCTAGTTGCCAGGATAGCGGAAATCGGTATTTCTTTTAACTCCTGGCACACCGATGTCAAAACATCAACTTTTACGTTTAGAATTATCCCCCCTTGCTTTGCGTAGATCTCAACAATAAATATTTGCATGACAGAGCACTGTTAACACTTAGTAAAGGAAAATAACCGTGGACTGAAATACAGGATACATTGACATCAGAGTGCGAGGAGTTAAGTTCATTACTTGGTAATGCATACCACCTTTTAATTAAACATCTTTGATACCATCATGTATATTTGTATTCCATCCATGCAGGACTTCGGGCAAATCAAAAGGTTTGGCCCCCTACATCATGAAAGCCCTGTACGCCCATGGTCAGATCCACACACATCCTATGTTGTTATTAGCTCACCTGACTGAAAGTCAGGGTGAGCTTTTCTGATCACTTTTCGTCCGTCGTCCGTCGTGAAGGTGGTGTTTGGGCCTTTTTCTCCCAAACCACTGGCCACATATTAATGAAATTTCATGTGAGTAGGGGTTATATAAGGGCATTTTGATTTTTTATCAAATTAGGTTTCGGCCCATATTGAGGAGAGGGATGGGACAAAAATGCTTCAATACTTAAAAAATCTTCTTCTCAAGAACCAGCAATAGCAGAGCCTTGATATTTGGTATGCAGCTTCCTTTTGAGGTGTAGACTCAAGTTTGTTCAAGAGTAGTTTGGGGGGCTATATTTGACATGTTAAAGGAGGGGCAAAAATTTTAGCCCTGCCCCAAATTTCTGTTTTCCAAACTGCGAGGCCGATTTGAACCAAATTTTACGTGAGTGCTTATTGGGTCATAAGTACCTAATTTATGCAGAAATTTTTTTTCCCGTAGCCCCTTTGGGAACCACAGGAGCTAAAAATAGAAAAAAATTAAAATGCCCATATCTCCAAAACTACACGGCACTGAGAATTCTTATTTGTTGTGAAGCGCCCTTAGGACCAACAGAATGGAATGGTAAAAAAAAATTGCCATCGGTTTTATCATGGGGTACTTTTGGGGACTTTGAAAAAGTGCTGAGTCAGCATTTTTTAACACTGTGGCTAATGGGAAAAACATATAAGACAACTTTTCTCCCAAATCACTGCTCCAAAAGCTTTCAAATTTCACATATAACATCTTTGGAAGATTGTTTCACATGTTTATTGAAATCAGTTGCCTGGGTCGATATTTGGGCTCTCTATGGGAGCCCAAATGTTTAAATTAGTGCAGTATGAGGAGTATTTTTTAAAAATCTTCTTCTTCAGATCTACCAATAAGAATCTTTTGATATTTGGTGTGCAGCATCCTTAGGGGGGGTGAGATTCAAGTTTGTTGAAGCCAAGTCCCTGGGTTCATATTTATGCTGAAAATTTGGGGTCCCGTTGCGGACTTAGAAATTTTGGACCAAAATCCGGAAATTTTTTTTTGTTTTTTATGCATTTCTGTCAATTTTAAGACAAAAAATTTTTTTTTTTACACCGAAAATTTGGGGTCCGGGTGGGACTTAGAAAATTTTGGACCAAAATCCGGAATTTTTTTTTTTGTTTTTTATGCGTTTCTGTCAATTTTAAGACAAAAAAAAATTTTTTCCACTGAGAATTTGGGGTCCGGGTGGGATTTAGAAAATTTTGGACCAAAATCCGGAATTTTTTGTTTTGTTTTTTATGCGTTTCTGTCAATTTTAAGACAAAAATTTTTATTTTTATTTTTACACCGAAAATTTGGGGTCCAGGTGGGACTAAGGCTGGAAGTATTTTGTATCGGAAAACAATCTGTTTTTATGCGTTTATATCAATTTTGGGGCGTAAAAGTGCAGGAACTGAAAATAGAAGGAAAATCCTGTGTATTGTGTGGGCACAATTGCTTCATCTAGTTGGTGTATGCTTTTCTTAGGAGGGGCGTATGCAGCTTATTCAAGTCAAGTCCCTGGTTTGATATTTAGACAGGTGAGCGCCCTCAGGCCCCCTGGGGCCTCTTGTGTGTAATTTGTTTTGAAAGTTGAAAATAAATATTGTTTAAACTAGATCCACATATTTGGACCTTTTGTGTGATGAATGGCAACTGAACTGCAAACCTTCTTTATATGAACCTGTTACCTGTCTTCAGAAAATTGTGAATGTGTTAATCAGGCTATTAATGAACTACACTGCAGAAAATCTATAAGAAAAGAAGTTTTAAGAATGTTCTCTGGGTCAACAACCTCATACGTACATGATACCCCATTTTGGGCCCCCTTCCCCAAGTGCACCTTTTGTTTGGTAATTGTTTTAAAATGAGCAACTGTCGTACCCCCAATTTTTAGCTCACCTGACTGAAAGTCAGGGTGAGCTTTTCTTATCACTCTTCGTCCATCGTCCGTCTGCTCATATTGAGCAGAGGGGTGTGGAAAAAAGGGCCAAATCTTTTGAAAATCTTCTTCTAATGAACCACCAGTAGCAGAGACTTGGTATATGGTATACAAAGTCCTTTTGAGGTTTAGAATCAAGTTTGTTCAAGAGAAGTTTGTCGGGCATTATTTGCCTTCGTTATGGGAGGGGCAAAAATTTTGGCCACGCCTAAAATTTCTATTTTCAGAACCGTGACGTCGATTTGAACCAAATTTGATATGAGATGATAATGGGTCATAAGTAGTTGATTGATGCAAAAATTTGTTTTCTCATTGCCCCGTGGGAACCTCGGGAGCTAAAAATAGGAAAAACCTTAAAACTGCCATATCTCCAAAACTACATGGCACAGAGAATTCTTATTTTGTATAAAGCTTACTTTTATCCAGTAGAATAGAATGGTTAAAAAAAACCCTATCGGTTTGATCACAAGGTACTTTTTTCAGGACTTTTGAAAAAGTGCTGAGTCAGCACTTTTTAACACTGTTGGCAATGGGAAAAACATTAAAAAAACTTCTCCAGATCCAGCAGGCAGAATCTTTTGATATTTCGTATGGTGGATCTGATTCAAGTTTGTTCAAATCGGCCCCTGGGGTTCATATTTGGGCTCAGTATAGGAGCCCAATTTCGAACTTAGTGCATTTCATGCAAATTTCTTAAAAAATCTTCTTCTCCAGATCCAGCTGGCAGAATCTTTTGATATTTGGTATGCAACATTGTGGGGTGGATCTGATTCAAGTTTGTGCAAATCGGCCACCTGGATTCATATTTGGACTCACTATAGAAGCCCAAATTCGAACTTAGTGCATTTCAGGCAAATTTCTTCAAAAATCTTCTCCAGATCCAGCAGGCAGAATCTTTTGATATTTGGTATGCAACATTGTGGGGTGGATCTGATTCAAGTTTGTTCAAATCGGCCCCCTGGGTTTATATTTGGGCTCAGTATAGGAGACCAAATTTGAACTTAGTGCATTTCAGGCAAATTTCTTTGAAAATCTTCTCAAGAACCAGCAGGCAGAATCTTTTGATATTGGGTATGCACAATGCTTAGGGGGGTGAGATTCAATTTTGTTCAAGCCAAGTCCCTGGGTTCATATTTGGGCTAACTGTGGGAGCCTAAATTATAACTTAGTTCAAAATGAGGAACTTTCTTTAAAAATCTTCTTTAGATCCGGTAGTCGGAATGTTTTGATATTTGGTATGCAGCATCCTTAGGGGAGTGAGATTCAAGTTTGTTCAAGCCATGTCCCTAGGTCCATATTTGGGCTCACTGTGGGAGCTTGAATTGTAACTTTGTTCGAAATGAGGAATTTTCTTAAAAAACCTTCTTCTTCAGATCCAGCAGTCGGAATGGTTTGATATGTGGTGAGTAGCATCCTTGGGGGGGGGGGGGGGGGATTCAAGTGTGTTAAAGCCAAGTCCATGGGTCCATATTTGGGCTCCCTGTGGGGGCCCAAGTTATAACTTAGTCAATATGAGGAATTTTTCTTTAAAAATCTTCTTCTTCAGATTCAGCAGTTGGAATGTTTTGATATTTGGCATGGAGCAACCTTAGGGGGCTGAGATTCAAGTTTGTTCAAGCCAAGTCCTTTGGTTCATATTTGGGCTCACTATGGGAGCCTGAATGGAAACTTGCATTTCAGGCAAATTTCTTTGAAAATCTTCTTCTCAAGATCCAGCAGGCAGAATCTTTTGATATTGGGTATGCACAATGCTTAGGGGGGTGAGATTCAATTTTGTTCAAGCCAAGTCCCTGGGTTCATATTTGGGCTCACTGTGGGAGCCTAAATTATAACTTAGTTCAAAATGAGGAATTTTCTTTAAAAATCTTCTTCAGATCCAGCAGATGAATGCTTTTGATATTTTTTATGCAGCATCCTTAGGGGGGTAAGAATCAAGTTTGTTCTAGCCATGTCCCTAGGTTCATATTTGGGTTAATTGTGGGAGCTCGAATTGTAACTTGGTTCAAAATGAGGAATTTTCTTTAAAAATCTTCTTCTTCAGACCAGCAGTCGGAATGTTTTGATATTTGGTGTGCAGAATCCTTAGGGGTGTGAGATTCAGGTTTGTTAAAGCCAAGTCCCTGGGTTCATATATGGGCTCCCTGTAGGAGCCCGAATTATGATTTAGTTCAATATGAGGAATATTCTTTAAAAATCTTTTTTTTAGATCCACTGGTCAGAATCTTTGGATATTTGGTATAAGCTTTTCTTAGGAGGAGCAGATGCAACTTGTTGAAATCAATTCTCTGGGTTGATATTTAGGCTACCATGTCAGGTGAGCGCCCTCAGGCCCCCTGGGGCCTCTTGTTAGCTCCGCTGACAAAGTCAGCAGAGCTTTTCTTATACTGATTCGTCCGTCGTCCATCGTCTGTCGTCCGTCGTCTGTCGTCCGTCGTCTGTTGTCCGTCTGTCCGTCTGTCCGTCCATCGTCAACATTTTATTTTTCCGAGCCATAATTTCTAAACCGCTGAATATTTTTCCAACAAACTTCATAACAATATGTATTATCAAAAGACGGTGTGTCATCAATTATTCTGCGGTCTGTAAATTCACAGGGTCAAGGTCACAGGATCAAGAAAATCTTAAGATATTTTTGATATTTGTTTGTCCAAGCCATAATTTCTGAACCGCTGAATATTTTTCGGCTAAAGTTTGTAACAATATTAGTATTAGAAAACATGCCCATGCGATCAGTGGCCCTCAGCGGAGCTCTCTAGGCGTGACAGGCCTCTTGTTTATTATTATATGCTGCAGACCAGCAATACGCTTTAGAGTTCTCAGCCAGATTTTATTTTCTATTCAAACTCCACTATGAGCATTTGACTGTATAGTTTCATCATAGCTTGGCATGTCCAGATGAGAACATCATATTTTGGTCAGGTTTGGTCAGCCTTGATTGCACAGTTTGCTGGTTGCATTTATGAAGGGATTTCATTGTAAATTGGTAGGATGACACGGTACACTATCTAGATGAAAATGACTTATTTAAGTCGTGATCAGTCAACCGTAACTGACACACAGCCTCATGACCAAGATTTGTTTAGCATAGTCTACAGTTTATATTTATGAAGCGATTTCATTGTAACTTGGTAGGATGACTTGGTATGATGTCTAGATGAGACTGTCCTATTTTATGATTGGTCAGCTATTACCGCTGCTTGAGCATGTGACCTAGATTCCTTTAGCACTTTCATTGTAACTTGGTAGAATGACTGGCCTATTGTGGTCGTGATTGGTCAACCAGGACGAGCACATGACTTATATGACTGTGAGTACCACATCAACCCAGGCCTCAATTCTTCAGTACAGTCAGCACCTCAAATTATTCTTGTTGAAAACATAGCATGTGGCTATAGATATTAACATATTCTCAATTATCACAACTCTTGTGCTCTCTCAAAATCCTTTCATAAACATTGAACATTATCCTTTTCATCAGACACAACACATTGACACTTTAGTTTCAACAATATTTATTTCCAGTTATCAGAGAAAAAGACATACAACAATGAAATGTGTGTGGATTCGACAGTAAGCTGGAAACTTATAAAGGTCGTTTCCACTAAAGGTACATTTACAAATGTGATGGCACGAGATGTTAATTAAATGACTTCAATAACCCAAACATTTACCATACATAGCTCCTGCTATGTCAAGTGTGTTCTATTCAATATCAGAATGCAGTCATGTTGGAAACGAATATTACTACCTTGGTTTTTAAGCTGAACAGAGTGAAAAAGTTAGAAGAGGTGAAAGAGATCGTACTGATGGGCTAGAATTTTAAAAGGCCTCAACAACTCACCGAGCTGAAGGCGAGGAAAGAGAGACCAGGACAGAATACATAGGTGTACATGGCCACCGAGATGAGTAGCGCCGGGACAATCGTCAATAACTGTTTATCGGCATCGGTCGAATACTTGTAAACATTTATAAAGGTATTAGTAGTGGTTGTCAATCAAGGACCGCATTTTAAGTTCCAGAACCGTCGTGGTATGAAATTTATCATCCATTTTTATTCTATAGTCGAAAAGTACTACAATTTATTGTATTATTGAATTGAGTCTTGGTCTTGGTAGCATGACAGTGTCAACTGCAACATTAGGGCATTGCAGCTGGGATCGACATGTCCCCATGGGTCATGGTAATGCTATTCCTTGGAGGTTCCATAAGGACAAGAACTTATACCGAGTCACAGCTGCTCGGTATTTATCTTTAAATATCGATAGCAACTTCAAGGTATTGCAAGGTATATGTGAAGATTTTATGCTAAACGCCATAATTGCCCGCCAGGAGAGAGATGTGTCAGTAGGATCTGGTTGAATGTCAGCAACATATGGGGCACCTTTGAAGAGTAACAGATAGAGGATCAGTGTATGAATAACGCCAACAACTTGGAGGAGACAGGTATGACCTCATCAGCACCAAACTTATAAACAGTCTGGTGCTACCACAGTGCATGTAGAGTGTATCAACACCAAATCACCCGTAGAGCAGAGACTCCACCCAAGCAATAATTGCAAGTTTGTTACCAAGCATAACAAATGCAAGCAAAGTTCCAACCAGTGGATGTCTGAAGTGAATCCGGAGGTCCGCTGTCTCCAACAGTGCCTGTGTTTTCTGTACATATGTACATAATTTGAAAATGATACCTCCGGTTTCAACTCCACCCACGGGTGACCCCGCTACAGCACACTCCCCATGTATCGTGTGCATAGGAAGATTTCAACTTTTAGGTACAATATAACAGTACTCAGGATAAGAAGAGAGTAAAAGAAGCCCGAGAATTTGTCCTAGATTATGTTTATAATTCGGTTTCGGATTTTTCTGTTTGTATCTGTCTGGTCCCCAGTGCCCACGTGCACACATGCAATATGGAGATGTACCGCGTTTTAGAAAACGTCCAAGTAGATTACACGTCCGGTAATGATTCAATAAATTACTCCTTGGTGTTAACCCTTTTAATCCCTGAAACTGTTTTTACGGGACACGAGCATGATACGTCACAATTTCATTGGGCGAAACAACCACTAAATGAATGTGGGAAGTAGACCACTAAAGGCTGTCAGCGTGCAGACTCAAAGTCTCATGTCAAGAACATTAAATGGTCTACCACACAAAATTTAACATGGACACCCTCAATTGTCGTCACCGATCCGACCCAGAAACTGTTTTTATGGGACACGAGCATGATACGTCACAGTTTCATTGGGCGAAACGACCTCTAAATGAATGTGGGAAGTAGACCACTAAATGCTGTCAGTGTGCAGACACAAAGTCCCATGTCGAGAACATTAAATGGTCCACAGCACAAAATTTAACATGGACACCCTCTCTCAATCTCCATCAACGATCCGACACAGAAGACACCACCACCAGGGGCCCAAAGGGGGTGAGATTAAGCAAATCTTGCAGAATCGAGAATGAATAATAAAAAAAAAAAGTTTCAAAAATAGTTTTATTATCCACTTCACAATAAATTTCCGAACCATACAAGAACGTATTACAATCAAGTGGATACGGAAGTTGACCCAAGTGTCGCTCTGCATATTTGAGCGTAAATAGGACAGCTTAAAAAGTGTTCACGGGTTTCACGCTCTCCACACGAGCAGTACGGGGAATCGATAAGATGGTTATCATAGAGTTGTTTCTTCAGGTTACTACACTGCAGATGCATCCTGCAATGAAGTATTTGTACTTTATGAGAGGAAGAATGAACTAAATACTGTGGTGGTCGGTTATCATTGCAATTAAGATAATTTTTAAACTCTACCAAAGAGGTGTTGTCCCTGATGTGTGAAGGTAGGTTGTTCCATAGTTTTGTTGTTGAGGGAATGAATGATGTTTGGTAATTTTTGGTTCGACAAAAAGGTAAGCGACTGTTCTTTGCTCTGAGATCATGGGTTTGATTGATTGAAATGGAGGGAGGGATCCTGTTCGACATATAGATGGGGACCAAATTGTGAAACATTTTGAAGTACTGGATCAGTTTATGTTTCTCCCGTCTTGATTTGAGGGTACCCCAACCAGTTTCCACATATAATAAATCTTTACTGGCACTCAGGATAGTACCTGTCACAATATGTGCAGCAGCTATTTGGATGCTTTCAAGCCTCGTCGAGTCAAGTTCAGTGCAGTTGTCCCAAACCATATCTGCATATTCAAGCAAAGGTTGAATGAAGGCAAAATATATTTTTTCCAGAATTTTATGATCTAATAAGAATTTATTCCTTCTAATTTGATCTAGGCGTGACCAAGCCTTTGCACAGATATGGTCAATGTGATATGCCCACGTACATCGCAAGTTTAAGATAACACCCAAGTGTTTGTGTTCAATGACTTCTTTGATGCTCGTACCTTCCATTACTACTGGGGGTGTCTCACTGGGGCCCGTTTTTGAGATATGACCATCGTTTAAATTTTTAGAGGGTTAAATGCAACAAGCCATGTTTGCACCCATTGTTAAATTTTGGCCAAGTTGCTATTTAAAACAAAAGAGGCTCGATCGGGGTTATCTACTATTTAGTACAAGGTTGTATCATATGTAAATAATCGAATGCTTCTTGTTAGGTCCAAGGCTATATCATTTATGTAGATTAAAAAGAGGAAGGGTACAAGGATTGATCCCTGAGGAACACCTGAGGTGACTGATTTGCACGATGAAGTTTCAGAACTTACCACCACTCTTTGCAGATGATTACTGAGATAAGATTTAATAAATTTTTCATCTAAGGTGCTGTATGAAAGCATGTAACAGTCGGGTAGTCCCGTACACGAAGCTTTTCCACTTACTGTTGCCATCACAAAGAGAATGACTTTCGGTAGGCAAAGGAAACTCTCCAAACTAATAACGATAAACAAACATTGCAGTGTTTCTTTTATTGTTTATTTAAACAGTCTTTACTTGGAAGGGTTACGAGCTCGTGTTGACAGTCAACGAAGCTTGGTCTGCTTGGAGCTGTGACAGATAAAAAATAATAATAATACGTTTTGTTCAACAATGGTATTCTGGATTTGTTATAAGACATCTGTTAATATGGGATTTTGACTAATGACGAGTTGCCTTAGCAACTAGACTAAGTAAGCATTCTCAAAAAGGTTCCCTAAGAACACTGATATTTCTTCTCGACCTACTCACAATTGTTTACAACTGGCTGTAATGTAAGTGCAAGCCCTACTTTGGAACTAACTCAAGCTAATAACTTTTCCAAACGTGTTGGAAAAGTGGAAGAGTGCAAAAGCACTATAAAAAGATTGAAAAGGGGTCGAGCAAGACCGGCACTCGATATTACAGGAACTCTCTCTGCACACCTCTTGCATTTACTGAGCGCATGCACAACAACCATGATATCAATTCCTTTTTTTCTGCCATCGTGCATGGTCAGAATTTTTGTAACAATAATTATAGCGAGTTATTCAAGTTGTTCTCTAAGAAACAAGCTGAGCATCATAAGTCACAAAAATTTGGACCATGCATGATGGCAGAAAAAAGGAATTGATATCATGGTTGTTGTGCATGCGCTTGGTATGTTTTTCGATTCGATGCCTGTAAATTTGACGTCTTGTCTCGAACAACTTTTGTCCAATTTGAAACTTGGCTTTGGGTTTTGACTCGAGTAGGGCACCCTGGTTCACAAATCTCAAAAAGGGGGTGGAGTGGGGGGGGGGGGGGGGGGACTTCGGCATGGGTATGAACTTCGGCACGAGTCAGTATGGTATGTGCATTCTAGGATTGTATCCTTTACTCAAGCTCGAAATTGTTTTGTTTTCTTTATATTTATGCTCATTTTAGCTTGTGTTATCTTTGCATATCTTGCCTTTTCTGCGTGCGAAAACGCGCCCCGCGTTGACCGGTGGGAAGCTTGATTCTTTGAATTATTTTGGGGGGATTTTTCCCACAAGAAATTCTTCTGTCTCCCTTTTGGACAATGCCATAAACACTCCCTTGTCCTTCTTGTATGCAGGTGAAACATGTTGATGATATTCACAGTACTTGTGTCACCTGCAACAATTGTTCTCAGGACCATCCATGTGGGGTTTGGTCTTCCAAGTTCTGGGCTTCAGTTAACAAGGTGGTTCTAACCAGAGCTAGAACCCCTTGTTCTCAGGGCAAAGGTAGCTGTGCCTCTTTGGATATTTCTGAGAGTGCATGTTGTGACTCTGTCGGTAGCAAGTTCCTCCACAGCTGTTGGCGGTGCTGGTGCTGGGATGCCTGAAGTGGGGACTGCGGTCTCCCTTCCTTTGGGAGGCAACTGTTTTCGTTGAGAGTTCTTCTGAGATCATCTCGGTCGCTCTCTCCGATTTACCAGCTGCATCATCTGCAGTTGCTGAGGAAATTATTCATGTTGCTCCTATCTTGCATGATAGTGCTTCTGCCATCTCTTCTGGGGATGGTATACAGCCTCGGGGTCCAAAGGCTGTATCTGGTGGTGTGTCACAGGGCTCCCAGTCTCCCATGGCTTCTCAGCAAAGCTGTACGGGTTTGCTGGCTGCCCTGTCTCATCTGGCTAGGTTTGCTCCTGTCCGGTTGGGACGTTCGGTCGCTTCGGCAGCATTTCCTCATTCCTCGGGAGAATCGTTTGTTGTTCCGCCTTCCCCTGCTGGTGAGCCAATTAGCAGGATGGGGCTGGGACATTGGCAACCAGGGCCTTCTGTTCGGCAGAGGCCAGTGACGGCTCCTGTTAGCTGTCACTCTTGAGACCTTCCTCCGGTGATTTCTCACCGTGTCCCAAGTCTGGCTGACTATCGATGCTTGTCGTCAGTCTTAGAGGATGGGCAGTTGGGGCCTTCTGTCTCTCAGAGGCCAATGGCAGGCTCTTGTCATTCTTGTGACAAACTTTCGGTGTCTTCTCATCGTGTCCCAGGTCCAGCCACCGATCGACATATGCCGCCGGTCTCTCTAGAGGATTTGCAGGCAGGGCCTTCTGTTTTGCAGAGGTCAGTGAACGCTCCTGGGCGTCACTCTTTTCAGCGTCTCCCTACTCTGTCAGCTGTTCGACGTTCGTCGTTGGTCCCTTCTGAGGATTTGGGTTCTTCTAGAAGGGTCCATTGCGAAGAAACTCCGTCGGGCATGGCTGCTCTGATGGATTCTCAGGGTGAGCTGAGGCAGGCTGTTCTGGCGCTTACCCGGTTGCTTTCTAGCAACCCTCAAGTGGCTTCCCTGTGCCTCCCGAGGAGCAACGCAGAGATTCCTCGCCTGGCCCTTTGGATACTGTTCAGCATTCACAGGAGGTTTCCATTGGTCAGCCTGAGTTGGGCTACGTCTCTTCGGCTACAGAGGATGATGATTTGCTTGAAGGCAACAGGCCCCCCTCGTCAGTCTTGGGACAGGCTTTAGATTTTGTTTTCGGCTTATTGCCAGACATTCAGCCTTCAGACCAGCCATCAGTGACCATCCGGTCGCGGTCCTCTGTGAAGCGCCTCAACCCTGTCAAACCTTCTAGCTCTGGGGTTTTGCGCCCTCTGCAATTGGCACCGTTTTTTTAGTCCTTCCAGCATCTGGATGCCAAAATGCATTCCAAGGCCCGAAAGGTTTCACGATCTGATGCATTTCTGCCTCATTCGCAGTTTCGTGTCTACAAATACATCTGTCCACCAGTCTTCCAAGGGTTGACTACTGTGGACAAAGATTCTTCTTCCCTCTGGTTAACTAAGCCTAAGTTGGCAGTTCTCCTGATGTCGGTAGTTGAATCTATGGCTATGGTGAGCCTGTCCCGAGAGATGCTAGGCATGTTGTCTCTCGTGGATCACTTCGTCATTGCCCTGGCTTCCTATTTTCCTTCAGTGGAGTTTCATGATGCTCAGAAGCCTTTGCGTGTTTTTTCTCAGGCTCTTATGAACCTGACACACGCTCACGCCTGCAACAGGACTAATTTGAAGCTTGCACGCCGGGATGCAGTGTTGGAACTTCTCCATCCCTTCCTTCTGAACAGCGTGCTGTTCTGAGGTCTGCCTCTTTTGTTGGACCTCAGCTGTTCCATGGTTCTCTGGGGGCTGTCCGTGATGAGGTTCTTCGGCATTAGAATACCAGCTTTTGTTACGGCAACTGGACAAACCTGCTGCTGCGGGTTGTGGTCGTTTGAGGCCCGCCAAGCGCCCAGCTGCATCGGCCTCGCCTTCAGCTCCATCCGCTCCTGCTCAGAAGCAATGCTGACATGGCCAAACTCGCTGGCAACCTCAGGGAGGAAAGTCTCAGGACTCTGTTGCTTCCCAAAGGGGTGGTTTCTCCTCTCGGGGGGCCTCGTTGAGGCCACAAGTGAAGGTTCTCACCTCGATTCGCCTCCAGTCGGGGGAAGGCTGTCGCTGTTTTTCGACCATTGGACAGGAGATAACATCGGACCCTTGGGTCCTAGACATCATCCAAACTGGTCTGCGACTGTCCTTTCCGTCGGCACCCCTGTTTATCTCTGGTGCCCCTCCCAACTCGGGTCCCTTCCGATCCTCAGCATCGGGACCTTCTGCTGCAGGAGATTGACAATCTCCTCTCCAAAGGGGCGATCGAGGTGGTCAGGAAAACCCTTTCTCCAGGGGTTCTACTTGAGGCTTTTCTTGTTGCCAAGGAAAAACGGCCAGTTTTGTCATCGATATGAGTATCCGGACCGAGTCCATCATAGCACCTTGTTTCAGCATGGAGACATTCAGGTCGGTTTGATGGTCGATTCATCAGGGCAATTTTGCAGCCAGTATCGACCTGAAGGATGCCTCTATCCATGTGCCCATTCACCTGGCATCATGGAAATACATTCGGTTCTCGTTTCGGGATCGTGTCTTTCAATTCAAAGCTCTCCTGTTCAGTTTGAACCTGGCTCCTTGGGCCTTCACCCAACTGATGTCACACGTGCTCGCTACTCAGTCGGCTGTGACTTTATCAGATTACCTGGACAACATCCTCAAACGGCACCACAATGCTGCAGTTCTGGAGTCCGATGTCCGATGGTCGTTTGGTCTGCTGGCAGCACTGGGTTTCAGAGTCAATTGCGAGAAGTCGGTCGCCTTTCTTCTCAGCAATTTTGTCAGTTGGGAATGGTTTTCGACACTTTTCACTATGTGGTGTCAGTTCCCAAGGCTCAGGCATTGATCCTTTCTGCCTTGATTCGGAACCTGCTCTGATCCTCCTCGGTCTTGGCCTGGACTTTCCTTCAGTTGCTGGGCCTTTGCGGTTCGGAGACAGATCTCATTCCGCTGGGTCGCTTGTTTGCCCAACCTCTCCAACACTTCCTGTTTGATCATTGGCGTTGGAATGTGGATCCTCTGGACCTGCAACTTCCTATTCCTCGGTCCTTGCTTTGTCTCCTCCACCCTTGGACCGATGTTCCCTGATTGACTCGGGGTGTTCCATTGGATCTTCCTTCAGCCGATCGCATCCTTACTGTGGATTCCAGCGATAGGGGCTGGGGGCGACGTTGGATCCCCTTGGTCTGTCTACTCACGGCAAGTGGGACAGTGAGCAGGTGGCCCTTCATATCAACCAGAAGGAGCTCCTCTGCTGAGTTTTCAGCAATGGATCTCTCACCTGTCGAATCACATAGTCCTGCTTCTTTCGGACAATTCGACAGTGGTGGCCTACATCTGGAATCAAGGGAGCACGCATTTGATTCCCATGTATCGGCTATCTCGGGATCTTCTGCTGTTAGCGCTGGATGTAAACGCTCGGGTGGCCATTTGGCACATTCCTGGACATCTCATCGTCCTAGCCGACTCCCTGTCCTGACGTAACAGTGTCCTTCCCAACAAATGGATGCTGCATCATTCGGTGTTTCAGACCATTTGCGAGTGGTGGGGTGGCGTCCTCTTGTCGACCATTTCACCACTTGCAGGAATCATCAGGTAGAGACCTTTGTCTTCCCTTGTCCAGATCCACTAGCCTTTGCGGTAGACGCTCTGTCTCTGGACTGGACTCTTCCCTCCTGCACCGATACTTCCTCAGGTGTTGGCAAAGATATGCACTTGCAGTTACAGGGTCATTCTGATCACTACCCTGTATCCACAGCGGGTGTGGATCAATCAGCTGTGGCCTCTGTTAGCAGATAGGCCAATTCATCTGTCTGTACGCTGTGTTCTTCTTTCCCAGGAAGTATCACAACAACCTGGGGAGCCTGTCCCTTCACGCCTGTCTTTTATCAGGTCCTGTCTCCGACGTAGAAGTTTTTCGAGACGAACAGTGGAGTGCATTTCTGCATCACAGCGACATTCCACTGGCATGACTTATGCTGCTAAGTGAAAAGTTTTCTGCTGCTGGTGTGCAGCTCAACATGTGGATTACCAAAATCCGTCAGTCGCTGAAATTGCGGATTTTCTGGTATACCTTTTTGACTCCAAGGGCCTCCAGCCCATTACTATTAAGGGCTATCGGTCTATGCTGTCAGAAACCTTCTCTTATCTGGTGCATCGGTCGTAATCTCTTTCCCTTCAAACTGATTTGGCATTTTTCTCTGAAGAGGCCTCGAGTTTTGCATCTTAGACCTAAATGGAACTTGGCATGGGTGTTACATTGTTTGGAGGGGGTGCCATTCAAGCCTTCATCTGATACCGATATGCGTTTTCTCACATATAAGACTGCTTTCCTTCTAGCATTTGCTTCTGCCAGACGTGTCAGTGAGCTTCATGCGCTTTCTGTTAATTCAACTTTCTTCAGAAATGAGGCTAACCTTCACTACTGATTGCTCTCTTCCCATCTGCATTCAGGCTCTTTCTTCTGTCGATGGCCGGAGGCCTCTTCTTTGTCCTGTTTGTGCAATCAAGACTTATATTAATCGCACACAGTTCATTTGGAGGGGCCGGAAGAGATTCTTTCTGTCTCTCATTCCTGGGAGGCAGTCTATCTCTTCCCATTCTATTTCCAGGTGGATATGTCTCGTAATCAAGCTGGCTTATTCCAGTTTGTCTGCTTCAGATCCTGTTTCGAACCAATTTAATGCTCATGAGGTTCATGCTATTTCTACTTCCTGGGCATTCTTCAATTCTGTTTTGCTCCGGGATGATATGAATGTGGCTTACTGGAGGAATGCTTCTGCTTTCTCCTTTTATCTCCACTACCTATAGCAGCAATCGGAGGACCTTTTTTTCTTTAGGCCCTCTCATTGCTGCTCAGGCTGTTGTGCACCCTCGTTAAATATGTATTTTCAGGTTTGTGCATCACTCCGTCTTGTTCTTTTCAGGTTCTTCATTCTTTTCAACACTATGGTGTTGGTGTTTCAGCTTCTTTTTCAGTACCTTCCTGCTTTCCTCCTTTACAGGTTTTGCCTTTTATTCTCTCCCCTCCTTGCATTTCTTTCTGCTGCGCTTGTTGGTATTGGTTATGTGATTCACCTCTTCCTATTGTTTATTCAGCCAATTGTAAACAATTGTGAGTAGATTGAGAAGAAATTAAATTTTTTTAGTAAATTTTATTTCTTAACATACCTTCCACAATTGTTTACCGGAGGCCCACCCTCTTAGGGGATATCTTTTGATATTGTTGCCTCCCCGCTAAATCACAAACTTCTCGTTAGCAGAAATTCGGAATTGATGTCACAGTTGTTGCGCATGTGCTCGGTAAATGCAAGAGGTGTGCAGAGAGAGTACCTGTAATGTTGAGCGCCGGTCTCGCTTGACCCCTTTTTGATCTTTTTATAGTGCTTTTGCACTCTTTCACTTCTCAAACTCGTTTGGAAAAGTTATTAGCTTGAGTTAGTTCCGAAGTAGGGCTTGCACTTACGTTACACCCAATTGTAAACAATTGTGGTAGGTATGTTATGAAACAAAATTTACTAAAAAATTTTAATATCTGTCACACATTTAAAATAAAGTTCATTGTAGTTTTTTTTCAATCCAATTTGCTTTCAGCTGTTGTTGACTTCATCTGCCAGTGTGTCTTTTTTCAGGATGTTTTGCCTGTGGAATGGATACTGGTTTCAGGGTATATAATTCAGATCCACTAAAAGAAAAAGAAAGACAAGGTAAAAGGATTTTATACCTAAATGATATTAAGACTGAAAAGCTGTTATTTTATCTCCTGTACAAATCTGCACTGGGTTCATATATACAGATTTTTGTACCTGTTCACCATTTGCTTCAGCTGGTTAATGACTGCTTAACAATTATTTTGATAGTTTTTAGAAATAATAGCACAACATGCTGCATCATTTTGCAAAACACTTGCAAAAGGTAATAGATGAAAGAGATGCACATCTACTTTCCTTCTAAAGTCCATGACATTTAAGATAGTATTCAGCAGTGCTGCTGCTGATGTCATCATTAAGGAGCTTACTGGCAGCTTATTGTTACCATCATAAATTACTTTCACAGTAATTTTTATACACCCGTTTTGAAAAAAACGGGTCGTATAATGGTATTCCGCTGTCCATCCATCCGTCTGTCCGTCTGTCCATCTGGTCACACGTCGTACGATAACTCAAGAACGCTTTGAGAGATTTTCGTGATTTTTGGGTAGGTGGTGTATATCGATGGAGGGAAGCTCCCTTTCGTTTAGTGTCGCCGTTCGATTAGTCATTCCAGAGTTATGGGACTTTATTACTTAGAAAATTGTTGATTTTTTACACGTCATACGATAATTCTTGAACACTTTGAGAGATTATCGTGATTTTTGGGTAGGTGGTGTATATCGATGGAGGGAAGCTCACTTTCGTTTAATGTCGCCGTTCGATTAGTCATTTCAGAGTTATGGGACTTTATTATGTTTCCCCTTCCCAGAAGGGAGACATATTGTTTTAGTGCATATTCTTCTTCTTCTCCTTCTTCTTCTTCTTCTTCTCATACAAACTTTGTCCGGGCCATAACTTTTTTGTCTTTTGACCTACACCTTAGATACTTGGCATGTGGATGTATCACCATGAGCCGGTGTGCAGTGTACCACAGTGACCTTCATGTGACCTTGACCTTTGACCTGAAGGTCAGATTTATGTGTTTTTTTAAGGGAAACATCACACAAACTTTGTCTGGGCCATAACTTTTTTGTCTTTTGACCTACACCTTAGATACTTGGCATGTGGATGTATCACCATGAACCGGTGTGCAGTGTACCATAGTGACCTTCATGTGTCCTTGACCTTTGACGTGAAGGTCAGATTTATACGCTTTTTTAAGGTAAACTGTCTGGACCAGAACTTTTTTGTATTTCGAGCCAGGCTTTAGATATTTGGCATGTGGATGTATCACCATGAGCCGGTGTGTAGCATACCATTGTGACCTTCCTGTGACCTTGACCTTTGATCTGAAGGTCAGATTTGTGCTTTTTTCAAGGAAACTTTGTCCGGACCAAAACTTGTTTGTCTTTTGAGCCAGGCCTTAGATATTGGCACGTGGATGTATCACCATGAGCTGGTGTGTCGCATACCATTGTGACCTTCATGTGACCTTGACCTCAAGGTCAAATTTATGTACTTCAAATAGGGAGTAATTGTCCAGACCAGAATTTTTTTGTTTTTTGACCTAGGACTTGGTTATTTGACATGTGGTTGTGTCACCATGAGACCGCATGTCGTGACCTTCTTGTGACCTTGACCTCAAGGTCAAATTTATGTACTTCAAATAGGGAGTATTTGTCCAGACCAGAATTTTTTTGTTTTTGGACCTAGGACTTGGTTGCTTGACATGTGGATGTGTCACCATAAGACCGCATGTCGTGAACTTCATGTGACCTTGATCTCAAGGTCAAATTTATGTACTTCAAATAGGGAATAATTATCCAGATCAGAACTTTTTTGTTTTTTGACCTAGGACTTAGATATTTGACATGTGGATGTATCGCAATTAGACCGCATGTCACATGTAATCATGACCTTCATGTGACCTTGACCTCAAGGTCAAATTTATGTACTTTAAATAGGGAGTAATTGTCGAGACCAGATTTTTTTTTTTTTTTGGACATGTGGATGTGTCACCATGAAACCGCATGTCCGCTATCTTGATGAACTGCATGTGACCTTGACCTCTGACCTCAAAAGGAAGGGGAGACATATGTTTTAGTGTGCTAAAACACTTTCTGGTTACTTACAAAATTGTTGATTTTTTACACGTTGTACGACGCTTTGAGAGATTTTCATGATTTTTTGGTAGGTAGTTTATGTTGATGGAAGGAAGCTCCCTTTCGGTTGGTGTCGCCGTTCGATTAGTCAATTAATAATGGGCGTATCATGCGCTCATGGCACAGCTGTTTATTTGACTTGCTCCAAATCCATCATTTCAACAAAAATATCAAGGAAATCTACATAAAATACATTTTTTAAATTATCCATAAAGTGATTACCATACAGGTGTACTACATCATCCTGGGATATTTGTACTTCTGATATCTGATATACAGCATCCTACTGGGGGATTTGGATTCAATTATGTTCAATTCCAGTGCCTTGATTCATATTTTGGGCTCCTTACAATTTTTTAGCTCAACTTTGACAAAGTCAAATTTGAGCTATTGTCATGGCCCGTCGTCCGTCGTCCGTCTGTCCATCCGTCCGTCTGTCCGTCTGTCCCTCTGTCCATCTGTCCGTACGTCAACAATTGGCTATGGCTCGGGCTAGAGGTCGTATTTATGAACCGATCTTTACGAAACTTCTTGGGTACCTTTGTTATGACCGTGGGACGAGAACGAGTGTTTTTGGGTGCGGTCCGAAATTCAAGATGGCTGCCAGCCACCATTTTGTACCGATGATGCAGAAATCTGTTTTTTGTACAGAACTTCCATATGAAAGCTCTGATTTGAATAATTTTTTGTATGAATGTTTAGTACCATGGGGTACATCACATATAATACGGGTTTTTTTCTTGTGCGTAAATTGTGCAAATTAGACTAATTTTGATGTTTTTTGGTGTTAATTTCAGCACTGTAAGTGCAAATGCCAATACGGCTCGGGCTAGAGGCCGTATTTATGAACCGATCTTTACGAAACTTCTTGGGTACCTTTGTTATCACCTTGGGACGAGAATGAGTGTTTCTGGGTACGGTCCAAAATTCAAGATGGCTGCCAGTGGCCATTTTGTACCAAAATTAGGTCCAATCAGTTTTTTGTCACAAGTTCTATACAGCTCGTATTTATGAATTGATCTTCACAAAACTTCTTGGGTACCTTTGTTTTCACCTTGGGACAGGAACGAGTGTGTTTTGGGGTGCCTTTGTTATCACTGTGCTATGAGAACAAATATTTTGGGGTTCAGTCAGACCCACTCTGGGACTAAAGTTTTCTTTTCTAGTTAAACATCTGACTGTCACCCACCTTTACAATACTTTACCTATACATTTGTTACAGGCAACGGTCAGTATTTATGTACAGACCATTACAATACTTTATATGTACCTTTGTTATCAGGTCATTACCTAGATGTTTGTCATTGCTGTGTCACATACTATTCATGTGCATGTCTTTGTCTTGACAAGTTGAGCTACAGTGTCATTGACACTTTCATTTATATTTGGAATTCAGTATCTTGGATGGGGTTGGGGAGAGTGGGGGGAAGGGAGGTTAAGATTTAACATATTTAAGCTTATTCAAATCAAGTGCCTGGGTATATATTTGGGCTCTGTTGTATTAATTTGCTGCGACCTTAATTCATTCACTAAACATTGTTCCCAGGTGAGTGAATGAGTCCCCTTGTGGCTTCTTGTATTGTTTTGCATTTGCCCGTCACCTATTGATCAATGAGCAACTTGATCAACTGCATGAAATGGCATGTTGAATAAGTACTGATCAGTCTTCGTCCACATTCCATCATCTGTCATAAATATGATGTTTGAGTCTTCTCCCAAACTGCTGGACTTATTTCAATAAAATTTCATGTGAATGATGAATGGGCTGCAGGAGCAATTCAGTTTTGTTGAAATCAATGTGGTGGCCCTTCCAAGTCCATGGGTTAATATTTTTGTTCCATACAGAAGCCCAAAATTTAACTAGGTACAGTATGAGGAAATATACAGAATCACACTTATGTTTGAATGGTTTAACGATTACTTGACAAGAGCGAGTGGTGCAGTGATACCACGAGAGCTGGTAGGCTTGAGTGGTATCCCAGCACCACTCGCTCGAGTCCAGTAATTGTAAGCCCATTCAAACATAAGTATGGTTCTGTATTTATTACACACCCACCCCTGAAAAAGAATTCACTGTAATTAATCTCTAATTGAATTAAATAGTCAACGATTTGAATGGTTGAAAGAATTTTGCTGAGAAACAGGCAATTTTGTTAGAGAACCAATCTTAAGCTTTTGACCTTGCCACCTGTAGAATTGCTATTAATTCATTTTATTCTCAGAAAAATCTTGGTCTGAACACTCAGGCCTCAAAAGATTGCATTCAACATATCAGACATCACTAATTATGAGGTCTGAAATGTTTTTTGAAAAGTGTATGTGCATGCATCATTTTTTCTGGAGGATGGAAAATGTACAAGGATTTTAATTTAAATATGGAAGGAAATGACCGCTGTGTTTAAAGTTCATGCTTTTTAAACTGAAACTAAAAATAAAACTTGGCTTGACTATACATGCTCTAGGCTATCGCATGTGGATACCGGTCTTTTTTGTTCTGTACTGTAATACAATTACACTCTGGACGTGAAAAGACAATTTTGTGCAATAATTAAACTTCTGGGGCATTCATTCGATCGTTTAGAGTAACTGAGGCAGTTTGAGATTCCATTCTGAGTGAAAGCCGACAGTCTTGTAAGTTTGCACTTTATTATACGCCCGTTTTGAAAAAATGGGAGTATTATGTTATGGCATTGTCTGTCTCTCTGTCTGTCCATAAGTCCGTCCATAAACAATTTCTTCTCAACCTACTCACAATTGTTCACAATTGGCTGTAACGTAAGTGCAAGCCTTACTTCGGAACTAACTCAAGCTAAGAAACTTTCCAAACAAGTTGGAAAAGTGAAAGAGTGCAAAAGCACGAAAATGATCGAAAAAAGGTTGAGCGAGTCTGGCGCTTGACATTACAGGTACTCTCTCGGCACACCTCTTGCATTTACAGAGCGCATGCGCAACATCCGTGACGTCAATTCCTTTTATTTCTGCCATTGTGACATGGAAATTTTGTGACTTGTGCTGCTTATTTGCTATTATCTTCGTGAACAACTTATTTGTGTTTGGTGCTTCTTGTCAGTTCATGTGCAAGTGGACTGTATCCTTTATCAAGCTCTAAATTGATTATAATTTTATGATATTTATGCTCATTTTTGCTTGTCTTCTCATACATTTTCCCCCGCGTGTAAACGCGACCATTGTTGTTCAGTTTTCCGTCGGTGGGAAGCTTGATTTCTTTCATCATCTTGGGGATTTTTTCCCAATTGTAATTATTCCTAAAACAATTCCTTGTACCTCTTGTTTGCAGGTGAAACATGTAGACGATTCTCATGCTACTTGTGTCACTTGCAACAATTGCACACAGGCCCATTCCTGTGGTATTTGTGGGTTTTGGTCCTCAAAATTCTGGGCATCCATGAACAAGGTGGTTCTCTCCAGGGCTAAAACTCCTCGTTCTCGGGGTAAGGGTAGCCGTGCCTCTTCGGACGTTTCTGGGAGTGCACATGGTGACTCTGTCATGCAGGATGTTGATCAGTCTCTTTCTGTAGCAAGTTCCTCTGCAACTGTTGACGGTGCTGTGATGCCTGAAGTGGAGACTGTAGTCTCTTTGGCTTCTGATGTCACCCTTGAGGCAGCTGTTTTCGTCAAGAGCTTCTCCGAGGTCAGCTCGGTGACGCTCTCCGATTTGCCTCCTGCGCTGTCGACAGTTGCTGGGGAAGTTGTTACTACTGACCCTATCTTGTATGATAGGGGCTCTTCCATCTCTTCAGGGGATGGTGTACAGTCTCAGGGGTCCGAGACTGCATCTGCTGGTGTGTCTCTGAGCTCTCAGTTTCTCCTGGCTTCTCAGCGAAGCTGTGCGGGTTTGCTGTCTGCTCCATCTCATCTGGCTAGGTTTGCTCCTGGTCGGTTGGGCCTTTCGGCCGCTTCGGCAGTGATTCCTCGTCCCTCGAGCGAATCATTTGTTGTTCCTCCTTCCCCTGCTGGTGTGCCGACAAGCAGGATGGGGCTGGGGCATTGGCATCCAGGGTCTGCTGTTCAGCAGAGGTCAGTGACAGCTCCGGTTAGCTGTCACTCTTGGAACCTTCCTCCGGTGATTCCACACTGTTCCAAGTCTGGCTGTCGATCGATGCTTGTCGTCGGTCTCAGAGGATGGGCAGTTGGGGCCTTCTGTCACGCAGAGGCCAAAGGCAGGTTCCTGTCATTCTTGGGAAAATTCTCCGGTGTCTTCTCATCGTGTCCCAGATCCAGCTACCGATCGATGTACGCCGGTGGTCTCTCTAAAGAATTTGCAGGCAGGGCCTTCTATTCCACAGAGGTCAGTGATTGCCCCTGGGCGCCACTCTTGGGACTATCCTCCGGTGTCTTCTCACCATCTCCCTATTCTGTCTGCTGATTGACGTTCTTCATCAGTCCCTTCTGAGGATTTGGGTTCTTCTGCTAGAAGGGTCCATTGGGAAGACACTCCATCGGGCACTGCTGCTATGACGGATTCTCAGGGTGAGCTGTGACAGGCCGTTTTGGCACTCACCCGGTTGCTTTCTAGCAACCCTCAAGTTGGCTTCCCTGTGAGTACTGAGGCACAACCTCCTTTGGTTGGTCGCCAAGATTCCTTGTCTGGCCCTTTGGATACTGTTCAGTATTCACAGGAGGTTCCTGCTGGTCAGCCCGAGTTGGGCTACTTCTCTTCTGCTACAGAGGATGACGATTTTCTTGAAGGCGACAGGCCCCCATCAGTCTTGGGGCAGGCTTTGGATTTTGTCTTTGGCTTATTGCCAGACATTCTTCCTTCAGACCAGCCATCAGTGACCGTCCGGCCGTGGTCCTCTGTGGAACGCCGGAACCCTGTTGAGCCTTCTAGCTCTGGGGTTTTGCGTCCTCTGCAGTCGGCTCAGGTTGTTGAGTCCTTCCAGGGCTTGGACGCCAAAATGCGTTCTAAGGCCCTGAAGGGTTCTTTCTTCTTTCTTTTCACGAGCTGATGCTTTTTTGCCTCCGTTGCAGTTTTGTGTTTACGAATCTGTCTGTCCACCAGTCTTCCAAGGGATGACTACTGTGGACGAAGATTCTTCTTCCCTCGGGTTGACTAAGCCTAAGTTGGCAGTTCTCCCGATGACGGTCGTTGAATCTATGGTGGGCCTGTCCCGAGAGATGCTGGGCGTGTTATCTCTCACGGATCATATTGTCGCTGCCCTGGCCGCATATTTTCCGCCAGGGGAGTTTGATGATGCTCAGGCGCCTTTGCATGTTTTGTCACAGGCTCTTATGAACCTGACACACGCTCACGCCTGTAACACGGCTAGTTCGGAGCTTACACGCCAGGATGCGGTGTTGGATTTTTCTCCATCCCTTCCTTCTGAGCAGCGTGCTGTTCTGAGGTCTGCTTCTTTGACTGGACCTCAGCTGTTCCATGGAAGCTGTCCGTGGTGAGGTTCTTTGTCATACGAAGGACCAGCTTTTGTTACGACAGCTGGACCAACCTGCTGCTGCAGGTGGTGGTCGTTCCAGGCCTGCCAAGCGTCCCGCTGCGTCGGCCACGTCAGTGACGTCGGCCATGCCTTCGGCTCTGTCTGCTCCTTCTGCTCTGAAGAAGCGCCGACGCGGCCAGGCTCGCTGGCAGCCTCAGGGAGGAAAGTCTCAGGACTCTGTTGCTTCCCGAGGGGGTGGTTTCTCATCTTGGGGGGGGGGGGGCCTCATCGAGGCCACAAATGGAGGTCCTCACCTCGATTTGCCTCCAGTCGGGGGAAGGCTGTCGCTATTTTTCGACCGTTGGACAGAGATAACGTCAGACACTTGGGTCCTCAATGTCATCCAATCCGGTCTGCGACTGTCCTTCCGTCGGCACCCCTGCTTATCTCGGGTGCCCCTCCCGACTCAGGTCCCTTCCGATTCTCTGCGTCGGGATCTTCTGGTGCAGGAGATCGACAATCTCTTTTCCAAAGGGGCAATCAAGGTGGTCAGGAACACCCTTTCACCGGGCTTTTACTCGAGACTTTTCTTGGTGCAGAAGAAAAACGGCTAGTTTCATCCTGTCATCGATCTGAGTATCCTGAACGAGTCCATTATAGCACCTCGTTTCAGTATGGAGACTTTCTGGTCGGTTCGACGTTCAGTTCATCAGGGCGACTCTGCTGCCAGTATCGACCTGAAGGATGCCTACTTCCATGTACCCATTCATCTGGCGTCATGGAAATACCTTCGGTTCTCATTTCGGGATCGAGTCTTTCAATTCAAAGCTCTCCTGTTCAGTTTGAACCTGGCTCCTTAAGCCTTCACCCGACTGATGTCACCTGTGCTCGCTTTTCACCGTACTCAGTCGGCTGTGACTTCGTCAGCCTACCTGAACGACATCCTCCAACGGCAGTTCTGGAGTCCGATGTCCGGCGGTTGCTTGGCCTATTGGCATTGCTTGGTTTCAGAGTCAATTGCGAGAAGTCGGATTTCCTTCCTTCTCAGCATTTTCATCATTTTGGAATAGATTTCGACACTCTTCACAATGTGATGTCGGTTCCCAATGCTTGGACGATGATTCTTTCCACCTTGACTCGGAACCTGCTCCAGTCTTCCTCAGTCTCTGCCAGGATTTTCCTTCAGATGCTGGGCCTTTGCGATTCGGTGACAGATCTCATTCCGCTGGGTCACTTGTTTGTCCGACCTTTCCAACACTTTCTGTTGGATCATTGGCGTCCGAATGTAGATCCTCTGGACCTGGAACTTCCTATTCCTCGGTCCTTGCTTTGTCACCTTCACCCTTGGGCTGATGTTCCCTGGTTGACTCAGGGTGTCCTGTTGGATCTTCCTTCGGCCGATCGCATCCTTACTGTGGATTCCAGCGATTGGGACTGGGGTGCGATGTTCGATCCTCTCGGTCTGTCTACTCACGGCGAGTGGGACAGCGAGCAGGTGGCCCTTCATATCAACCAGAAGGAGCTCCTTGCTCTTCTGTTGAGTTTCCGGCTTTGGATCTCTCACCTGTCGGACCACATTGTACTACTTCTTTTGGACAATTTGACAGTGGTGCCCTACATACGGAATCAAGGAGGCACGCATTCCATTCCCATGTATCGGCTATCTCGGGATCTTCTACTGTAGGCACGGGATGTAAACGCTCGGGTGACCATTCGGCACATTCCTGGGCGTCTCAACGTCCCAGCAGGCTCCCTATCCCGACGCGACAGTGTCCTTCCCACCGATGGATGCTGCATAGGTCGGTGTTTCAGGTGATTGCAAACGGTGGGGGCATCCTCTGGTCGACCTTTTTGCCACTCGCTGGAATCATCAGGTGGAGATGTTTGTCTCTCCTTGTCCAGATCCACTGACATTTGTGGTAGACGCTCTGTCTCTGGACTGAACAGGTTGGGTCGGCTATGCCTTCCCTCCTGCACCGATTCTTCCTCAAGTGTTGGTGAAGATTCGTGTTTGCAGTTGCAGGATCATTCTGATCGCACCTCTGTCTCCACAGAGGGTGTGGATCAATCTGCTGCGGCTTCTGTTGGCAGATCAGCCGATTCGTCTACCTCTATGTCGCGATCTTCTTTCCCAGGGTCGTCCCAGGAAGTATCACAACAACCTGGTGAGCCTGTCCCTTCACGCCTGTCTTTTATCAGGTCCGGTCTCCGACGTAGAGGTTTTTCGAGACGATCAGTGGAGTGCATTTCTGCATCGCAGTGACATTCCACTGGCATGACTTATGCTGCTAAGTTGAAGGTTTTCTGCCGCTGGTGTACAGCTCAAAATGTGGATTACCGTAATCCATCAATCGCTCAAATTGCAGATTTTCTGGTATACCTTTTTAACTCCAAGGGCCTCCAGCCTATTACGATAAAGGGCTATAGGTCTATTCTGTCTGATACTTTCTCGTATGTGGGAAAGCGGTGCATCGGTCGTAATCTTTTTCTCTTCAAACTAATTCGGCACTTTTCTTTGAAGATGCCTCAAGTTTTGCATCTTACACCCAAGTGGAACTTGGCATGGGTGTTACATTGGAGGAGTGCCATTCGAGCCTTCATCTGAGACCGATATGCATTTTCTCACCTATAAGACAGCTTTCCTTCTAGGGTTTGCTTCTGCCAGACGTGTCATTGAGCTTCATGCGCTATCCGTTGATTCTGCTTTCTTCAGAAATGAGGCTGACAGTGTCACCTTCACTACTGATTGCTCTTTTCTGACAAAGAATCAGCTTCCTGATTCGGTACCTCCTCCCTTCTACATTCAGGCTCTTCTTGTTGTCGATGACCGGAGGCCTCTTTTCTGTCCTGTTTGTGCGATCAAGACTTACATTACTTGCACTCAGTTCATTCGGAGGGGTCGGAAGAGATTCTTTCTGTCTCTCATTCCTAGGAGGCAGTCTATCTCTTCCCATTCTATTTCCAGATGGATCTGTCTTGCAGTCATGCTGGCTTATTCCAGCTTGTCTGCTTCGGATCTTGTTTCGAACCGGTTTTATGCTCATGAGGTTCGTGCCAATTCTACATCCTGGGCATTCTCCAATTCTGTTTCGCTCCGGGATGTTATGAATGTGACTTACTGGAGGAATGCTTCTACCTTCTCCTCCTTTTATCTCTGCCACCTACAGCAGCAATCTGAGGACCTTTTTTCTTTTGGCCCTCTCGTTGCTGCTCAGGCTGTTGTGCACCCTCGTTAAATTTGTTTTTATCGGGTTTGTGCTCTGCTCAGCCTTGTTCTTTTCAGGTGCCTTCTCTCTTTCTCCATTACAGGTTTCGCTATTATTCTCTGCCCTCCTTGCATTTCTTTCTGCTGCTCTTGTTGATATTGGTTATGTGATTCACCTCCTCCTATTGTTTATTCAGCTAATTGTAAACAATTGTGAGTAGGTTCAGGGTAGGTTGAGAAGAAATTAAAATTTTTTTGTAAATTTTGTTTCTTAACATACCTACCACAATTGTTTACCAGAGGCCCACCCTCCTTGGGGATATCTTTGATATCAATGCTTACCCGCTAAATCACAAATTTCTCATTGGCGGAAATACGGAATTGACATCACGGTTGTTGCGCATGCGCTCGGTAAATGCAAGAGGTGTGCAGAGAGAGTACCTGTAATGTCAAGCGCCGGTCTTGCACGACCCTTTTTCGATCTTTTTCATGCTTTTGCACTCTTTCACTTTTCCAACTTGTTTGGAAAAGTTTCTTAGCTTGAGTTAGTTCCGAAATAGGGCTTGCACTTATGTTACAGCCAATTGTAAACAATTGTGGCAGGTGTGTTCAAAAAAAAAATTTACTAAAAAATTTTAATTTTTGTGTCGCCTACTCCTCCAAAAGTTTACATGCTACATTTTTCTAACTTTGCACACATGTTGATTAGTAATTGCCGTTGTGCATGTGACAAGTGCAGGTAACTCCATTTTGTATATCCAGAGTTATGCCCCCTTTTAGTACTTAAAACATTACAGTATTGTGTCGCCTACTCCATCAACATTTTACATGCTATATTGTTCAAACTTTGCACACATGGTGATCACCAATTGCCGTTGTGCATGTGACAAGAGAGGGTACCTCCATTTAGTATTTCCAGAGTTATGCCCCTTTTTGTACTTAAACATTCACTATTGTGTTGCTTTCTCCTTCAACATTTTACATGCTATATTGTTCAAACTTTGCACACATGTTGACCACCAATTGCCGTTGTGCATGTGACAAGAGCAAGTAACTCATTTTTGTATTTCCAGAGTTATGTCCCCTTTTAGTACTTAAAACATTACAGTTTTGTGTCGGCTACTCCTTCAACATTTTACATGCTATATTGTTCAAACTTTGCACACATGGTGATCACCAATTGCCGTTGTGCATGTGACAAGGGCAGATAACTCCATTTTGTATTTCCAGAGTTATTCCCCTTTTAGTACTTAAAACATTACAGTATTGAATCTAGTCTTGCCACGATTATGAAATTCCATAGTCGATTAATCAGAGCCCAAAATCGACGATTAGTCGACTTTTTTGATCACGTTTTTTGAACAAAGGGTTCACTAAAACGAGATGCCTGAATGTCCTAAAGGTACGTATAACCGGGCGTGTGGCTGTAAACATTTCAAATAACATGGTGACATAGTCAACGATCCCTCATTCCCACATTATAAGGCTTGGTGAACATTGGAATGAATGTTTCGTTGACCATATTCTGTTAAGTTGGTCGATCGTCTGCCATGCCATTAAACAGTAATACACCCATGATGCCCGAAATTCAGATGAAACAACAGTGAGCAGCCAGAAGGAACTAGGCCTGATCCGAGGGAGAGGGATTTTACAACTTACTAGGACTATTCCTCTGGACCCTATAAGGGCACTAAGGATGTAAAAAGTCCCCCCCCCACCCACCCCCACCCCCACCAAAAGCCCCCCCCCCCCCCCCCCCCCATCCCCTTCTGCACACACACTCACGATAATTTATCAATGGTGGGAAACTTTGTAATTTTCAGATTTCCAGAACGAAAGAGTGACCCAAGGGAGCTAACTCTAGTTTTGTGATGTAAAATACTGAAATTTCATCAAACGCAGCGAGTTTCATTTCGTGTTGTTCAAAATAAAAGATTTATGAGCAAAGAATGGTTATTGGAAACGATGTTTAAAATACAGACATGTTGTTGACATGACGAGTGCAATAATACTTGAAAATAACTTTCATATTTTCCAAAAAAACAGTCTTTAAAGTGGGAGGTAATTACCACAATCATTTCCGAATCAGACTTAGAAAAATGACGATTTATTTGGGGCGGGCAGGGAGGGCCTGAGGCCACCCTCCTTTACCTCCATATGATCTACCACTGTCGTTTATACGTCCAGAAAAGTTCCCATCATGTATATACTGCGTGATCACGTTCTGGCAATGCAGTGGTGTTGTTATACATGCGAGGGTAAAAAAAAGTCGAAAAACTCTTTCAAATTGAAAGTCGATCAACCGGCATGACTGACGATTAGTCGACTTTTTACATAATCACGGCAAGCCTAATGGAGTCGCCTTCTCCTTCAACATTTTACATGCTATATTGTTCAAACTTTGCACACCTGCTGATCACCAGTTGCTGTTGTGCATGTGACAAGATCAGGTAACTCTGTTGTGTGTTTCCAGAGATTGCCCCCTTTTAATACTTGAAACATTACACTATTGTGTCGCCAACTCCTTCAACATTTTACATGCTACATTGTTCAAACTTTGCACACATGTTGATCACCAATTGCCGTTGTGCATGTGACAGGGGCAGGTAACTTAATTTTGTATTTCCAGTGTTATGCCCCATTTTGTACTTAAACATTCCAGTATTGTGTCGCCTTCTCCTTCAACATTTACATGCTATATTGTTCAAACTTGCACACATGTTGACCACCAATTGCCGTTGTGCATGTGACAAGAGCAAGTAACTCTTTTTTGTATTTCCAGAGTTATGCCCCCTTTTAGTACTTAAAACATTACAGTTTTGTGTCGCCTACTCCTTCAACATTTTACATGCTATATTGTTCAAACTTTGCACACATGGTGATCACCATTTGCCGTTGTGCATATGACAAGGGCAGATAACTCCATTTTGTATTTCCAGAGTTGTGCCCCTTTTAGTACTTAAAACATTACAGTATTGAGTCGCCTTCTCTTTCAAAATTTTACATGCTATATTGTTCAAACTTTGCACACCTGTTGATCACCATTTGCCGTTGTACATGTGACAAGAGCAGAGAACTCTGTTTTGTGTTTCCACAGTTATGCCCCCTTTTAATACTTGAAACATTACACTATTGTGTCGCCTACTCCTTCAACATTTTACATACTACATTGTTCAAACTTTGCACACATGTTGATCAGTAATTGCTGTTGTGCATGTGGCAAGGGCAGGTAACTGTGTTTTGTATTTCCAGAGTTATACCCCCATTTATTTCTTAAAACATTGCAGTATTGTGTCGCCTACTCCTTCAACATTTTACATGCAATATTGTTCAAACTTTGCCCATATGGTGATCACCAGTTGCCGTTGTGCACGTGACAAGAACAGATAACTCCATTTTGTATTTCCAGAGTTATGCCCCTTTCAGTACTTAAAACATTACAGTATTGTGCCACCTTCTCCTTCAACATTTTACATGCTATATTTTTCAAACTTTGTTGATCACCAATTGCCAATATGCATGTGACAAGAGCAGATAACTCTGTTTTGTATTTCCAGAGTTATGCCCCCTTTTAGTACTTTAAACATTACAGTATTGTGTTGCCTACTCCTTCAACATTTTACATGCTTATTGTTCAAACTTTGCACACATGGTGATCACCACGGGCGTATGTTGCCCTGCTAGGCGGTGCTCTTGTTTTTCAACATTATAAAGTTTCTGACTTGATATTTAACCTTTTTTTTATTTGACCTCAAGTCTTGATAAACTTTGTTTGAAATGGGCTGCACTTACAATAAAGGCTTTAGGTTGTTCACATTTACTACAGGTATACAAATGGAGAAATATATTGTGCGATAACTACAAGAAAATGTCATGTCTTGTCTCCACAAGTAATTTAGTTTGTACACCTTTACAACCTCTCCACCCATCTATAATCTGACAGTATTTCTTCGAATTTGGAAACCTCACAAAATGAGTATCCAAAAGTCTTAGAGACTGAAAGAGAAAAAAGGGGCGGAGTGGGGGGATGTGTGGGGATACCTCAAAAGTAAGCTCGAACTCATTTTGGTAGATAGATCAAAATTTAAATTATTTTGTACTAGTACTATACTTCACCAGTTGTCTTCTGAATGAATATTTTTTCTTGGTATCTGGTTCAAAACAAAATAATTTTTATGTGTCTGCTCCTATTTCTTATCAACCTACCCTACAATTGTGTACTACAGGCTTGCATTACAGTGGAAGTCCCTTATTCGGAAAATATACTCTCTATTTTGATCTTTCCCAAGCGATTTGTGAAAGAAAAGTGGTGCAAAAGCACCAGGAAAAATAAGCCAAAACTGGGTCGAATGCTACTGGCGCACACCCAGTAGGGGACGCTCTTCTCCAAGTACAGATCCACAGCTTCTGGTACCAGTATGCAGACATGTGCTAGATGACTCATTCTTTTTTCTTCCGCCATCTTGAGGAGATGTGCTTTCCTTTGTGTTAGAAAACAGTGCTACTAGCTCATTGATTTCTTGTTCCTGTGTCAAGAATTATTGATCTGAGTATCTTCTAATATCAGGACTGTGTTTACATATTCTCGTTTCTATAATTTCATCCACATTTTCATTGCATTTTCCGTGTTTGCGCATATTGTGCGATTCGGACATGTCATATTTTTATTATTGATTTATGTTATCCTTTTGGATAGTGTTATTAGCTCACCTGACTTCTCAAGAACCAGCAATAGCAGAGACTTGATATTTGGTATGCAGCTTCCTTTTGAGGTGTAGACTCAAGTTTGTTCAAGAGAAGTTGGAGGGGCTATATTTGACGATGTTAAAGGAGGGGCAAAAATTTTGGCCTGCCCCAAATTTCTATTTTCCAAACCGCGAGGCCGATTTGAACCAAATTTTACGTGAGTGCTTATTGGGTCATAAGTACCTAATTTATGCAGAAATTTTTTTCCCCATAGCCCCGTGGGAACCACAGGAGCTAAAAATAGAAAAAAATGAAAACGCCCATATCTCCAAAACTACACGGCACTGAGAATTCTTATTTGTTGTGAAGCTTCCTTAGGACCAACAGAATGGAATGGTAAAAAAAAATTGCCATCGGTTTTATCATGGGGTAGTTTTTGGGGACTTTGAAAAAGTGCTGAGTCAGCATTTTTTAACACTGTGGGTAATGTGAAAAACATAAGACTACTTTTCTCCGAAACCACTGCTCCAAAAGCTTTAAAATTTCACATATAACATCTTTGGAAGATTGTTTCACATGTTTATTGAAATGAATTGCCTGGGTCGATATTTGGGCTCTCTATGGGAGCCCAAATGTTTAAATTAGTGCAGTATGAGGAGTATTTTTAAAAATCTTCTTCTTCAGATCTAGCAATAAGAATGTTTTGATATTTGGTATGCAGCATCCTTAGGGGGGTGAGATTCAAGTTTCCACTTCTTTGGCGGTTCTGCGACTTTTTCATGGTTTGCTGGCAACGGTTCGGGATGCCGTCCTGCGTCATTCCAAAGATCAGCTGCTGCTTCGCCAGCTTGATCAGCCTTCTGTTGGAGGCAGGGACTATTCTAAGCTTAACAGTCACCCTGCTGCTTCCCCGGGGAAGCCAAGGGCTGATCCTCCTGTTGCCGCTTCTACTTCTTACTCATGTGGTATGGGTAAACGTCTGCAGACCAGAGGAAGGACTCAGGATCCTTCATCTAATATAGGAGGTTGTTTCTCCTCTTGCTGGTCTTGCCAGGGCTCGAGATGAAGATCCTCATCTAGATTCGTCCCAGGTTGGAGGAAGGATATCAGGGTTTGCAGACCATTGGGCCACAGTCACATCCGATCCTTGGGTGTTATACGTTGTTTGGTCCAGGCTACGAATATATTTCCAGAGGCACCCCACCCCACGAGATTGCCTCTTCCAACACAAGTTCCTTCAGACATTTCCCATCAGAAGCTTTTCATCATGGAGATAAACAATCTCCTTCAAAGGAGGCGATCAAGGTCGTCAAGAACATTTATTCAGTGGGATTTTATTCCCGCCTGTTCTTGGTGCCGAAAAAGACGGCTGCCTCTGACTGGTTATCGATCTGAGTATCCTGATCCAATCTATCATTGCTCCCAAGTTCCTCATGGAGACTTTCAGGTCGGTTCCATTCACCAGGGAGATTTCGCTTCCAGCATTGACCTGCGAGACCCTTACTTTCACGTTCCGATTCATCGGACTTTGCGAAAGTATCTCAGGTTCGCTTTTCTGGGGCGAGTTTACCAGTTCAAGAACCTGCCTTTTGGTCTCAGCCTGGCTCTTTGGGCCTTCACCTGACTGATGTTGCATGTGATAGCCTTCCATCGCAAGCATTCGAGGGTGACTACTTTGGCATATCTGGTCGATATCCTCCAGACGCACGCTAATACTGCTCTTCTGGAGTCAGATGTCGATACATTGTTGAGCTTGCTCACGTTGCTAGGGTTCAGAGTCCACGAGGAGAAGTTGGACCTGGTCCCTTCTCAATCGTTTTGTCATCTGGGGATGGACTTCCGTACTCAGCTGAATACAGTGGCGGTTCCCCAGGTAAGGGCTGTGATTCTCTCAGCTTATGTCCCACTCCATGTCCCCACATCAATCTTTTTGCGACCCATTGGAACCATCAGGTGGACACTTTTGTGTCCCCATGTCCAAATCCTCTGACTTTCGCCGTGGAACAGTTTAGTTGGCTACGCCCTCCCGCCAGTTCCGATTCTGCCTCAGGTTCTGGTCAAGATCAGAACCTGCAGTTGTCAAATCAATCTGATTGCCCCCTGTTGCCTCAATGGGTAGGGCAGTTCTGGCACGTCTCCCTCTGCATCGCAACCTTCTTTGCCAAGGTCACCCGAGGAGGTTTCACATCAATCCGACTTGATTGTGCGTTCATCGCGCATATCTTTTGTCAGGTCCTGTTTTCTCCGTGGACAGGTTTTTCAAGACAAGCAGTGGAGTGCATTTCTTCTTCAAGGTGGCACTCCACTGGTTTAGCCTATGTGGCTAAGTGGAAGGTTTTCTGGCGATGATGTGCTTATCACTCTATTGATTATTCCAATACTTCGATAACACAGATTGCAGAGTTTCTGGTATATCTGTTTGATTTTCGGGGTCTCCAGCCTGTTACCATCAAAGGGTACAGGTCCATACTTTTGGAAACCTCTTCGTATGTGGGAATGCGTCGTATTGGCACTAATCCATACCTCTCCAAGTTTATTCGGCACTTTTCTTTGAAGGAGCCTAGGATTTTTGCAGCTTACCCCAAGATGGAATCTTTTTTGGGTGCTGCTTTGCTTGGGATGGGGGGGGGGGGGGGGGGGGGGGGGGGGGAGGGGGAATGCCATTCAAAGCTTTATCCCAGGTGAATATGCATTTTCTCACATACAAGGCAGCTTTTCTGATAGCTTTTGCCTCAGCCAGATAGGTTAGTGAGCTTTACGCCCTCTCTGTTGATCCGTTCTTTTTCAGGTGTTCTGCCAACAGTGTTACTTTTACCGCTAATTGCTCCTTTCTGGCCAAGAATCGGATACCGGAAACAACTCCACCTTCTATCTGAATCAGGGCTCTTCTTTCGGCTGAAGGTAAATGCCCTTTGCTCTGTCCGATTTGTGCACTTCGCATTTATCTCAACTGGAAGCAGTTCATAAGGAAGGGCAGGAAACGATTCTTTTTGTCAGAAGATCTTTCCTCAATCCATTTCTCAATGGTTTTGTCTTGCTATTCGACTGATGATTGTATTACCAATCGTATTTCTGCCCATGAGGTGTGGGCCTTGTCTACCTCCTGGGCTTATGCTAACTCTGTCATGTTGTCAGATGTTATACAGGCAGCCTACTGGAGAAATGCTTCTACTTTCTCCACCTTCTATCTGCGATTGTTGCAGGAGCAGTCTGAGGACCTTTTTTCTTCGGGCCCTCTTTTTCTGCTCAGGCTGTTGTCTATCCTAGCCATTAAGCTTCAAGATCAGTTCCTGCCCTGTGTTGTTTTAATATCCTTTCTCTCTGTGTGTCACACAGTGCCATATGCCTCATCTCTCATTGACTTTTACTAATGTTTATGATGTTATGGTTTGATAGGCCTTGGGAACTTTTCTTCTGTCCGCGGTTCCAGTGTAGTCGTGTTATGTGGGGGGGGGGGGGGGGGGGGGGGGGGGTTGGTCATGTTATTCCCTCCTCCTGTTGTTTATTCAGCCTGTAGCAAACAATTGTAGGGTAGGTTGATAAGAAATCTAAATTTTATAGTAAATTTCCTTTCTTGTTATACCTACCACAATTGTTTACATGGAGGCCTTCCCATCTTCTTATTCGGGTAAGAATCCTTCCTCTCTGCTGGTCACATAACTCCAGTGTTGGATTCAAAAGAATGAGTCATCTGTCACATGTCTGCACACTGGTACCAGAAGCCGTGGATCTGTACTAGGAGAAGAGGATCCCCTACTGGGTGTGTGCCAGTAGCACTCGACCCAGTTTTGGCTTATTTTTAGCTCATCTTGACAAAGTCAAGCTGAGCTAATCTAATCGCTTCCCGTCCGTCGTCCGTCGTCCATCGTCTGTCGTCTGTCGTCCGTCAACACCATGTTTTGGTCTTCTCCTCCAAAGCCACTGGGCCAATTCAAGTGAAAGTTTGTGTGAGTGATGGTCCCAAAGGGGCATTTCATTTTTGTTCAACTCAGTATGCCCGGCCCCATAGGGAGGGAGTGGGGGAAAATGCTCCAAAATATTTTTAAAATCTTCTTCTCAAGAACCAGTGTGTGCAATGACTTGATATTTGCTATGGAGCTTCCATATGAGGTGTAGAATCAAGTTTGTTCAAACGAAGTTCGTAAAGTAATATTTGGCTTTGTAATAGGAGGGGTAAGATTTTTGGCCCCGCCCAAAATTTCTATTTTCTGAACCGATGGTCCGGTATGAACCAAATTTGGTTTGTGGTAGTATTGGGTCATAAGTACTTGACCCATGCAAAAAAAAAAATTCCCGCATCCCCGTGGGAACCCTGGGAGCTAAAAATAGAAATATTTTCAAACGCCCATATTTCCCAAACCCCACGGAACAGAGAGCTTTTATTTGGTATGAAGTATCCTTATGACCAGTAGAATTGAATGGTAAAAAAAAATTGCCATCGGTTATGTTAGAGTGTTCTGTAATGGGGATCAAAAAAATGCTGAGTCAGCATATTTGCAAAAATTAAAAAAAATCTTTTCTCCAGAACCAATCATCAGAATCTTTTGATATTTGGTATACAGCATTCATAGGGGGGTCAGATAAAAGTTTGTTGAAATAAAGCTCATTGGTTCATATTTGGGCTCTCTACAGGAGCCCGAAGTTTTAACATAGGGTAATATGGGGAATATTCTCTAAAAATCTTCTTCTTCAGAACCACCAGTCAGAATCTTTTAATATTTGGTATACATCATTGTTATGAGGGTCAGATTCTAGATTGTTCAAACCAAGTCCCTAGGTTAATATTTGGGCTTCCTACGGAAGCCCAAATTTTATCTTTGTTCAATATGGAGGGTAATTTAAAAAAATCTTCTTCTTCAGATCCATCAGTCAGAATGCTTTGATATTTGGTATGCAACATCTCTATGGGGGTCAGATTCAAGTTTGTTCAAATCAAATCCCTAGGTATATATTTGGGCTCACTATGGTAGCCCAAATTTTTACTTAGTGCAATATGAGAAAATTTCTTTAAAAATCTTCTTCTTCAGATCCACCAGTCGGAATGCTTTTATATTTGGTATACAACATCTCTAGGGGGGTCAGATTCCAGGTTGTTCAATTCGAGTGCCTAGGTTAATATTTGGGCTCCATATGGGAACATGAAATTTAACTTAGTACAATATGAGGGAATTTCTTCAAAAATCTTCTTCTTCAGATTCACTTGTCAGAATGCTTTCACATTTGGTATACAACATCTCTAGGGGGGTCAGATTCAAGTTTGTTCAAATCGGATCCATAGGTCAATATTTGGGCTCGCTATGGTAGCCCAAATTTGAACTTAGTGCAATTCGAAGAAATTTCTTTACAATTTCTCTTCTTCAGATCCAACAGTCAGAATGCTTTCATATTCGGTACACAACATCTCTAGGGAAGTCAGATTTAACTTTGTTCAAATCAAGAGCCTGGGTTAATATTTGGGCTCTCTATGGGAGCCGGAATTGGCCATTTTGCTGAAGAATTAAAAATTTTGTATTCAGTACCCTCTAGAGGTACTAAGATTAATCCACATAGGTTGTATCAAGGGGCTTCATAGGGGAGCTCTGCATTTTACTTATGATCAGCTGAAGAAAAGGCATGATGCCCAGATTATTTTTGTCACTCCTGAGGGACTCAAGGATTGACAGTGTAGTCTATGGAGATGGCTTGCTTAATGTAGACTCATTCTTGGACTCTGTTTAAATTGTGTTCTGTACAAGATGAGCGCTTCAGGCCCCGTGGGGCCTCTTGTTTCTTGGTGCTTTTACACCACTTTTTTTCCCCCAAATCGCTTGGGAAAGATCAAAATAGAGTATATTTTCCGAATTAGGGACTTCCAATGTAATGAAAGCCTGTAGTAAACAATTGTGGTTAGGTATAATAAGAAAGGAAATTTACTATAAAATTTAGATATCTTGTCAATCTTAAATTTGGAACTAGAGAATTGTAATTTCTTGGACAAATTATTGGCTTTCTCATCTTTTTAATGTGAAAAGTCAGACTGCATATAGCAAAATAATGTGTTTGAAATTAACCCTCTCCAGAATGATAGAAAAAAAAAACACCCAAAGTTGGCCATTTTGTCATTTTCAAATGATAGTCTTTTTATAGACACCAGTGTCCTGGAGTGTTAAATGTGAGACCTCTGTATGTGCAAAACATTTTTTGACAAACAGCTAGTAGTTACTTTAATAGCCATTTCAGCAGAAATAAAGTTGTATGGGTTTGGATTTAATGACAGGAGAAATGAATGTACATGTAGAATGCATTAAAATTCATGAAAATGAATGTTTTTTTCTGGATAATGCTGTTAAAACATTATCTCCAGCCTGTTACCTGGATTGGTAATTCCGTCCAGGGAAACTGGGTACAGAAAAGTATGAAATTAATCAGAAAATAGATTTTGTCTGATGGTACTCATGTTTGTACAGCCAAATCTGTTATTTGATAAAGCGGGACACAAAAACCTATAACACAAAATTTGTTCGCCATTGATTTTTGATGCAGTTATGGAAAGCACAATGAGCTATTTTTTTTTTGTTTCTGGACAAATGAGTACAGAAATTTGCAAAATTCACTAAAAATCCATGTTTTGGCTCACCAACAATAGTTGTGTGAGCCTATGGCATAGCCCTCATGTCGGCATCGTCGACGTTGGCGTCCAGATTCATTCATTTTGAACTTTTGTGTGCAGGTTTTGATTTTTTTTTTTTATTTTGCTTTTTGTTTTCAAGTCAGCATGCTTTTCAGGGATAGTAATATTTTATTCAACCCTTTCCATGCTTAGTTACTTGAATTTTGGACTTTTGTGTACAGGTTTTTAACTTTTCTCTGCAGGTTTTTAGCTCACCAACGATAGTTGTGTGAGCCTATGGCATAGCCCTCATGTCGGCATCATCGGCGTCTGCATCGGCATTAGGATTCATTCATTTTGAACTTTTGTGTGCAGGTTTTGATTTTTTTAGCTCACCTGACTGAAAGTCAGGGTGAGCTTTTCTTATCCCTCTTCGTCCATCGTCCGTCTTCAGTCGTCTGTCGTCCGTCATCCGTCGTCATGCATGAAGGTGGTGTTTGAGCCTCATTCTCCTAAACCACTGGCCACATTTTAATTAAATTTCATGTAAGTAGTGGTTTTATAGGGGCATTTTGATTTTTATCCAAATTAGGTTTCGGCTCATATTGAGCAGAGGTGTGGGGAAAAAATGGCCAAATTTTTGGAAAATCTTTTTCTAATGAACCACCAGTAGCAGAGACTTGATATGTGGTATACAGAGTCCTTTTGAGGTTTAGAATAAAGTTTGTTCAAGAGAAGTTTGTCGGGCATTATTTGCCTTCGTTATGGGATGGGCAAAAATTTTGGCCACGCCTAAAATTTCTATTTTCTGAACCGTGAGGTCGATTTGAACCAAATTTGATATGAGATGATAATGGGTCATAAGTAGTTGATTGATGCCAAAAAAAAATTTTTCATTTCCCTGTGGGAACCTCGGGAGCTAAAAATAGGAAAAACCTTAAAACTGCCATATCTCCAAAACTACACGGCACAGAGAATTCTTATTTTGTATAAAGCTTACTTTTATCCAGTAGAATAGAATGGTTAAAAAAATCCCTATCGGTTTGATCACAAGGTACTTTTTTCAGGACTTTGAAAAAGTGCTGAGTCAGCACTTTTTAACACTGTAGGCAATGGGAAAAACATTAAAAAATCTTCTTCTTGAGATCCAGCAGGCAGAATCTCTTGATATTTGGTATGCAACATTGTAGGGTGGATCTGATTCACGTTTGTTCAAATCGGCCCCCTGTGTTCATATTTGGGCTCAGTATAGGAGCCCGATTTCGAACTTAGTGCATTTCATGCAAATTTCTTAAAAAATCTTCTTCTCCAGATCCAGCAGGCAGAATCTTTTGATATTTGGCATGCAACATTGTAGGGTGGATCTGATTCAAGTTTGTTCAAATTGGCCCCCTGGATTCATATTTGGGCTCACTATAGAAGCCCGAATTCGAACTTAGTGCATTTCAGGCAAATTTCTCAAAAAATCTTCTTCTCCAGATCCAGCAGGCAGAATCTTTTGATATTTGGTATGCAACATTGTGGGGTGGATCTGATTCAAGTTTGTTCAAATCGACTCCCTAGATTCATATTTGGGCTCACTATAAAAGCTCGAATTCGAACTTAGTGCATTTCAGGCAAATTTCTTAAAAAATCATCTTCTTCAGATCCAGCAGGCAGAATCTTTCCATATTTGGTATGCAACATTGTGGGGTGGATCTGATTCAAGTTTGTTCAAATTGGCCCCCTGGATTCATATTTGGGCTCACTATAGAAGCCCGAATTCGACCTTAGTGCATTTCAGGCAAATTTCTCAAAAAATCTTCTTCTCCAGATCCAGCAGGCAGAATCTTTTGATATTTGATATGCAACATTGTGGGGGTGGATCTGATTCAAGTTTGTTCAAATCGGCCCCCTGGATTCATATTTGGGCTCACTATAGAAGCCTGAATTTGAACTTAGTGCATTTTAGGCAAATTTCTTAAAAAATCTTCTCCAGATCCAGCAGTCAGAATCTTTTGATATTGGGTATGCACCATTCTTAGGGGGGTGAGATTTAAGTTTGTTCAAGCCAAGTCCCTGAGTTCATATTTGGGCTCACTGTGGTAGCCCGAATTATAAATTAGTTCAAAATGAGGAATTTTCTTTAAAAATCTTCTTCAGATCCAGCAGTCGGAATGTTTTGATATTTGGTATGCAGCATCCTTAGGGGGTGAGATTCAAGTTTGTTCAAGCCATGTCCCTAGATCCATATTTGGACTCACTGTGGGAGCTCGAATTGTTACTTAGTTCAAAATGAGGAATTTTCTTTAAAAATCTTCTTCTTCAGATCCAGCAGTCGGAATGTTTTGATGTTTAGAGTGCAGCATCCTTAGGGGGGTGAGATTCAAGTTTGTTAAAGCCAAGTCCCTGAGTTCATATATGGGCACCCTGTGGGAGCCTGAATTATAACTTAGTTCAATATGAGGAATATTCTTTAAAAATCTTTTTTTTTAGATCCACTGGTCAGAATCTTTGGATATTTGGTATAAGCTTTTCTTAGAAGGAGCAGATGCAACTTGTTGAAATCAATTCTCTGGGTTGATATTTAGGCTACCATGTCAGGTGAGCGCCCGCAGGCCCCTTGGGGCCTCTTGTTTTTTTGTTTTTTTTGGCTTTTTTTTCTATGTCAGCATGCTTTTCAGGGATAGTAATATTTTATTCAATCCTTTCCATGCTTAGTTACTTGAATTTTGGACTTTTGTGTACAGGTTTTTGACTTTTCTGTGCAGCTTTTTGATTTTTGTGTACAGGTTTTGAAATTTTGTCTTCAAGTGGAGTTTTACCTTACTGGCGTATTGCAATGATGGTTACCTTAACTGGTAGAGTGCTGGAAGCCCATATTTGGGCTTTACTCTGAGGTGAAGGTACTGCAACTTGAAGGCTTCATACTCAAGGGAAGTGCTTCGTATTATCTTTGAAGTAATATTATTTAGTCTGTAGGGACTTGTCTTGTTACAATTTATGGGAGAGTGCCTGTAGGCACTCTCCCATAAATTGTAACAAGGCAAAGACGTGTGAACAAATTTTGATGGCCAAAAATAATTCAGCACTCTACCAGTTAACATTTCAGGGTATTTTTCTCAATTTTAACCCTTTGAAACGAATGTGATACTTTTTGGACTTTTATGTGCAGGTTTTGAGGTATGTCTTTCTTTTCTTCCAAGTGGATATTTTTCAAGTAGAGTTTCACCTTACTGGCATACAGTAGAACCTGTCTTGAGAGACCACCATTTTTGCCATGGAAAAGGGTTCTCTCAAGACAGGTGGTCTCTCATGACAGGTCCATTATAGAGTAAAACAACCCAATGATACAAGGTCACAGTGGTCTCTCAAGACAGGTGGTCTCTCACGACAGTGGTCTCTCAAGACAGGTTTTACTGTATTGCCATAAATATTTCTTTCGGTTGATCAGGGTGAATATGAAAGAAATTGTATTCCTTCGGGTGTTCTCAAAAAAAATTTGTGCTCTCGGAGTCGCACGGAGTCGCACGGGCGTAACCATCCAATCTATCAATTGGATTGTTTGACGATTTGAAGTCATTTCAGGTGCTAGCACAGTGGAGTGCACTGGATACTAATTATTATTTTTTATTTATCCTTATTTTAGTAGAGAAATATTGTATTGATGTTGGCCCTATTTTTGGTATTGTTGTACTTTAAGACATATTAGTCATCTGGTTTGTGTATTATGGAAATGTGTAGAATGTATAATAAAGCACGGCACTGTGTAGCACCTACCATTGCAACAAGGGAGTTGTTATATTTATGGGCGCATGAATGTTTGGGGGTGGTCCGAAGGAATTGTGGTTACTGTGACATTTGCAGGGTATTTTTCTCAATTTTAACCCTTTGAAACAAATGTCATACTTTTTTTTACTTTTATGTGCAGGTTTTGAGGTTTGTCTTTCTGTTCTTCCAAGTGGCATCTTACCTTGTAGCATATTGCCATGGTTCCTATTTTATGTTAGGATGCTTCTTGAAGCTAGTATTATATTATTTAACCCTTTAGCTGCTTATTTACCTTAATTTTTGACTTTTGTGTGCAGGGTTTTGACTTTTGTGTGCAGGTTTTGATATTTTTTTTAAGTGGACTTTTACCTCACTGGCATATGGCCATGGTGGTTACTCTAACATTTTCAGGGTATTTTTCTAAATTTTAACCCTCTGAAACAAATGTGATACTTTTTGGACTTTTATGTGCAGGTTTTGAGGTTTTTAGCTCACCTGAGAGCTAAAGTGATCACTCACCGTCCGTCGTCCGTCGTCTGTCGTCTGTCGTCCATCGTGAACATGGTGTTTGCGTCTTCTCCTCCCAAACTGCTGAACCAATTTAATTGATATTTGAGATAATAGTTTGTTATGACATCGCAATTTGATTTTGTTCAAATCAAGTTGCCTCGCCCATTGGTAGGGCTACATCCAAAAAGTGTGCTGAAATCTTAAAAACTCTTCTTCTCATGAACCAGCAGTAGCAGAGACTTGATATTTGGTGTGCTGCTTCCTTTTGAGGTGTAGACTCAGATTTGTTCAAGAGAAGTTTGTGGGGCTATATTTGGCGTCGTAATGGGAGGGGCAAGAATAGTTGCCCCTCCCAAAATTTCTATTTTCTAACCGAGAGGCAGATTTGGACCAAATTTGATATGAGGGCTTATTGGGTCATAAGTACTTAATTTATACAAAAAAAAATTTTCCTGTCACCCCATGGAAACCGCAGGAGCTAAAAATAGAAAAAAATTAAAACTCCCATATCTCCAAAACTTCACGGCACTGAGAATTCTTATTTGTTGTGAAGCTTCCTTAGAACCAACAGAATGGAGTGGTAAAAAAAAATTGCTATCGCTTTTATCATGGGGTACTTTTTAGGGACTTTGAAAAAGTGCTGAGTCAGCATTTTTTTAACACTGTGGGTAATAGGAAAAACATGTAAGACTACTTTTTTCCCAAACCACTGCTCCAAAAGCTTTCAAATTTCACATATAACATCTTTGGAAGATTGTTTCACATGTTTATTGAAATCAATTCCCTGGGTCCATATTTGGGCTCTCTATGGGAGCCCAGATGTTTAAATTAGTGCAGTGAGGAATATTCTTTAAAAATCCTCTTCTTCAGATCTACCAATAAGAATCTTTTGATATTTGCTATGCAGTATCCTTTGGAGGTGTGAGATTCAAGTTTGTTCAAGCCAAGTCCCTGGGTTCATATTTAGGCTGAAAATTTGGGGCCCCGTTCTGGACCAATATCCGGATTTTTTTTTTTTGTTTTTTATGCATTTCGGTCAATTTTAAGACAAAAAAAAATTATTTTTTTTTTACACTGAAAATTTCGGGCCCAGGAGGGACTTTGAAAATTTTGGACCAAAATCCGGAAATTTTTTTTTTTTGTTTTTTATGCGTTTCGGTCAATTTTAAGACAAAAAAAAAATTTTTTTTACACTGAAAATTTGGGGTCCGGGTGGGACTTGGAAAATTTTGGACCAAAATCCAGACTTTTTTTTTTGTTTTTTATGCGTTTCGGTCAATTTTAAGACAAAACATTTTTTTTTTACACTGAAAATTTGGGGTCTGGGTGGGACAATGAAATCCTTCCATAAATATGACCTTTTGGTTTTTTATGAGTTTTAAGAGGAAAAAAAAAATTAGGCTGAAAATATTTTGTTTGGGAAAAAAATCTGTTTATTATGCGTTTATCTCAATTTTGGGACGTAAAAGTGCACGAACTGAAAATAGAAGGAAAATCCTGTGTATTGTGTGAGCACAGTTGCTTCATCTAGTTAGTATATGCTTTTCTTAGGAGGGGCGTATGCAGCTTATTCAAGTCCCTGGTTTGATATTTAGACTACCATGTCAGATGAGCGCCCTCAGGCCCCTGGGGCCTCTTGTTCTTTCTTTTCTTCCAAGTGGATATTTTTCAGCTAGAGTTTCACCTTTCTGGCATATTGCCATGGTGGTTACTGTGACATTATCCGGGTATTTTTCTCAATTTTAGCCCCTTGAAACAAATGTGGTACTTTTTTTTTTACTTTCATGTGCAGGTTTTTAGGTTTGTCTTTCTTTTCTTCCAAGTGGCAACTTACCTTGTAGCATATTGCCATGGTTCCTATTTTATGTTAGGATGCTTCTTGGAGCTATTATTATATTATTTAACCCTTTAGCTGCTTATTTACCTTAATTTTGGACTTTTGTGTGCAGTTTTTTGACTTTTGTGTACAGGTTTTGATATTTTTTTTAAGTGGAGTTTTACCTCACTGGCATATTGCCATGGTGGTTACTATAACATTTTCAGGGTATTTTTCTTAATTTTAATCCTTTGAAACAAATATAATACTTTTTGGACTTTTATGTGCAGGTTGAAACAAATGTGATGCTTTTTTTTTCATCTTTATGTGCAGGTTTTGATGTTTGTCTTTCTTTTCTTCAAAGTGGAGACTAACCTTGTAGCATATTGCCATGGTTCCTATTTTATGTTATCGTGCTTCTTGGGGCTATTATTATACTATTTAACCCTTTAGCTGCTTATTTACTTTAATTTTGGACTTTTGTGTGCAGGTTTTGGACTTTTTTTTTTTACTCCAGCCGCCCCTGTACATTGGCCACCTGCTGGTGAGCCGTGGGGTAATGATACCCCCTCTAGTTTACTTTTGTGTATAGGTTTTTAAATTTTGTCTTCAAGTGGCATTTTACCTTACTGGCATATTGCCATGGTGGTTACCTTAACATTTCAGGGTATTTTTCTCAATTTTAACCCTTTGAAACAAATGTGGTACTTTTTTTATTTTTATGTGCAGGTTTTGAGGTTTGTCTTCCTTTTCTTCCAAGTGGATATTTTTCAAGTATGGTTTCACCTTACTGGCATATTGCCATTGTGGTTACTGTGACATTTGCAGGGTATTTTTCTGAAGTTTAATCCTTTGAAACAAATGTGATACTTTTTTTTACTTTTATGTGCAGGTTTTGAGGTTTGTCTTTCTTTTCTTCCAAGTGGCGACTTACCTTGTAGCATATTGCCATGATTCCTATTTTATGTTAGGATGCTTCTTGGGGCTAGTATTATATTATTTAACCCTTTAGCTGCTTATTTACCTCAATTTTTGACTTTTGTGTGCAGGTTTTTGATTTTTGTGATAAGGTTTTGATGTTTTTTTTAAGTGGAGTTTTACCTCACTGGCACATTGCCATGGTGGTTACTGTAACATTTCCAGGGTATTTTTCGAAATTTTATCCCTTTGAAACAAATGTGATATTTTTTTGACTTTTATGTGCAGGTTTTAAGGTTTTTCTTTCTTTTCTTCCAAGTGGATATTTTTCAGGTAGAGTTTCATCCTACTGGCATATTGCCATGGTGGTTACAGTGACATTATAAGGGTATCTTTCTCAATTTTAACCCATTGAATCAAATGTGGTACTTTTTACTTTTATGTGCAGGTTTTGAGGTTTGTCTTTCTTTTCTTCAAAGTGGCGACTTACCTTGTAGCATATTGCCATGGTTCCTATTTTATATTAGCATGCTTCTTGGGGCTATTATTATATTATTTAACCCTTTAGCTCATTATTTTATTCATTCATTTTGAACTTTTGAGTGCAGGTTTTGATTTTACTTTTTTTTTATGTCAGCATGCTTTTCAGGGATAGTAATATTTTATTCAACCCTTTGGTTTGTCTTTCTTTTCTTCCAAGTGGCAACTTACCTTGTAGCATATTGCCATGGTTCCTATTTTATGTTAGGATGCTTCTTGGGGAAGTATTATATTATTTAACCCTTTAGCTGCTTATTTACCTTAATTTTGGACTTTTGTGTACAGGTTTTTGACTTTTGTGTACAGGTTTTGATATTTTTTTTTAAGTGGAGTTTTACCTCACTGGCATATTGCCAGGTGGTTACTGTAACAGTTTCAGGGTATTTTTCTTAATTTTAACCCTTTGAAACAAATGTGATACTTTTTGGAATTTTGTGTGCAGGTTTTGAGGTTTTTCTTTCTTTTCTTCCAAGTGGAGATTTTTCAGGTAGAGTTTCACCTTACTGGCATATTGCCATGGTGGTTACTGTGACATTATCTGGGTATTTTTCTCAATTTTAACCCATTGAAACAAATGAGATACTTTTTTTTTTACTGTTACTTTTATGTGCAGGTTTTGAGGTTTGTCTTTCTTTTCTTCAAAGTGGAGACTTACCTTGTAGCAGATTGCCATGGTTCCTATTTTATGTTAGGATGCTTCTTGGGGCTATTATTATATTATTTAACCCTTTAGCTGCTTATTTACTTTAATATTGGACTTTTGTGTGCAGGTTTTGGACTTTTTTTTTTTACTCCAGCCACCTCTTTACATTGGCCACCTGCTGGTGAGCCACAGGGACTGATACCCCATCTAGTTTCTAACAGTACTACTCTTTAAGTGGCCAAAGCATATGTTTCATTAAGACACAAAGCATAACTTACCACAGCGGATTTGTTCACCAAGCATCTCTACATAGAGCAAATCAAAGTGTTTGAAATTAACCCTTTCCAAAATGTTAGAAACAAGCAACCACAGTTGGCTACTTCTGATTCACAGACTGGGTGCCTGATAAGAGACATGGAGGAATCTTGAATCTTGATATTTGAATGAACATGTACAAGTTGAGGGTACTTCAATGGCTCCAGTGCTGAGAAATCATATATAAAAGTTTGCGAAAATAACAATTATTCTGACAGTACTCTTATGGGACATCTCAGATCTACCAAGGGTTAAACTTTTAATAATAACATTTAAAACAAAATTCATCATACTCTGACTGTTGCATGCAGCCATAGAAAACATTCAGCGCTCAATCAATTAGAAATGGAGTAAATCGTCACTTAAACTTACCAAATTCTGAAAAAAATGTTTTTTTTGGACGGTACCTACTTTTATGCAACCAGAATGGGATAGGGTTAAACTTTACAACCAAACTTACACCAGCAAATATGCGCGGTAGTCAATTATGAATACGGGCATGCAAAGTGTTTGAATTTAACCCATTCCAAAATGATAGAAAAAAGCAACCAAAGTTGTTTAATTTTGATAATTTCATATGGTTCTCTTATTTTCACCCTCATTGTGCTTGAGGGTTAAATCTAAGATAAAAAAATAAACAGTAACTTTCTTCTGCAGTCATTGTTGCATCTATCCATACCAAAAAAATTGTTAGAACAACCTTATAATTAGAGAAATTTGCTCTTGAAGTTGGTAAATTTTGAAGAAAAAATAATCTATGTGCATGTCATTTTTGGCCAATGGGGGTTAAATTTGAAAGATTTGAGTGGTATTCGTGGTGTATTACATTATGGTCTAAATGTGTGGAAAATTTGAGCTAAATAACTGTAAACAATTTTGAGACATTTGAAAAGTAATGAAATTTTGACGGTTTTGGCAGAATATTTTGAAAATACGCTTTTTCACAGACATGACGATACCTCATTTCACTAGATTTTATGACATTACATAAGTATGCCAAATTTGGTCAAAACCGTACAGCTTGTTTTTGAGCAGTTCAACATACAAAATTCAAGGAGGAAAAAAAAAAATTGTAATTTGTTGACCAAATTACGGGCTTTTCCAACTTATTAATATGAAAAAGAAGGCGGTTTTGTGTACGCATGAAACTATTAGCCATATTAATTATTTAACCCGATTTTTCTGTACATTAATGATGAATTGTCAGGATTTACATTGTGTGTACACACTAGTGTTTGTAAAGTGTTTGAAACTAGTCCTTTCCAAAATGATAGAAAAAGCAACCAAAGATGGCTAATTTTGACATTTTCAAACGTTACTCTTATTCTCGCCCTCATTGTGCTTGAGGGTTAAATATGAGATTAAAAAGTAAACAGTAACATTCTTCCACAATCATTGTTGCATCTAGCCATACCAAAATAATTATACCCCCGCAAACAAAGTTTTTTTTGGGGGGGGGGGGGGGGGGTATATAGGAATCACCCTGTCTGTCCGTCTGTCCGTCCATCTGTCCATCCGTCTGTCCATCCTTATAAGCGCAACTCCTAAACCGTTTGAAGAATTTTCATAAAACTTTACACAATCGAAGAACTCCATATGAAGATGTGCATGAAGCAATGTAATTCCGTTCTGACATTTACAAGGGGAGATAATCTAACTTATACATTTCAGGCACGGGGGGTATCACTTTGTGAGCTTGCTCACAGTACCTCTAGTTGTCACAACTACCTTGTAAAAACAACCACTGCACGCTTATCAATATTCAGTGATTTTATGAAAATATCAGTTATTCCGACTGTACCCATATGGGCAGTCTCCAATCTTCCAACGGTTAAACTTTTAATAATGACATATAAAACAAAAGTTGTCATACTATGACTGCTGCATACAGCCATAGAAAACTTTCAGTGCTCAATCAATTAGGAATGGAGTATATCGTCACTTGAACTTACCAAATTCTGAAAAATGAGAATTATTTTTGGACTGCACCTATCTTTATGCAAACAGAATGAGCATAGTGTTGAACTTTACAACCAAACTTACAACAGCAAATATGCTCGGTAGGCAATTGTAAATATGAACATGTAAATCATTTTTAGCTCAACTTTGACGAAGTCAAATTTGAGCTATTGTCATGGCCCGTCGTCCGTCTGTCAGTCCATCCGTCTGTCCATCTGTCTGTACGTCAACAATTGGCTATGGCTCGGGCTAGAGGTCGTATTTATGAACCGATCTTTACAAAACTTCTTGTGTACCTTTGTTATGACCCTGGGACGGGAACGAGTGTTTTTAGGTGTGGTCCGAAATTCAAGATGGCTGCCAGCGGCCATTTTGTACCGATGATGCAAAAATCAGTTTTTTGTACAGAACTTCTGTATGAAAGTTCTGATTTGAATAAAGTTTTGTATAAATGTTTAGTACCATGGGATGCATCACATATAATACGGGTTTTTTTCTCGTGCGTAAATTATGCAAATTAGACTGACTTTGATTTATTTAGTGTTACTTTCAGAGCTGTAAGTGCCAAGCTGCTATGGCTCGGGCTAGAGTCCGTATTTATGAACCAATCTTTACGAAACTTCTTGGGTACCTTTGTTATGACGGTGGGACGAGAACGAGTGTTTTTGGGTGCAGTCCCAAATTCCAGATGGCTGCCAGCAGCCATTTTGTACCGACGATGCCAAAATCTGTTTTTTGTACAGAACTTCCATATGAAAGCTCTGATTTGAATAATTTTTTGTATGAATGTTTAGTACCATGGGATACATTACATATATTACAGGTTTTTTTCTTGTGCGTAAATTATGCAAATTAGGCTAACTTTGATTTATTTAGTGTTACTTTCAGCACTGTGAGTGCAAATCCCAATACGGCTCGGGCTAGAGGCCGTATTTATGAACCGATCTTCACGAAACTTCTTGGGTACCTTTGTTATCACTGTGGGACGAGAAGGAGTGTTTTTGGGTCCAGTCTGAAATTCAAGATGGCCGCTAGCAGCCATTTTGTTCAAAATTAAGTGCAATCAGATTTTTGTGCAGAACTTCCAAATGAAAGATCTGATTTGAATAAATTTTTGTATGAATGTTTAGTACCATGGGATACATTACATATAATACAGAGTTTTTCTCGTGAATAAATTATGCAAATTAGGGGTCCGGGTGGGACTTAGAAAATTTTGGACCAAAATCCGGAAATTAGTTTTTTGGTTTTTTATGCGTTTTGGTCAATTTTAAGACAAAAAAAAATAAATTTTTTACACTGAAAATTTGGGGGCCGGGCGGGACTTCTTCTTTTATTATTGTTGACTGGGCCAAAACAAATACTAATTCCTGTCATATTCATTATTCAGTTGTCTTGGTCACAGCAAGTACTAATTCCTGTCATATCCAAGTTGAGCTACAGAGTCATTGACTCTTTCATTCGATATTTCTTTCGAAAATGGAAGAAAAGTGAGCTCCAAATTTGCCAATTTTATGAAGGATTTTAGGACACTCAAATTCAAGGCCCAAAAACTGGATGACGGTTATTTTCACTTTCCAGAGACCTGTTATCAATCACAGCTTGAGTTTGTGATAAGAGACATGGAGGAATCTTGAAACTTGGTATTTGAATGAACATATACAATTTGAGGGTATTCCAATTCAAGGTCAGAGAACTGGGTGAGGGTTAGAACTTTGAAAAAGAAATATAACAGCAAAATTGTTCTTGGATGAATGCCCTATCTTCTTGTGGAAAACAGTTTGAGAAGATATGGCACCAGTGCTGAAAAATCACATTTAAAAGCTGGCGTAAGAACAATTATTCTGACAGTACCCCTTATGGGAAGTCTTAAATCTGCCACAGGTTAAACTTTCAATAACAACATATAAAACAAAAGTTGTCATACATTGACTGCTGCATGCAGCCATAGAAAACATTCAGTACTCAATCATTCAGAAATGTTGTAAATTGTCCCTTAAACTTACCAAATTCTGAAAAATGGGAGTTTCTTTGGATGGTACCTACTTTTATGCAACCTGAATGGGTTAAACTTTACAAACAAACTTACAACAGCAAATATCCTCGGTAGTCAATTGTGACATGCAAAGTGTTTGAAATTAACCTTTCCAAAATGATAGAAAAAAAGCAACCAAAGAGGGCTCATTTTGGCATTTTCAAATGGTAATCTTATTCTCACCCTCATTGTTCTTAAGGGTTAAATCCGAGATTAAAAAGTAATCAGTAATTTTATTCTGCAATCATTGTTTCATCTATCCATACCAAAATAATTGTTACGACAACCTTGAAATTAGAGAAATTTGCCCTTGAAGTTGGTCAATTTTGAAGAAGAAGCTATATTCATGTCATTTTTAGTGAATGGGAGTTAATTTTGAAATATTTTCGCGGTGATTTTCGTTTTTCATGTTTTGCTGTAATTGTGTGGGAAATTTGAGCTAAGTAACTGTTAACAATTTCGAGACTTTTGAAAAATTGTTAAATTTTGAAGGTTTTGTCAGAATATTGTGAAAATAAGTGTTTTCACAGACATCACAATACCTCATTTTACTAGATTTTATGACATTACATAAGTATGCAAAAGTTAGTTGAAATTGTTTTTGAGCAGTGCCACAGACAAAAATTGACAGCGGAAAAAGAGAATTTAAAAAAAAAATAAAATAAAAACTAGAAAATTGTAATTTGTTGACCCAAATTGTGGGCTATCCCAACTTATTAATGTGAAAAAGAAGGCGGTTTTGTGTACACATGAAACTATCAGCCATATTAATTATTTAACCTGATTTTTCTGTACCTTAATGATGAATCGTCAGATTTTACTTTGTATGTACACACTAGTGTTTCTAAAATCTAGTCAGTCCCCACCCACACTCCCTCACCTTCCACCATACGATTAATGATGAATCGTCAGGGTTTACTTTGTATGTACACACTAGTGTTTCTAAAATCTAGTCAGTCCCACCCACACTCCCTCACCTTCCACTGTACGAGAGGAGTGAGGAATTCATTAACCTGTTACTCAATGTAAATGAAGAAGAGTCTTGCAAACATGAAAATGCAGACTACATATAGCAAAGCAAAGTGTTTGAAATTAACCATTTCCAAAATAATAGACAAAAAACATCCAAAGTTGGCAAATTTTGGCATTCTATAATGGTACTCTTATTCACACCCTCATTGTGCTTGGGGGTTAAATCTTGAGATTAAAAAGTAAACAGTAACTTTCTTCTGCAATCATTGTTGCATCTATTCATTCCAAAATAATTGGTACAACAACCTTGCAATTAGAGGAAATGAGTACCCGGTACAGTAAAACCTGTCTTGAAAAACCACTGTGTTGAGAGACCACCTGTCTTGAAAGACCACATCTGCCAAGCACCAGTTGGTTTTACTCTATAATGGACCTGCTATGGGAGACGACCTGTCTTGAGAGGCCACCTGTCTTGAGAGACCACTGTGACCTAGCTAAAGAATGGTTTTAGTGTGCCGAAGGCGCGTTGGGGATGTTTTGGGGCAAGCCCCTTTCGACCCTCGTTTACAGTATGATATAATTCCTGTTAATTTGCGACAGCATCATCTGCATCATGTCTGAGTGGTGAATAGGTGGAAGAGGCTGGGAGTTGATGTTTCTTGTTATTCTTCAGGCAATTATAGTCTGTCACTTGTGGTTTTGTAGACAAGATAGGCCTTCATCGGCAAGTATAGTCTGCCTTGGGCTCTTTGCTGGCGTGTACGGTTGAGGCGACTTGACAAGTGAAAGAAACCAATGGACCTTAACAAGGTGCCACCCCAACCTGAACATTCCTGGTTCAGGTAACAGGCCTGCTATTTTCATTGGGTCGGGACATGCTGTGCGCTAAAGAAGCGCTTTACAAAAAAAGTGGCCAAGAAATCAGATTGCAGGACCAGCGCTCGCCTCCCTGGGGGTGGATGCCCACCTCTGGGGATGGAGTGAAGGATGTGCTGAAACCATAAAGATTATTGAATTGCTGTAGTGGTTACTAATATCCATAGCGGTTATTGGGGAGAAAGATAAGAGTCTGAAAGATAGTCAAAAAAACTTAGAGTTAAAGCGGCAAAAGATAGAGTAGAGTAAGGAAGTATGTGCATTTGTAAAGTCTTTTCTGGATGTATTTCTGTTGAGTGGGTTTTTCAGGCAAGTATAGTCTGCCGCTTAAATGAGTGGTGGAGCTATCACTGGCAAGTATAATCTGCCTCAAACTCTTCTGTTGTTGGTTGTTTTGGCTGTTGTGATGTTGCTTGCTGGAGGTCGGGGAGTCTTTCTTTCTGTAGTGTCTGGTCTGGTACCTTTGTGGTGCTATGTCCTATGTCTCTGCTGTGGCTGAAATTAAAAAAGTATAGGATGATTAGAGATCCCCCCTCCCCCCCCCCCCCCCCCCCCCCCCCCCCCCCCCCCCCCCCCCCCCTGTCGGTGAGCTACTGTTCTTGTTTCGAGTTGCTCTTGGCTGTGTGTGGCTGTTCTGTCGGCTGTTTTTGTGGTTTGGTTGTCTCCGGTGTCCTGTGTGTTTCTTCAGGCAAGTATAGTCTGCCACTGGATAAGTGTTGGAGCTATCAATGGCAAGTATAGTCTGCCTCAGGCTCTTCTGTTGGTGGTCGATGTGTGGTCCCGAGTGATGTTGGTCAGTCGGATGTCTGATTCTGTTGGTGTGTTTGGTCCTCGATTGGTTGTCCGTGCTGTGTGTTTGGGTTTTGCTGAAATTAGATATGATGAGAGATTAGTGAGCACCCCCCCCCCCCCCTTCCCGGTTGTCTTCTCATGTCAGTTCTGTAGTTCTTACTGAAGGGCATCATGTGCCGAGCTTGCGAGGCTTAGAGTGGGGTTGCAGCGTGAGGGTAACAGGTTAACACACTAAACCACACCCCGAGGATGTTACTTTCCTGTTGTACCCTTCGCTGGTTGCGATCTTTTTTAGGTTTGTTTTAAGGTTATTTGGAGGTGGTGGGCTGAGCTTCCGAGGCTGAGAGTGAGGTTGCAGCAGGAGGGTAACAGGTTAACACACTAAACCACACCCGAGGATGTTACTTTCCTGTTGTACCCTTCGCTGTTTGCGATCTTGTTTTAGGTTAATTTAAGGTTATTTGGAGGAGGCGGAGATCGGGCTTCTGTATATGCTCGGACTGCTAGTACCAGTAGTACTGGTAACAGCTACTAGCTCTGAGCACATCTATATGCGACAGCAGACAAAATTGTTTTTTGTCTGCTATCGCACAGAAATGTGCTCGGACTGCTAGCACCAGTGGGATTGGTAACAGCTACCAGCACACTTAAGACTCTTCCGGTGTTGTCATTCTTTTATTTTTATTTTGTTCTGAGTAGAGAGCAGGTTTACACACAATACCACACCAGAGGGTGTTACTTTCCTGCTCTTCTCTCTGTTTAGTGTTCAGACCATTTTGTTTATTTTTGCAAATTTTGGGGTTTTTGTCTACTGTCGCATATTTCCTTGAGTTTAGGTATCAGAGTGCTTCTTTCGAACCGTTCTATATTTTTGGTAGCTAGCGTGGCGAGACGGTCTTTGACGGTTGGGATTTTGGCCCTTTGGTGGAAAAGTTTGATAGGGGCGTCGTATGGGGCTTGGAGGGCTATTCTCAGTGCTTGGTTCTGGACTCTTTGGAGTTCCGCAATATTTGTCTTGTAGGTATTGGTCAGGACTTGGGCGTCATATTCAATAACTGGTCGTATGAAGGCCTTGTACAACTTGAGTAATACAGTTTTCCTTTACCCCCCCAGGTGGTGCCCCTTAGCATTTTAAGTAAGTTTATTCGTTTGGTTGCTCTCATGGCGACGTTGTTGGTATGTTTTGTGAAGCTGAGTCTCGAGTTGAGGGTGATTCCCAGGAATTTTGCTTCGATGCATTTTGAGAGGGTTTTGCCTTTTAGTTGGAGGTCGAAGTCGCGGTTTTTTCTCCTGGCGGAGAAGGTTATCCTCTGGGTCTTGTTTGCATTTAGTTTTATTCTCCATTTGTCGCACCATTTTTCGAGATCGTCTATCGTGCTTTGGAGAGATTTTTGGAAGGGGGAGGGGTTGGCTATTGGAGTCCCATAGGCCTTTATCATCTGCAAATTGTGAGATTTGGACACGTTCCGAGGTGATTTTGAGGTCGTTTACGTAGATTATGAACAGGAGTGGGCTGAGTACTGATCCCTGGGGCGTACCGGCTACAAGTGGGATACTTTCTGACATTTCTCTGTTGACTCTAACTGATTTTGCGAGCGTTTAGGAAGGAGGAGATTTGTCTGTGTAATTTTTGGGGGATGTTAAGTTTGATAAGTTTGTATCTGATGCTGTTGTGCCAGACTGAATCGAAAGCTTTTTCTACGTCCATCAGAATGGCGGCACTGAGATTATTGTTACCGATCGCGTTTTTCATGAGTTCTACTAGGCGATAGATGTGTTCCATGCCTTCTTTGTGGTGCCTAATTGCTCTTTGCCAGTCGTTGAAGAAATTAGTTTCCTCGAGGTGACTCCCGAGTCGATCGGCAAGGATTTTCTCAAGTACCTTGTCGATGCAGCTAAGGAGGCTAATTGGGCAGTAGTAGGCTGGTTTGGTGAGATCTTTGTCGGGTTTGGGTATTATGACCCCTATGGCTGTTTTCCAGCACTTTGGAAAGCATCCATGGGTGAGGCACGCATTGAATATGATTTCTAGTTTGTTTGTATAAGAGTTGGGACTTTGTTTGAGGATTTTAGAGCTTATTTCGTCCTCTCCCAGGGAGGAAGAGCTTTTGCATTTTTTTATCACATTGATTATTTCATGATGGGGGTAATTAGGTCGTGGTCGTCCCCTTCCTCTTGTTCGTTGCCGAAGTAGGGATCACAGTATACCTCTGGGTGTGAGTTTATGAAGTTGTCGATAGCATTCATGACAGAGGCGTCATATTCCGGCCCTATGTGGAGTTGTTGAGTATGGCTTAATAGTTCCGTGAAGGTGTCAGCTTTTTCTTTGTCGCTGGCCGCGAGGGTGCCATCAGCTTTTTCAAGCGGTTTGGACTGTCTAGGTTTGATTTTTTGACCTGTGAACACCTTGAAGGTGTTCCAAAATTTAGGCTTTTTTGAGTTCCACTCGCTTGGTGGGGTCCTTTTCAGATTGGACCTTGCGCAGGGCTATTCGCTATGTTTTTATTAGGGTGAGTGTGCTCTCGGAGATTGTTCGTCTCCAGGGGGGGCACTTCCTCTTTGGGACAGATTTCGTCTAGGATGGAGGTTATTACTTTGCTGAGGTCAGCACACTGGTCCTCAATATCGCTCGTGTTTGGTGGTTTATTTGTTGGGAGTTTGGCGTCGAGAATGTTGCGGTTTTTCTTTGTTGCTGGCCGCGAGGGTGCCGTCAGCTTTTTCAAGCAGTTTGGACTGTCTAGGTTTGCTTTTTTGACCTGTGAACACCTTGAAGGTGTTTCAAAATTTTCTGGCATCTTTTGTCGCATTTAGGGTTGTTTAGATGTTTTGTTGTTCGGCCTTAAGTGCTTCTTTTACCTCGCCATGAAGGCAGTTGTAGGCTTTTTAGCTCACCTGACTGAAAGTCAGGGTGAGCTTTTCTGATCACTTTTCGTCCGTCGTCCGGCGTCCGGCATGAAGGTGGTGTTTGGGCCTTTTTCTCCCAAACCACTGGCCGCATATTAATGAAATTTCATGTGAGCAGGGGCTATATAAGGGCATTTTGATTTTTTGTCAAATTAGGTTTCAGCTCATATTGAGCAGAGGGATGGGGCAAAAATGCTCCATTTCTTAAAAAATCTTCTTCTCAAGAACCAGCAATAGCAGAAACTTGATATTTGGTATGCAGCTTCCTTTTGAGGTGTAGACTCAAGTTTGTTCAAGAGAAGTTTGTCAGGCATTATTTGCCTTCGTTATGGGAGGGGGAAAAATTTTGGCCAAAATTTCTATTTTCAGAACCGTCAGGTCGATTTGAACCAAATTTGATATGAGGTGATAATGGGTCATAAGTAGTTGATTGATGAAAAAAAAATTTTCTCATTGCCCCGTTGGAACCTCGGGAGCTAAAAATAGGAAAAACCTTAAAACTGCCATATCTCCAAAACTACACGGCACAGGGAATTCTTATTTTGTATAAAGCTTACTTTTATCTAGTAGAATAGAGTGGTTAAAAAAATCCCTATCTGTTTGATCACAAGGTACTTTTTTCAGGACTTTGAAAAAGTGCTGAGTCAGCACTTTTTAACACTAGGCAATGGGAAAAAGATTAAAAAATCTTCTTCTCCAGATCCAGCAGGCAGAATCTTTTGATATTTGGTATGCAACATTGTAGGGTGGATCTGATTCAAGTTTGTTCAAATCGGCTCCCTGGATTCATATTTGGGCTCACTATAGAAGCCCAAATTCAATCTTAGTGCATTTCAGGCAAATTTCGTAAAAAATCTTCTTCTTCAGATCGAGCAGGCAGAATCTTTTGATATTTGGCATGCAACATTGTGGGGTAGATCTGATTCAAGTTTGTTCAAATCAGCCACCTGGGTTTATATTTGGGCTCAGTATAGAAGCTCGAATTCGAACTTAGTGCATTTCAGGCAAATTTCTTAAAAAATCTTCTTCTCCAGATCCAGCAGGCAGAATCTTTTGATATTTGGTATGTAACATTGTGGGGTGGATCTGATTCAAGTTTGTTCAAATCGGCCCCCCTGGATTCATATTTGGGCTCACTATAGAAGCCCAAATTCGAACTTAGTGCATTTCAGGCAAATTTCTTAAAAAATCTTCTTCTCCAGATCCAGCAGGCAGAATCTTTTGTTATTTGTTATGCAAATTGTGGGGTGGATCTGATTCAAGTTTGTTCAAATAGGCCCTCTGGGTTTATATTTGGGCTCAGTATATAAGCTTGAGTTCGATCTTAGAGCATTTCAGGCAAATTTCTTAAAAAATCTTCTTCTCCAGATCCAGCAGGCAGAATCTTTTGATATTTGGTATGCAACATTGAGGGATGGATCTGATTCAAGTTTGTTCAAATCGGCCCCTTGGATTCATATTTGGGCTCACTATAGAAGCTCGAATTCGAACTTAGTGCATTTCAGGCAAATTTCTTCAAAAATCTTCTTCTCCAGATCCAGCAGGCAGAATTTTTTGATATTTGGTATGCAACATTGAGGGGTGGATCTGATTCAAGTTTGTTCAAATCGGCCCCCTGGATTTATATTTGGGCTCACTATAGAAGCTCGAATTTGAACTTAGTGCATTTCAGGCAAATTTCTTCAAAAATCTTCTTCTCCAGATCCAGCAGGCAGAATGTTTTGATATTTGGTATGCAACATTGTGGGGTAGATCTGATTCAAGTTTGTTCAAATTGGCCCCCTGGATTCATATTTGGGCTCACTATAGAAGCCCAAATTCGAACTTAGTGCATTTCAGGCAAATTTCTTAAAAAATCTTTTTCTCCAGATTCAGCAGGCAGAATCTTTTGATATTTGGTATGCAACATTGTGGGGTGGATCTGATTCAAGTTTGTTCAAATCGGCCCCTTGGATTCATATTTGGGCTCACTATAGAAGCCCAAATTCGAACTTAGTGCATTTCAGGCAAATTTCTTAAAAAATCTTCTTCTCCAGATCCAGCAGGCAGAATCTTTTGATATTTGGTATGCAACATTGAGGGATGGATCTGATTCAAGTTTGTTCAAATCGGCCCCTTGGATTCATATTTGGGCTCACTATAGAAGCTCGAATTCGAACTTAGTGCATTTCAGGCAAATTTCTTCAAAAATCTTCTTCTCCAGATTCAGCAGGCAGAATTTTTTGATATTTGGTATGCAACATTGAGGGGTGGATCTGATTCAAGTTTGTTCAAATCGGCCCCCTGGATTCATATTTGGGCTCACTATAGAAGCTCGAATTTGAACTTAGTGCATTTCAGGCAAATTTCTTAAAAAATCTTCTTCTCCAGATCCAGCAGGCAGAATGTTTTGATATTTGGTATGCAACATTGTGGGGTGGATCTGATTCAAGTTTGTTCAAATCGGCTTCCTAGATTCATATTTGGGCTCACTATAGAAGCTCGATTTTGAACTTAATGCATTTCAGGCAAATTTCTTTGAAAATCTTCTTCTCAAGATCCAGCAGGCAGAATCTTTTGATATTTGGTATGCAACATTGAGGGGTGGATCTGATTCAAGTTTGTTCAAATCGGCCCCCTGGATTCATATTTGGGCTCACTATAGAAGCTCGAATTTGAACTTAGTGCATTTCAGGCAAATTTCTTAAAAAATCTTCTTCTCCAGATTCAGCAGGCAGAATCTTTTGATATTTGGTATGCAACATTGTGGGGTGGATCTGATTCAAGTTTGTTCAAATCGGCTTCCTAGATTCATATTTGGGCTCACTATAGAAGCTCGATTTTGAACTTAATGCATTTCAGGCAAATTTCTTTGAAAATCTTCTTCTCAAGATCCAGCAGGCAGAATCTTTTGATATTTGGTATGCAACATTGAGGGGTGGATCTGATTCAAGTTTGTTCAAATCGGCCCCCTGGATTCATATTTGGGCTCACTATAGAAGCTCGAATTTGAACTTAGTGCATTTCAGGCAAATTTCTTAAAAAATCTTCTTCTCCAGATCCAGCAGGCAGAATGTTTTGATATTCGGTATGCAACATTGTGGGGTGGATCTGATTCAAGTTTGTTCAAATTGGCCCCCTGGATTCATATTTGGGCTCACTATAGAAGCTCGAATTCGAACTTAGTGCATTTCAGGCAAATTTCTTAAAAAATCTTTTTCTCCAGATTCAGCAGGTAGAATCTTTTGATATTTGGTATGCAACATTGTGGGGTGGATCTGATTCAAGTTTGTTCAAATCGGCTTCCTAGATTCATATTTGGGCTCACTATAGAAGCTCGATTTTGAACTTAATGCATTTCAGGCAAATTTCTTTGAAAATCTTCTTCTCAAGATCCAGCAGGCAGAATCTTTTGATATTTGGTATGCACCATGCTTAGGGGGTGAGATTCAAGTTTGTTCAAGCCAAGTCCCTAGGTCCATATTTGGACTCACTGTGGGAGCTTGAATTGTAACTTAGTTCAAAATGAGGAATTTTCTTTAAAAATCTTCTCAAGATCCAGCAAGCAGAATCTTTTGATATTTGGTATGCACCATGCTTAGGGAGTGAGATTCAACTTTGTTCAAGCCAAGTCCCTAGGTCCATATTTGGACTCACTGTGGGAGCCCGAATTATAACTTAGTTCAATATGAGGAATATTCTTTAAAAATCTTCTTTTTTTTTTTAGATCCACTGGTCAGAATCTTTGGATATTTGGTATAAGCTTTTCTTAGGAGGAGCAGATGCAACTTGTTGAAATCAATTCTCTGGGTTGATATTTAGGCTACCATGTCAGGTGAGCGCCCTCAGGCCCCTTGGGGCCTCTTGTTTGAGTTCCACTCGCTTGGTGGGGTCCTTTTCAGATTGGACCTTGCGCAGGGCTATTCGCTATGTTTTTATTAGGGTGAGTGTGCTCTCGGAGATTGTTCGTCTCCAGGGGGGCACTTCCTCTTTGGGACAGATTTCGTCAAGGATGGAGGTTATTACTTTGCTGAGGTCAGCACACTGGTCCTGAATATCGCTCGTGTTTGGTGGTTTACTTGTTGGGAGTTTGGCGTCGAGAATGTCGCGGTATAAGTCCCAGTCTATTTTGTTCAGGTTCCTTGAGATTTTGGGGGGATAGCACACTGGTCTGGACCCAAAGCTGATTGTGGCATGTACTGGTAGGTGGTCACTGCCTAGGTCAGACATGTTAACCTCCAGAATAATTTTTCAGGGAACCTGAGGGTGATTTTCAGGGAAATGGGATGGATTTCAGGGAAAAGTTTGTGCGGGGGCAAAATAAAAGAAAAAAAAACTTGTGAATTTTCAGCTCATGGACCACTATTAACACCAGGTTATATCCAGAACTAGTTGTCAACTATGCTGATGCATTTATGCTATGATAAAAAATCATAAAATAACTGTTGATTTGCCCCCCCCCCCCTCCCCTGGGGGCTCCTCTTCTTCCTGAGCCCCCCCCCCCCCCCCCCCCCCCCCCCCCCCCCACCACCACCACCACCACCCACCCACACTGTCCCACAGAGCACATCCACCTGTGGTTTGCTCTTATCAAAGTCTACTTAGCTAATAATTTCCCAAATCTGAAAATGTTAACAGGAAAAGATGTCCTGATATTCAGTTACTTCAAGAACATTAGTACTCAAAAAGCATCTTTAGCAAACTTCATGCTTGTGGGACGCTTGTGCCCTACACAAAACTTTTCTTTTCATCATTGAAGCAGCATTTTTGTTTAATTCCATTCGAAATTTTCTGGTCACAGATGGCCAACAGTTAACAGTTCTGTAGTCAGCACAACAGAATAAATGTGGTGTTAGAAAAAAAGTCCATTGTGTTTAAATATGCTGTCAGAATTTTTCGGCATCCTAAGCAACTTTAACCTACTTTTAAGTTGTGCTAAATAGTTGTTGTTTACGTTTTGATTTTGGAAAAGGGATGAGAATTAAAGCTATTCTATGAAGGAATAAATAAATATATATTATTTAATTCCTTTTCATATATTTTAATTTCCAAAAACTGCATTTAAATGAAGGTGGAGTTTTCAATTTTTTGAAAGTAAGTCACCTATTTTCACTTCGACACTCGCAGATTTATCACGAATCTCCGAAGAAAAACCCCAGAAATAAACATGAACACAGTTGAAATAAAGATCATAAAATAGCTTTTTCTTAAAAAAATTTTAACTTAAATCCATATTTTACTGCTTGGTGAGTTTTTACTAGAATTTGAAATGCATGTTATTTGACTCCGAACGTTTTTCATAAGTTACAATGGGAACAAAATATTTGACTGTTGTTTCCGGGATTTTTGGTCCAAAACTTATTCCCGTCCGGGAGGCCGGGAACTACACTGAAATTCCGGGATTTTCCCGGGCATTCCGGAGAGTTAACATGTCTGGCCCTAGGTCATCATCTCACACTTTGTGAACGATGACGTTTTTGCCTAGGGAGTAGCTTGTTACTATGAGATCTAGGATGTTGGAGCGGTGGAGTGGGTTTGAGCTGATATAGGTATCGGATGAGTCTTCACAAATGATTTGTAAGTTGAGATTTTCAGTGATGTCGAATAGGACATTGCCGTTGCGGTTAGGGGGTTTAGACCCAAAGTACATATGTTTGGCATTGAAGTCTCCCATGTAGATACAGTTCTTGAATTTACTTGAGAAAAATTCAAACACCTTGTTACTAACTGTTTTATCAGGGGGGGGGGGGGGGGGGGGGGGGGGGGGGGGGGGGTGTTACAGTAACAGATGATTGCTATTTTTTCATTATCGGCTGTCAATTTCATGGCTACTACCTCTGCATCAAGGTGGTCAGTTTTGATCGGTTTATGTTTCAGATCGCTTTTTATTAGAAGAGCTACTCCACCGTGGGTAGTGTGGGAGCTGTCTCTTCTAATGACATTAAATCCACTGTATGAGAAGCTTCTCTGGTTACGTAACCAGGTTTCACAAATTCCCAGGATGTCCGTGTTTTTAAAGTAGTTACTAATTTGGAGTTTTTTACCTGCATCGCCAGCGGCAGGGCAGGTCTAGTAACCGCTCGACTCCGTCAGTCCGTCCGTCAGTCCGTCCGTCAGTCCGTCCGAAACACTTCTTCTGCAGGGTTTTCTCGGCTTCTATGCAAGGGAATTATTTTATATTTGGTCTGCTGCTTCATAATGATTAGTTGTATCGTGTAAGCAATTTTCAGATCTGCCGTGCAGCCACTTCCTGTTTGCCGATACTTTGAAATTTTACTGTACCCACTGAACATTGAAATTTTCCGTCAAGGTTTTCTCGGCTTCTATGCAAGGGAATGATTTTATATATGGTCTGCTGCTTCATAATGATTAGTTGTATCATGTAAGTAATTTTCAGATCTTCCGTGCAGCCACTTCCTGTTTTGAAGATACTTTGAAATTTTACTGTACCCACTGAACATTGAAATTTTCCGTCAAGGTTTTCTCGGCGTCTATGCAAGGGATTGATTTTATATTAGGTCTGCTGCTTCATAATGATGAGTTGTATCGTGTATGCAATTTTCAGATCTGCCGTGCAGCCACTTCCCGTTTGCCGATACTTTGAAATTTTACTGTACCCACTGAACATTGAAATTTTCTGTCAAGGTTTTCTCGGCTTCTCTGAAAGGGAATGATTTTATATTAGGTCTGCTGCTTCATAATGATGAGTTGTATCATGTAAGCAATTTTCAGATCTGCCGTGCAGCCACTTCCTGTTTGCCGATACTTTGAAATTTTACTGTACCCACTGAGCATTGAAATTTTCCGTCAAGGTTTTCTTGGCTTCTATGCAAGGGATTGATTTTATATTAGGTCTGCTGCTTCATAATGATGAGTTGTATCGTGTATGCAATTTTCAGATCTGCCGTGCAGCCACTTCCTGTTTGCCGATACTTTGAAATTTCACTGTACCCACTGAACATTGAAATTTTTCCGTCAAACTTTTCTCGGCTTCTGTGCAAGGGATTGATTTTATATTTCTTCTGGAGCCTGATAATGATCAGTTGTATCGGGTATGCAATTTTCAGATCTGCCGTCCAGCCACTTCCTGTTTGCTGATTCAATTGCATGAAGCGACGCAAGTCCAGACCCGGTATTGGTCTTGGCCTGTTTGTTATATGTGCCGCAGGCGTTCCATAGTGCCAATTGGACCTTATCCATGATCAGGTTTTAATTAGTTAGGGTGTTTATACAGTCATAGACTGGTCATATTAGTTGTTTTGATTGATAGCGGCTTTTATTAAGGTGTGGGAGATCTGTGTTTTGAATAACCTAGATGCCGACCTGCTGACATCTTGACAGATGTTTACCAGATCGGCATTTAGGTGATTCTTTAGGACTTCATGTAGGCTTCCTGCGATGAGGGAGCAGAGGGGGTATGGGGATGAGGCATTGGCGAGTTTAGTCAGATCGATCCTCTTTAGTTCTGCTCTTGTTTTTATTTTTTTGTAATGGGGGCACCCTTTGTAATTACTTGTGTGCTCTCCCTGACAGTTCGGGCATTTTAGTGACTTTGGTTTGCATGCGCTGGTTCTCTCCACATTTCATGCATTTTAGTTGGCCCCACAATTGTTGGAAATGTGGCCAAATTTTTGGCATTTATAACATTGGACAGGAGGAGGGTTTGAGCGGTATTCTTCAGCAAGGTGACGCCTCCCGTTAATGGTCACCCCCTGAGCCATGATTTTTAATTTTATTTCCTGATTTGGGCATGTTACTTTAAGTTTTCACGTTGGTTTTTCCCGTGGCTTTAGAGGTGAATCTTTCCCATTCGCACCCTGGGTGACTTGAGTTGATGATGGCCTTGGGCGTATCTGGGTGTACCCTGGTGATGACTATGATTAATTCTTTTTGATGTACTTTGAGGGTCATGACTGTTGCTTGTTATTGTTTATGTGGCTTCTATTCTCTCTATTAGGGACAGATGCCAGCTTGTTTAGTGCCGCAGCGTAGCTCATGAGAGGCTTGGGGGGGGGGGGGGGGGTACCTTTCCTTGCCCGTTGGTCTGACTGGTAGTTTGACTGGAGGTCGGAGTTGGCCCTATGTTGCTCTTGTCATCAGGTCTGAGATTGTTTGGGCCAAAATGTGAGCCATTGGAGTTGGAAAAGCGAGGGGTTCTACTCTCTTGTGCCTCCTGTCAACTATCTGCATGAACCCCTCCCCACCCATTACCTCCTCAAGCTCAGGCTCATCTTCTTGTGAGTCTAGCTTTCTCTTTATTGGTGTTTGGCTTTTAAGTATTTGGGATAAGGTTGGACCCGTGTCCGTCGTATCCAGAGGATCTATGTTGGTTTTATCTTTAGTATTTTCTTTGTTTATTGTTATCTTGAGGTTGCTAGATGGTGCAGGATCAGCATGGACCTCCGCTACCACCACAATCTCTGTTGGGGGAGAGCCTTGTGTAGGAAGAGATGCCTTGTTGTTACGTGGGGCATGCCCCCTGGGTTCATATTCATATTCTTGGAAATGAGTAAATCAAGTTTCCCCTGTATCTTTAAATTGCTAGCAATGATCCGCGATTTGTTTTGTCATACCCTGTATGGTCTTTTGTTTTAGGGCTCTTATATCTGCTTCTGTGAGCCTTTTCTTTCACTCGCTTCTCTCTTTATCCCACTCCCACTCTTCATGTTTTCCCTTTGGATATTTTGGTTGAGCACCCACCCCCTGAGGCCTATTTAGTACAATGGCTTTCCCCCCCCCTTTACAATGAAATGAGACCTGACTAACGTTGCTGTTGTTACTGCTAGGGAGAGACTCCCTTCTACCATCTTTCCCTGCCTTCTCCTCTGTTCTGCGTTTCTTATTTGTGGATTCCATGGTATACTAGGTGTGCGAGGTGTTAATTAGTTGTTGGCAGTAGTTCAATTAGTGGTTGATCTCTCGGAGATGTTCTCTCGATGAATCAATCTCAATCAATGAATCAATGTGAGATGGATCGAAAAATGCCATGAATCAAATGGTTTTGCACGCCGAAGGCACGCAGGGACGATTTGGGGAGTAAGCCCCTTTCGACCCTCATTAGCTGTAGAATTTTGAAGTGTCAGACTGTGGTAAAGGAGGAGAAGTTGTGGGTTGTTAGTGGCGCTTGTGTCTTTTCTGCCTCTTTTTCAGAGGTGGAGGTTTGGAAGGAGAGACAGTGGTAGTTGGTGTTGTTGGTGGGCTGCCTGATGGTGGTTGCTGAGTTTTGTAGGGTCTGGTCCTAGCCGAGTCTGGAGTGGTTGTGGGTGATTGCTGAGTCTTTTGTTGTTGTAGGTTTCTGGCGTCTATTAGTTTATTGGCTTCTTCGATTTGTTGGAGGAGTAGTTGGTACTTCCTGTCCATCTCTTGCCTGTGAAGGTCCCCTTGTATTTTATTTTGTTTTCCCGTAAGATGTTCTCCACCCTGTCGTCCGTGTCCTGGCATTCTGGTTTAGAAGGAAGAGGCGAGTGGGGAACAGGAAGAGGCGAGAAGCAGCTTCCATTTCCACCTCAGTCTCCAAAGACTCTTCCACATCCGACAATACCGGCTGGGAAGCTGGCATTTGGATGGGGCTGTCTGTGGGAGTGGGAGGGGAAGTGGTGACCACCTCTGGCTCTTTCTTTTCCTCACCGTTCTCTTTCTTCATCTCCAAGAATGCCTCCAAGCGTCAGGAATCCCTCTGCTTGGTGGACAGGGTCTTCTTTCTTCTCTTTCTCTTTTCAGGGCCTCCTGACCTACTCGGGTGAGGACCAGTGTGAGAGGGGATCCTCCCATCAAAGGTACTACCTCTCCCCGAGGAGGGTGGTAATTCTTTCTCTTCTTCAACCTTGAATTCAAGGTTCAGATGAACGCTCTTGCCTATCTCCTGGATATTCCAGGTGATAGGGCAAGAGACGCCCAGAGCTGCTATCGTTCTCTTCAGTCGTGCTGGTAGTTCCAGTGTTTCCATAATTAAGATTGTAATTAGGATGCTCACACTCTGAGTTCAGAGGTGCAAATGTGTTGGCGAAAATGCCACTGTGACCTGGTACCAACTTGTATTTTTATGCCATACTGGATCTGTCTTGAGAGACCGCCCCTTTGAAGACTGAATGAATGGAATGGTTTTACGCGCCGAAGGCGCGCAGGGATGGTATGGGGAACAAGCCCCTTTCGACCCTCAGTGACTGTATATGACTAATTTCCACATGTCTACTCATGTTGAAGGAGGAACAGCTTCAGGTACTCGACAGGTGTCACCGGTTGTGGCGTGATGGTCTCTTTGACTGATGTCGGTTGAACCCTCGGGTGAGGACCAGTGTGAGAGGTTGGGTCCTCTCACAAAGGTACTACCTCTCCCCGAGGGTGCAGTCGATCTGGATTTTCAGGCAAGTATAGTCTGCCACTTCGGAGATGATATTGAGTGATGGCCATCACTGGCAAGTATAATCTGCCTCAGACTGTCTCTGTTTGGTAGAAGGCCTTTGAAGGAAACAACAATGACCCCTTTCAGGGACCACCAGAAAGAAGACCCGAACTTCCCTGGTTTGGGGGCAGGCCTGCATTGTAATCCTATTGGGTTGGGACAAGAGATGCGCAATGTGCTTACAAAAAGGGGCAGAGGCGGGATGCAGGACCAATGCTCACCTCCCTTAAAGTGGTTGACCACTTTTAGGGATGGAGTGGAGGATGTTCAGGAACCCTGGGGGTTACCGTTTCAATAACGGTTAGACTGTCCATAGCGGTTATTGGGGTGCTGGTCAAAAAGCATCTTCTGTGTACCTGCTTAAAAGAAGAAGGCAGAATTAGTTTTCATTAGAATATGTATAAATAAAAAAAGATAAAAGTAGCACATTATGTTTTAATTTGTGATCTAATCTTTAGCAGAGTCTGTGAAGGCAACCCCTTCTGGTAGAAGCCACAGTTAAGCTGTTAATCTACCTGTTAGCTCGCCTTCTTAGGCTGAGAGTGAGTTTATAGCGGGAGAGTAGCAGGTTTAGACACTAAACCACACCTGAGGGTGTTTCTGTTATGCCCTTCGCTGATTTCGATCGTATTTAGATTAGTTTGAGTTTATTTGGAGGCGCCTGGTATCGCGAGCGTTTTATGTGGGCTGAGCTTCCCCGGCTGGAAATTAGATTGCACCGTTAAGCTGTTAATCTGCCTGTTAGCTCACCTTCTTAGGCTGAGAGTGAGTTTGTAGCGGGAGGGTAACAGGTTTAGACACTAAACCACACCCGAGGGTGTTTCTGTTATGCCCTTCGCTGGTTTCGACCGTATTTAGATTAGTTTGAGTTTATTTGGAAGCGCCTGGTATCGCAAGCGTTTTATGTGGGCTGAGCTTCCCCGGCTGGAAATGAGATTGCTGCTGGAGGGTAACAGGTTTAGCACACTTCGCTTGTTGTGACCTTATTAGGTTGGTCTGAAATTATATGGAGGTGCCGGGGATTGCGAGCGTTTAATGTGGACTTCCGAGCGGTCTTAGTTTTGGTTGGAATTTTTGGGCTTTTGTCGGCTATCGCAAATGGCTCCAAGTTCGGGAATTAGTTCACTGTCGACTAGCCGGTCACGATTTTTCATGGCCAGTGTGGCTAGGCGGTCTTTGATGGTGGGGATATCGGCCCTGTCTTGGAGTGTTTTGATGGGTGTGTCCCATGGGGCGTGGAGGGCGACTCTAAGCGCGTGGTTTTGGACCTTCTGGAGTTTACCCATATTGGTTTGGTTGAGGTCAGTTAGGATGATTGCCCCGTATTCGAGTACTGGGTGCACAAAGGCTTTGTATAGTTTGAGTAGGGTGGACTGGTTGGCTCCCCATGAAGTTCCCTTTAGCGTTTTCAATAAGTTAATGCGTTTGGTTGCTTTTTTCACCATGTCGTCGGTGTGTTTGTTAAAGGACAGTTTTTGATCAATGGTGATGCCCAGAAATTTCGCCTCTTTGCATTCTGGGAGGGTGTTATCCATTAGTTTTAGGTCGAAATCACGTTTGATTGTCTTGCGAGTAAAGGTGATTCGTTGGGTTTTATTGGCATTCAGCTTAATTCTCCATTTGGCACACCATTGTTCTAGGTCACCGAGAGCGCGTTGCAGGGTTTTTTGGAGCAGATTGGCCGTATTGTTAGAATCCCAGAGGCTTTTATCATCCGTGAACTGGGAGACTTCAACATGATCCTCGGAGAAGTTAAGATCATTTACATAGAAGATGTAAATTAGGGGGCTTAGGACGGATCCTTGTGGGGTGCCTGCTTCGAGGGGGACAGTGTCAGACATTTCATTGTTCACTCTGACTTTAATTTCTCGGTCATTTAAGAAAGAGGATAGTAATCTGAGCACTTTCTTGGGGAGTCTCATTTTTGATAATTTGTAGCGCATTCCATTGTGCCAAACAGAGTCAAATGCTTTTTCGACATCTAACAGGACTGCCACACCTATTTGCTGATTGTTGATCGCGGTTTTCATTTGAGTGACTAGTCGGTAGACATGCTCGATGCCTTCTTTACGGTTTCTATAGGCTCTTTGTCACTTATTGAAAAAATTGTTGTCTTCAAGGTGCTCCCTAAACCGATTGGTAAGGATTCGTTCGAATGTCTTACCAATGCAGCTGAGGAGGCTGATTGGGCGGTAGCTGGCTGGATTGGAGGGGTCTTTGTCAGGTTTTGGTATCATGACATCGATGGCTTTTTTCCAACATTTGGGAAAGTAGCCATGGGTGAGGCATGCATTGAACAGTGTGTTTAGTTTTTCGATTAGGGAATTTGGACTTTGTTTAAGAATTTTGTAGCTCACTTCGTCTTCGCCGGGTGAGGACGAATTTTTGCATTTTTTAATGACGTTGATGATTTCGTCATTGGTGATGGGGGTGACGAGGTCATCGTCATCCCCATCTTCTGGCTTGTTATCGAATTTGGGGTCACGGTAGATTTCAGGTTGTTCATTGATGAAGTCATCAATCGCGTTTATGACAGTGTCATCATTGCCAGCGCCTTGATACGGGAGATGCATTTTTCTTAGGAGGTCGGCAAAAGTGTCAGCCTTGTCTTTGTCGGTGCGCGTGAAGGAACCGTCTTCCCTTATAAGAGGCTTGGCAGCGGCTTTACCGCCCTTGTTTTTTTGCCCAGTTAGGATTTTGAAAGAGTCCCAGAATTTTTTTGCATCTTGGACCCCGTTTAGGTTGGCTGTTACTTTTTCCCAGTTGGCTTGTTTTTCAGCTTTGAGGGCTTCCTTGACTTCGCCATGAAGGCGGTTGTATGTTTTTTTGAGGTCAGCTTTCTTACCGGAGTCAGTTTCGGTTTTAAGAGCGCGAAGAGCTTTCCGTTTGGTTTTGATCAGTGAGAGTGTGTCGCCCGAGATAGTATTTCTGCAGGGGCGCACTTCTTCTTTTGGGCATATTTCTTTCAGGGTTGAGTTAATGATTTTCTCTATGCCCTCGCATTGGGTTTCGAGTTCCACTGCATTGGATGGGGGGAGGGAGTTTGACATCGATGATGTCGTGGTAGAGGTTCCAATTAATTTTTCTAAAGTTTCTGCGGAGAGTGTGGGGGGGGGGGGGGGTACCTGAGTGGGCCATTTCCTAGCTGCAGCAAAGCATGGACCGGGAGGTGATCGCTGCCTAATTCATCATCGCCGACCCAGTGGTCATCGATGTGGTTTATCAGGGACTGGTGATAATTAGATCGAGGATTTCGGATGAAAATAGTGGGTTGTTACTGATATAGGTTGCTGAGTTGTCTTTCATAACCACATGAAGGTTATGTTTTTTTGTGATTTCGAGGAGGGCTTCACCGTTGGGGCTGGTTTTGTTGCAGCCAAAGTACAGGTGTTTGGCATTGAAGTCGCCGAGGAAAATGCAGTGTTTGTATTTCCTCGTAAAGAATTCAAAGACAGTGTCAGAAACAATTTTGCTTGGGTGGTTATAATAACAAACAATCGCGATGTTTTTATTGTCGACTGTGATTTCAGTTGCAATCACCTCTGCATCGAGGTGATTAGTTTTTATTGTTTTAGTTTTGATGTTCTGCTTTATTAGAAGAGCAACGCTGCCACCTTGAGTGATTTGTAGGTCTCTTCTAATACTGCTGAACTCACTTATTGAGAAATTTCTGCTGGGTTGAAGCCAACTTTTGCAGATACAGATAATGTCGGTATCTTCGAAGTATCAACTTGTTTGAAGTTTTTTATTGTTAACGCTTCTAGCGTTCCACATGGCTATTTGTAACTTATTCATGATGGGGTTGAATTTAAGTTGCGGTGTTTGGATAGAGATAAGCGGTGGCTTTAGTTAATCTTGATGGCAGCCTTGACTATGGATTCAGAGATCTGGGTCTTGAAAAGCCGGGAAGCAGATCGGCTTACATCTTGGCAGATGTCACCTAAGTTGGTGTTTATATGCTTCTCCAATACAGAGTGAAGTGCACCTGCGATAAGGGGGCACACAACGTGGGGGGATGAGGCATTGTCAGGCTTGGTTAGGTTTAGGTTTTGGAGTTCTATATTTGTTTTTACCTTCTTGTAATGGGGACACCCGCGGTAGTTGCTAGGGTGATCCCCTTTACAATTGGGGCAGGAGGGAGACTCCATTCTGCATGATTTGGTGAGGTGATTACCTCCACATATTATGCAGGTTAAGGTCCCTCTGCATTTGTTGGCTAAATGTCCAAACTTCTGACACTTGTGGCATTGTATTGGGGGGGGGGGGGGGAGGGGAGTACTTCTGTATTCCTCCGCCATGTGTCACCTATTATTGATATGTATTCCATTGGCTAACAGTTTTAATTTTGTTTCCCGATTGGGGCATGTGGCTTTGATTTTCCAGGTGGCCTTGGACGTAAATCTTTCCCATTTAAAAATTCTGTAACCCTTGATTTATGAGGTCCTTTGGCGTGTCAGGGTGAACCCTGGTGATTACTACTATGAATCCAGGGGGGTTGGATCCTTTGTTGTTCTTTAGGTTGTTTTTGCCCTTTTCCTTAACCTGACTTGTGGCATTGGTGGAAGCGAGGGGATTCCGCTTCCCCCTGTTGTTGTCATGAAGACTGAAACCATGACAAAAACTTTTTACCTGTTCTGGAATTGGAAAATCCATTGTGGTTATACTAACATAATTAAAAGTATTAAAAGCTCTTAATTGGGTTTCAATGGTTATTCAGTTACATAACTCATTAAAGGTTGAGATGTTTTTATAAGACCCCTATGAAAAGATTAGGATTATTGCTGAATAAACATTTTCATACATACCTAAGATGTGACAGATAGGATTATAAAAATAAATTTGTGTTGAAAATCTTCAATGAAGATTTTCAACACTAATTTATTTTTATGTGTACCCATTCCATTTATGGTACACATAATGCCAACATCCGGGGTGGCCGTCCGTTGTTCGTCCATCCTTTGTCTGTCCATCCGTCCAAATATTGCTTGGATTGTCAAGTTACTTTATATTTGTGTTCAGGTTACTGATGTGCAGAGCTCTATAGTTTTTGGTGCAAATCTGATGATTTGATCCTGAGATATTAACTCTTTATCCTTCAAATTGAAAATTCCTCCAATCCCTATGGAATGAGATAACTTAAAAAATATCAATCCAATTGTCATGTTACTTTATATATATGTTCAGGCTACTGATGTTCCGAGCAGTATAGTTTTTGGTGTAAATCTGTTATTTTGATCCTGAGATATTAACCCTTTATCCTTCAAATTGAAAATTCTTCCAATCCCTTTGGCATTTGATAACTTGAAAAATATTGCTTGGAATGTCAAGTTACTTTATATTTGTGTTCAGGTTACTGATGTGCCTAGCTGGATCCTGAGATATTAACACTTTATCCTTCAATTTGAGAATTCTTCCAATCCCTTTGGCATCAGATAACTCAAAAAATATCAATCCAATTGTCATGTTATTTTATATATATCTTCAGGCTACTGATGTTCCAAGCTGTATAGTTTTTGGTGTAAATCTGTTATTTTGATCCTGAGATATTAACCCTTTATCCTTCAAATTGAAAATTCCTCCAATCCCTTTGGCATTCGATAACTTGAAAAATATTGCTTGGATTGTCAAGTTACTTTATATTTGTGTTCAGGTTACTGACGTGCTGAGCTGTGTAGTTTTTGGTGTAAATCTGATAATTTGATCTTGAAATATTACCCCTTTATCCTTCAAATTGAAAATTCCACCAATCCCTCCGTTTGGCATTCGATAACCTGAAAAATATTGCTTGGATTGTCAAGTTACTTTATATTTGTGTTCAGGTTACTGATGTGCCGAGCTGTGTAGCTTTTGGTGTAAATCTGATAATTTAATCTTGAGATATTAACCCTTTATCCTTCAAATTGAAAATTTCTCCAATCCCTCTATTTGGCATTCGATAACCTGAAAAATATTGCTTGGATTGTCAAGTTACTTTTTATTTGTGTTCAGGTTACTGATGTGTGGAGCTGTAAAGTTTTTGGTGCAAATCTGATAGTTTGATCCTGAGATATTAACCCTTTATCCTTCAAATTGAAAATTCCTCCAATCCCTTTGGCATTCGATAACTTGAAAAATATTGCTTGGATTGTCAAGTTACTTTATATTTGTGTTCAGGTTACTGATGTGCAAAGCTGTATAGTTTTTGGTGTGAATCTGATAATTTGATCTTGAAATATTAACCCTTTATCCTTCAAATTGAAAATTCCTACAATCCCTCCCTTTGGCATTCAATAACCTGAAAAATATTGCTTGGATTATCCAGTTACTTTATATTTGTGTTCAGGTTACTGATGTGCTGAGCTGTATAGTTTTTGGTGCAAATCTGAAAATTTGATCCTGAGATATTAACCCTTTATCCTTCAAATTGAAAATTCCTCCAATCCCTATGGAATGAGATAACTCAAAAAATATCAATCCAATTGTCATGTTACTTTATATATATCTCCAGGCTACTTATATTCCGAGCTGTATAGTTTTTGGTGTAAATCTGTTATTTTGATCCTGAGATATTAACCCTTTATCCTTCAAATTGAAAATTCCTCCAATCCCTTTGGCATTCGATAACTTGAAAAATATTGCTTGGATTGTCAAGTTACTTTATATTTGTGTTCAGGTTACTGACGTGCCGAGCTGTATAGTTTTTGGTGTAAATCTGATAATTTGATCTTGAGATATTAACACTTTATCCTTCAAATTGAAAATTCCTCCAATCCCTATGGAATGAGATAACTCAAAAAATATCAATCCGATTGTCACGTTACTTCATATATGTGTTCAGGTTACTGATGTGCCGATCTGTATAGTTTTTGGTGTAAATCTGATCATTTGATCCTGTGATATTAACCCTTTATCGTTCAAATTGGGAACTCCTCCAATTCATTTCTATATGTACCCATACCATGTATGGAGTATATAATGTCGGCATCCGTGGTGGCCCTCCATTATACAGCTTTATACTAGTTGCACGTATGGGTACACATCTGACGATTTAATCAGCCTATTTTTATAATTTTTATAACAGTCCATTTCAATTTGTTACAAAAACTTCATAAAAAAGAACAACTACAAAGTAATTACAAAAATCCATTCTTCTTCATTTCTGAATTTTGTGGTTGGTTATTCACTGACTTGAGAAAACCTGAAACCTGTTATGAGAGAACACCTTTCTTGAGAGACCACTTTTGTGTGGCCCAAAGGGCGGTCTCGCAAGACAGGTTCTACCGTGCAGATGTTTGCAACATTCACTGAAAATCAATTTTTTTTGTGACAGTACTATTCTTCACGTAGCCAAAGCTTATTATGTTGGGTTAACCCCCAAAGCATAACTTACTGTAGAGAATTTGTTCATTAAGCATCTCTACCTATAGCAAAACAAAGTGTTTAGAATTAACCCTTTCCAAAATGAGAGGAAGATGCAACCACAGTTAGCTAATTTTGGCATTTTCGGATGGTACTCTAACCCTCATTTGCTTGGGGTTAAAGACGAGATTAAAAACTAGGCAGTAACTTTTTTCTGCAAGCATTGTTGCATCTATACATACAAAAATAATTGTTATAACAACCTCGCAATTAAGAGATATTTGCCCATGAAGTTAGTAAATCTTGAAGATAAAATGATATATTCATATCATTTGTGGCCATAGGGGTTCTTTTTGAAATATTTGTGTGGTGATTTTAGTGTATCATATTATGCTCTTAATGTGTGAACATCAATCACAGACTGAGTGTCTGAAAAGAGACATGGACTAAACTTGAATCTCGATATTTGAATGAACATGTACAAGTTGAGGGTATTCCAATTCAGGGCCTGACAACTGGGTGATGGTTGAAACTTGGAATAAAACATATAACAACAAAATTGTTCTTTGATGAATGCCCTATCTTCTCATGGGAAACGTTTTCAGACAATATGGCTCTAGTGCTGAGAAATCGCATGTAAAAGTTGGCGAAAATAACAATTATTCCGACAGTACCCGTATGGGAAGTCTCAAATCTGGCAAGGGTTAAACTTTTAATAATAACATATAAAACAAAATTTGTCATACTTTGACTGCTGCATGCAGCTATAGAAAACATTCAGAGCTCAATCAATTAAAAATGGAGTGAATCGTCACCTAAACTTACCAAATTCTGAAAAAATTGGAGTTTTTTTGGACGGTACCTACTTTTATGCAACCAGTATGGGATAGGGTTAAATTTTACAACCAAACTTACAACAGCAAATATACTCAGTAATCAGTTGTGAATACGTACATGAAAAGTGTTTGAAATTAACCCTTTCCAAAATGATAGAAAAAGCAACCAAAGTTGGCTAATTTTGGCATTTTCAAACGGTACTCTTATTCTCGCCCTTATTGTGCTTGAGGGTTAAATCTGAGATTAAAAAGTAAACACTAAGTGTCTTCCGCAATCATTGTTTCATCTATCCATATGAAAAAAATTGTTACAACAACCTTGCAATTAGAGAAATTGGCCCTTAAAGTTGGTAAATTTTGAAGAAAAAATCTATATTCATGTCATATTTGGCCAATGGGGGTTCATGTTGAAAGATTTGAGTGGTGATTATGGGGTATCATATTATGCTCTAAATGTGTGGAAAATTTGAGCTAAATAACTGTAAACAATTTTTAGATATTCAAAAAATGGTGAAATTTTGAAGGTTTTGGCAGAATATTTGGAAAATACGTGTTTTCACAGACATTGCAAATGGAATTTTGCGAGTTTCCATGGTGCTACATAAGCGTGCCAAATGTGGTTGAAATCATTTAGCTAGTTTTCGAGCTATGCCACAGACAAAATTAAGGGGGGGGGGGGGGAAATGTTACAACAACCTTGTAATTAGAGAAATTTGCTCTTGAAGTTGGTCAATTTTGAAGAAAAAGTCTATATTCATGTCATTTTTGGCCAATGGGGGTTAATGTTGAAAGATTTGTGTGGTGATTGTGGTGTATCATATTATGCTCTAAATGTGTGGAAAATTTGAGCTTAATGACTGTAAACAATTATGAGACATTTGAAAAATGGTGAAATCTTGACGGTTTTGGCAGAATATTTTGAAAATATGCATTTTCACAGACATGGCAAATGAGATTTAGTGAGTTCCCATGGTGCTACATAAGTGTGCCAAATTTGGTTGAAATCGTTCAGCTAGTTTTCAAGCTATGCAACAGACAAAATTAGGGGAGAAGAAAAAAAAAAATAAGGAAACATTTTTTGAAATTTAAGAATAACAATAGTCTTTCTCAAGCAAAGTTTGGGAAAGCCTAATAACAAGGAAATTCTTTTTGAAATTTAAGAATAGCAATAGTCTTTCCCAAGCGAAATTTGGGAAAGCCTAAAAAATAAAAAGATCAAAAATAGAGAAGAAAAATTTTGAAAAAGAAGGATAACAAAAGTCTTTCCCAAACTGGGTTTGGGTAATACTAATTATGTATTCTGAATTTGCATCTAGTAACTAGTTTTAAAGAGGACTGATAGAATGTGGCTAATGATAGGCTTTTGGAGGACATTTTTGTGGGGTTGTGGGCTGACCAACCAAACTGCCCCGCACTGTTGTTTCAAAATCACACTGCAGGCCTTGCCTTGAATTTGCCCATGAAAATGCTCTGCCCACTGCCCTGATATTTTCCAAAATTATAAAAATATCCCCTCCCTCTGAACAATTTGCTTTGAAAATACCAATCCCTTTCAATGAAAACTGCCAAATTAGCTGGTTGTTGGTGGAGGGAGATGAGAGTGCCGCAACCCCCAACCCATCACATACACCCATGTAGCTAATTCATATAGGTGACATTTGATTTAAGTTTTGTTGCTGAGAATTAAAGCAAAATAATATCCTTGTAAAACAGAAATGCTAGCAAAAATCCTTAATTAGTCATTTAATGAAAGTGTCAGTGACACTGCAGCTCAACTTGTTTAAGACATGTACATGTATAGTATGTGACACAGCAATGGTAATGACCTGATAACAGAGGTGCATGTAAAGTATTGTAATGGTCTGTACATAAATGCTGACCATAGCCTGTAACAAATAAAAAGGTAAAGTATTGTAAAAGTGGGGTGACAGTTAGATGCTAAACTAGAAAAGAAATCTTTTGAGTCCCAGAGTGGGTCTGACTGAATCCCAAAATATTTGTTCTCATAGCACAGTGATAACAAAGGCACCCCAAAACACTCGTTCCTGTCCCAAGGTGATAACAAAGGTACCCCAAGAAGTTTCATGAAGATCGGTTCATAAATACAGCCTCTAGCCCAAGCCGTATTGACACATGCACTTACTGTGTATAAGTAACACTGAATAAATCAAAGTTCATCTAATCTGCATAATTTCTGCTCGAGAAAAAAAATCATATTATATGTGATGTATTCCATGTTATTAAAATTCATTCAGAAATTTATTCAAATCAGAACTTTCATACAGAAGTTCTGAACAAAAAACTGATTGCACCATCTTGAATTTTGGACCGCACCCAAAAACACTTGTTCTCGTCCCAAGGTGATAACAAAGGTACCCAAGAAGTTTCGTGAAGATCGGTTCATAAATACAGCCTCCAGCCCCAGCTGTATTGACATGTGCACTTACAGTTGATAAGTAGTACTGAATAAATCAAAGTTCATCTAGTTTGCAAAATTTCTGCATGAGAAAAGAACCCGTATTATATGTGATGTATTCCATGTTACTAAACATTCATACAAAAATTTATTCAAATCAGAGCTTTCATACAGAAGTTCTGTACAAAAAACAGATTGCACTAATTTTGGTACAAAATGGCTGCTAGTTGCCATCTTGAATTTTGGACTGCACTCAAAAACACATCACATATAATACGGGTTTTTTTTCTTGTGCATAAATTATGCCAATTAGACTAACTTTGATGTATTTAGTGTTACTTTCAGCACTGTAACTGCAAATGCCAATACGACTCGGGCTAGAGGCCGTATTTATGAACCGATCTTTACAAAACTTCTTGGGTACCTTTGTTATCACCGTGGGACGAGAACGAATGTTTTTGGGTGCGGTCCGAAATTCAAGATGGCTGCCAACGGCCATTTTGTACCAAAATTAGGTACCATCAGTTTTTGGTACAGAACTTCTATATGCAGGTTCTGATTTGAATAACTTTTTGAATGAATGTTTAGTAACATGGAATAGATCACATATAATACGTTTTTTTCTCTCGTGCTGAAATTATGCAAATTAGATGAACTTTGATTTATTCAGTGCTACTTCTACACAGAAAGTGCACATGTCAATACAGCTCGGGCTAGGGGCTGTATTTATGAACCGATCTTAACAAAACTTCTTGGGTACTTTTGTTATCATCTTCAGATGAGAATGAGTGTTTTGGGGTGTAGTCCCAAATTCAAGATGGCTGCAGGTGGCCATTTTGTACTGAAATTAGGTACAATCAGTTTTTTGTTCGGAACTTCTTTTTGAAGGTTTTGATTTGAATAAATTTTAGAATGAATGTTGAGTAACATGGAATTCATCACATATAATACGGGTTTTTTTCTCGTGCAAAAATTATGCAAATTAGATGAACTTTGATTTATTCAGTGCTACTTATACACAGTATTTACATACGTCAATATGCCTTGGGCTAGGGGCTGTATTTATGAACCGATCTTCACGAAACTTCTTGGGTACCTTTGTTATCACCTTCAGACGAGAATGAGTGTTTTGGGGTGTAGTGCCAAATTCAAGATGGCTGCAGGTGGCCATTTTGTACTGAAATTAGGTACAATCAGTTTTTTGTTCGGAACTTCTTTTTGAAGGTTTTGATTTGAATAAATTTTAGAATGAATGTTGAGTAACATGGAATTCATCACATATAATACGGGTTTTTTTCTCGTGCAAAAATTATGCAAATTAGATGAACTTTGATTTATTCAGTGCTACTTATACACAGTATTTACATATGTCAGTATGCCTCGGGCTAGGGGCTGTATTTATGAACCGATCTTCACGAAACTTCTTGGGTACCTTTGTTATCACCTTGGGACGAGAACGCGTGTTTTGGGGTGCAGTCCAAAATTTCAAGATGGCCGCTGGTGGCCAATTAGACAAACTTTGATTTATTCAGTGCTACTTATACACAGCAAGTGCACATTTCAATATGGCTCTGGCTAGAGGTATCTAACTGTCACCCACCTTTACAATACTTTACCTGTACATTTGTTACAGGCTACGGTCAGTATTTATGTACAGACCTTTACAGTACTTTTTACATGTACCTTTGTTATCAGGTCTTTACCTAGATATGTGTCATTGCTGTGTCATATGCTATGTGTGTACGTGTCTTACACAAGTTGAGCTGCAGTGTCATTCACACTTTCATTTAACACTGTGGGTAATGGGAAAAACATTTAAGATTGTTTCACATGTTTATTGAAATCAATTCCCTGGGTCTATATTTGGGCTCTCTATAGGAGCCCAAATGTTTAAATTAGTGCAGTATGAGGAATATTCTCTAAAAGTCTTCTTCAGATCCACCAATAACAATCTTTTGATATTTGGTATGCAGCATCCTTAGGGGGGTGAGATTCAAGTCTGTTCAAGCCACGTCCCTGGGTTCATATTTGTGCTCACTGTGGGAGCCCGAAGTATAACTTAGTTCAAAATGAGGAATTTTCTTAAAAAGTCTTCTTCAGATCCAGCAGTTGGAAAGTTTTGATATTTGGTACGTAGCATCCTTGGGGTAAGATTTAAGTTTGTTCAAGCCATGTCCCTAGGTCCATATTTGTAACTTAGTTCAAAATGAGGAATTTTCTTAAAAAATCTTCTTCTTTAGATCTAGCAGTCGGAATGTTTTGATATTTGGTGTGCAGCATCCTTAGAGGGGTGTGATTCAAGTTTGTTCAAGCAAAGTCCCTGGGTTGATATTTGGGCTCCCTGTGGGAGCCTGAAATATAACTTCGTTCAATATGAGGAATTTTTCTTTAAAAATCTTCTTCAGATTCAGCAGTCGGTATGTTTTGATATTTGGCATGCAGCATCCATAGTGGGGTGAGATTCAAGTTTGTTCAAGCCATGTCCCTAGGTTCATATTTGGACTCACTGTGGGAGCTCGAATTGTAACTTAGTTCAAAATGAGGAATATTCTTTAAAAATCTTCTTCTTCATATCTACCAATAAGAATCTTTTGATATTTGGTATGCAGCATCCTTAGGTGGGTAAGATTCAAGTTTGTTCAAGCCAAGTCCCTGGGTTCATATTTAGGCTGAAAATTTGGGGTCCCGTTCCAGACATAGAAATTTTGGACCAAAATCTGGAATTTTTTTTTTGCTTTTTATGCATTTTGGTTAATTTTAAGACAAAAAAATTTTTTGTTTTACACTGAAAATTCGGGGGCTGGGTGGGACTTAGAAAATTTTGGACGAAAATCCTGAAAATTTTTTTTTTGTTTTTTATGCTTTTCGGTCAATTTTAAAAGAAAAAAATTTTTTTTTTTTTTTTTTTACACAGAAAATTTGGGGGCCGGGTGGGACTTTTTGTTTTTTATGCGTTTTGCCAATTTTCAGACAAAAATTTTTTTTTTTTTACACTAAAAATTTGGGGGCCGGGTGGGACTTTGAAAATTTTGCCCCAAAATCTGGAAATTAGTTTTTTGTTTTTTTATGCATTTTGGTCAATTTTAAGAAGAAAAAATTTTTTTAGGCTTTTCAAAAAAAATATTTTGTTTGGGACTTCGAAAATTTCCGAACAAAAATAAAAAAAATCTGTTTTTATGCGTTTATCTCAATTTTGGGATGTAAAAGTGCAGGTACTGAAACTAGAAGGAAAATCCGGTGTATTGTGTCGGCACAACTGCTTCATCTACCGGTAGCTGGTATATGCTTTTCTTAAGAGGGACGTATGCATCTTATTCAAGTCAAGTCCCTGGTTTGATATTTAGACTACCATGTCAGGTGAGCACCCTCAGGCCCCCTGGGGCCTCTTGTTTAATAGTTATTCAAGAATTTTTTTGCAAGTGTCGTCTGCTTTTCACGTTAAAAAAACAAAAAATGATGAAGTCCCCAGTAGCAGAGATTAGATATTTTGGTATACAGCTTCCTTTTGAGATGTAGACTCAAGTTTGTTCAAGAGAAGTTCGAGGGGCAATATTTGTCGTCATTACAGGAGGGGCAAGAATTTTTGCCATGCCCAAAATTTCTATTTTCTGAACCGAGAGGCCGATTTGAACCAAATTTGATATGAAGTCTTAATGGGTCATAAGTACTTGATTTACGCCAAAAAGTTTGTGGGAATCACAGGAGGTAAAAATAAAACAAATTTCAAATGCCCATATATCCAAAACTACATGGCACTGAGAATTCTTATTTGGTGTGAACCTTCCTAAGGACCAACAGAATGGAGGGGTACAAAATGCTATCGATTAGATCATAGGTTACTTTTTAAGACTTTGAAAAAATGCTGAGTCAGCATTTTTTAACACTGGGTAATGGGAAAAACATTAAAGACTCTTCGTCTCCCAAACCACTACTTGAAAAAGCTTTCAAATTTTATATATAACATCTTTGGAAGATTGTTTCACAGGTTTTTTTAAAATCAAATCCCTGGGTCAATATTTGGGCACTCTATAGGAGCCCAAATGTTTAAATTAGTGCAGTGTGGGGTATATTCTTTAAAGACCCTCTTCTTCAGATTCACCAGTCAGAATCTTTTGATATTTGGTATGCAGCATCTTTGGGGATGAGATTCAAGTTTGTTCAAGCCAAGTTCCTGGGTTTATATTTGGGCTCCCTATAGGAGCCCGAATTATAACTTAGTTCAAAATGAGGAATTTTCTTTAAAAATCTTCTTGTCCAGCAGCAGGAATGTTTTGATATTTGCACATCCTTTGGGAGGTGTGATTCAAGTTTGTTCAAGCCAAATCTCTGAGTTCATATTTGGGCTCCCTGCCTGTGGGAGACCGAACTATAAATTAGTTCAGTATGAGGAACATTCTTTAAAAATCTTCTTCTTCACATCCACTACTCAGTATCTATTGATATTTGGTATACAATATCCTTAGAGAGGTGAGATTCAAATTTGTTATAGCCAAGGCCCTGGGTTCATAATTGTGCTCCCTGTGGGAGCCCAAATTATAGCTTAGTTCAATATGAGGAATATTCTTTCAAAATATTTTTCTTTAGATCCAGTAGTCAAAATCTTTTGATATTTGTTATACAGCATCCTTGGGGAGGTCAGATTCAAGTTTGTTCAAGCCAAGTCCCTGGGTTCATATTTCGGCTCCCTGTGTGAGCTCGAATTATAACTAAGTTCAATATTTTTTGAAAATTTTTTTTTTTCAGATCCACTGGTCAGAATGTTTTGATGTATGGCATATGGTTTTCTTAATAGGGCAGATGCATGTTTGTTCAAATCAGGACCCTCGGTTGATAGTTGTCAGTGTCAGGTGAGCGCTCTCAGGTCCCTTGGGGCATCTTGTTTAGGTTCCCCATAGGGGTCCAAATTTTAAGTGACCATTATGAGGAAATTTTTGACTTTGAGCAGTATGAGCCCAAATTTTAACTTTGAGCAATATGAGGAAATTTCTTAAAAAATCTTCAGAATTCCTGATCAGAATCTTGGGTGGCAGATTCAAATTTGTTCAAAGTTCCTGGGTTCATATTTGAGCTCCTTATAGGAGCCTGAATGTCAGCTTTGAGCAATATGAGGAAAATTGGTTGAAAATCTTATCAAGGTCTTTCAGACCTAACCTTTTAAATTGGTTCTTCAGATCTACATGTTGGAATCTTTTTGATATTTGCCATACAACATCATTAGTGGGAATGGGTGATGGGGATGAGTTGTCAGATTAAAGTCTGTTAAATTTAAGTCCCTGGACTGATATTTGGGCTATCTGTTGGAGTGCAATATGAAGAAAATTGTTCTAAAATCTTATTCAGCTCCAACAGTCAAAATTTTTTGTTGTAAAACATATAGCACTGTTAGTGATTTTAGATTCAAGTTTGTTTAAATCAAGTTCAACTTTATAAATCTGTATTGTTTGGAAATTGTTAATTTCTTGTTCGCATCAAGTATTTCCAATAATATATTTTCTTTATGGGAACTTGGATATTTGTTTGCCATTGCTTATTCTCTCAAACCACTTCCTCAATCAGTGAAAAAAACAATTAATAATAAGTGACTAATTATTTTTAGAAAATCCTTAAATCCCTTTGTGAAGAATCAATGGGCTTTTGTCAGGTAAGTGTTTCAGGCCCCTTGGGGTCTCGTTAGTTTTTTATTGCTGACACACAATTTATGCTTTGAGTTTAGATATAAGTTTGAATGAAAATTGAAAATCAGAGCAGCAAATATCCACCAATCTCTTCATTGTCCTTCAAATATTGTAAAGAGAAAAAGAGAATAAAACATTAAATATTTTAAAATGTATATCAAAGTTCAACACACATTGTCTGAATGATTTTGTTATAATTCCAAGCAATTTCATACTTTAGTTCATTTTTTAGCTCACCTGACTGAAAGTCAGTGGGAGCTATTGCCATAATTTGGCATCCGTCGTAGGTCGTCCGTTAACTTTTCAAACTTGTCTTCTTTTTCAAAACTACTGGACCAAATTAAAACATATACTACTCAAAGTTTGCTAAGCACCAAGTACATCGAACTACCTGTTTTATGTTTCAGTTGAAATTTTGTAATGAAAAGTGTGTATATTTTTTATTTAATTATATCTTTAATGATTGAAGTACAGAAATTAAGATTCTATTCGTGTTTGACATTATTTTTAAGCTTTTGAATACGATAACCATGGAAAATGGATATTATTGGTAAAAGAGGAAATTTTTCAATATGCCAAAAAGTTGACGGAGCAAACTGGTATGGCTTTAATATCGAGTATGAGACCCATTACTGTTAATTATAGCTTGACAACACCTTCTCATGCTCCCAATTAGGTTCCTGCTGTTCCTTTTGTGATGTTGTTCCATTCTTGGATGAGCATGGCACCAAGCTCCTGGACACTTCCTGGCTGGACTGGACGTGCTGAAATTGAAAGCTGCAACTCATTCCAGACATGTTCGATTGGATTGAGGTCAGGGGATCTTGCTGGCCAGACCATATGCTCAATCCCCTCTCTCTGTCGGTACTCCCCGACAGCATGGGCAACCTGAGGACGGGCATTATCGTTCATCAGAATGAATCTATCACCCACTGCACCTGCATACAATTTGACGTGGACATCCAGGATCTCATCAATATACTGTTGTGCAGTCAATGTACCACGTTCAAGGACACAGAGCTTTGTATGTCCATCCCAGCTGATGCCGCAGACCATGATTGACCCTCCACCATAGTAGTCATGCTCAGCAATGTTGGCTGCATGGAATCGCTCTCCAGGTCTTCTCTATACCCTAGAACGCCTATCTGTGTGGTCAAGGCAATACCTTGACTCATCAGTAAAACAGAGAGGTCTCCAATCTTCTCTGGTCCATCCAATGTGGTCCATGGCCCAATCATATCGTGCCTGGCAGTGGTTCTGGGACAGCAGAATGTTAATACATGGTCTCCTCGATTGGAGACCACCTTCTTGCAACCTTGCCTGGATAGTCTGTGTTGAAATATTTACCCCGGATGCATTCTGAAGGTCACATCTAAGCTGGGTTGCTATGTCAAAGCGGTTCCTACGAGCCAGAATGATCAAAAACCGGTCTTCAGCTGCAGATGTTGCCCTGTCTCTGCCCCCACCATGCCGTCTTACTGGTGTGCCATACTGCTGAAATCTAGCCCAGGCTCTGTCTGGTTATCACCGCATGGTGCATACCAAGGGCTTCACCAACCTGACGATGGGTAGTCCCTTGTTCCACCATCCCTACAGCCCGCCACCTTTTTGCTTTAGACAAATGTCTTCTTACATTTGTATTTGCCATATTCAATCATTAAATCACAAGGGTTTGTGTTGAAATGAAGATTGAATACCCTACACATGTCATGTACATGTAGACAGTATACGAAAACATCATGAAAATCAAGGGGTACATGCTTTCCATGACTGACACGAAAAGCCTGCCTGTCAAGAGAGCGAATGAAAACATTGGGGACCATCTCAATACGTTCCTCAATCATATCCACCAAAAATATCGCAAATATGTCACAAGGAAATTCCACAGTGATGTGTCAAATATTTGGTGCTTAGCGAACTTTGAGTGGTATATAATGCACTGGCCATTTTTGGAGTATCCCTTTTCTACTTTGTTCAAATGAAGCAACTGCCATCTTCAGGCTTTGGTTGATGCCCAAAGAGCATAAAATTTGTTTGGTGGTGAAAATTAAAGTTTGTTCAAGACAAGATGGTAAGTCAATATTTGGGCTCTCTGAGTGAGCATACCCATTTTGGGCTCTAACCCAAATTTGTATTTCAAGAACCTAAGGACTATCAGAATCAGATGGACCAAAAAAAATGTCAACAGTTTTGTCATGAGGTGCCATATGGGGAGGTCCATTTTAGTGTTGGCAATGATAAAATGCTGAGTCATGATCTATCTTGTGCTCCATCAACTGAGTATTCTTCTAAACAACCTTTGGGCCAAGTCTAAAGTAATTTGGTACAAAACAGTTTGGTGGAGTTTACTCTTCTGAGTTTTTTTTCCAAGAAGTTGCGATTCCCCTTGAGCTGGGATTAATTCCCCCAAAGCCTAAAAATTTTTAAAAATGTTCTTTTCATGAACTACCACAGAGAATGCATTGATATTTGGTATGAAACTTCCTTTGGTGGTGGAGATTGAAATTTGTTCAAGGCAAGTTGGTAGATCATTATTTATTTGGGCTCTCAGCAGTAGCATGTCCATTTTGGACTCCACGCAAAATTTCTATTTCATGAACCGATGGGCTGATTTCAACTAAATTTGGCATGTAGTATAAGTGGGTGATAACTATTTGATTTTTGCCTGAAATTTTTTTTTGCTACCCCTTGGAAACCCCAGAAGCTGAAAATAGAACAAATTCAAATGCCCATATTTAAAAAAACGGCATGGACCAGAATATTGTTTTTTAGTATGAAGCTTCCTTTGGACCAGTGAAATCAGGTGGACCAAAAAAATGCAAACGATTTTTTCATGGAGAGCCGTATGGGGATTCCCATTTTAACACTGTTGGCAATGGGAAAATGCAGAGTCGTTAAGTATTCTTCTTTAGAACCTTTGGGCCAAGTCTAAACTAATTTGATACAAAGTTTCTTGGTGCAGTTTCCTCTTCTGATTTTTTACCCCAAAGTTACTATCTCCCTTGGGATGGGGTTAATGGCCCATAAGCCTAAAATGCTTTAAAACTTGCAACAATACTTAGATTTCTGTTATGGAACTTAATTTAGTGATGCAGATTCAAGTTTTTTGAAGGAACTCCGGAGGTCAAAATATGTGCTCCCTGTTCCAGAACCAGTGGGCTGATTTGAACCAAATTTGTCATGTAGTATAACTGGATCATAAGTACTTCATTTATGTCAGAAAACGTTTTGGAGGGGGTGGTGTTGAGAGAACTACAAAAGTTAAAAACAAGAAAAAAATTTTGTATGAACACTTTTTTGAGACTTCACAGAACAGAGCTTTGTTTTTGCATAGGAAGCTTTCCTAGGACCAGCAGAAATGAATGGCCCAAAAAATTGCCATTGGTTGTGTCATGGCAAATCAAAAAATTGCTCTAGCTGTCCATCACTTACACACTCATCTCTTTTAACAACTTGAGCCAAGTGAGCATTTTAGGCTCACTTGAGCTTCTGGTTCATTTATGCCACTCAGGCTTTGTACTGTATATGTTGCCGAATGTTGCTAGTAATTGTAGATGTTCACAGCAAACTATTTGATGTGCAAGAAATTTTAAAGAATTGTCTAGTGCATGTGTAATCAAAATTTTTGTGAGTTGGTGGAATCCTCTGCTATTTTGACATATATAAAAAAAATCTAACTTATGAACTGTTTAGAACATAGTGGCAGAGTTTACATGTACATTAATATGCATGAGACCATGAACATATTCTCGTTGTTACCTACTCATGTAATGCCATTTATAACTGTTTTGAGATTATCAATTTCATCGTAAGTACATCACAGAAATATTCTTCACATCAGCAAAAAACATTACAACTCAGCCTGTTCTTTTCAAGATGACGTCAGTCAATTAACATGTGTAACTCCTCCCATTCGTGTTGTTTGTTGTTTGATGATGTGAAAGCTGTTATGGTGTGACTGCAGTCACTGTGTAAAAGCATTCACTTCATCAATGTCTTGGTGTCTACAGAAAGCCTAGCACAAAGACTAGTAACACAGTATCAGATATGTTTTAGAAGTGATATAGAAAACAGTTAACAATATTTGATCACTTTCTGCTGTGAAATTTATCTTAATTTCAAAATTTTATGATGCAACAAGCTGTCACCTACATTCATTCTACTCCTTTTAAGTTGTTATTTTTTTTAAACTGAGTCAGATTTAGACTCTTAATGCATCTATATTTTATAGGTGAGCCTATTATTTTGCTCCAAGCAGTTCTCATCTATGTTGTTTACTTTTCAGGATATCAAGCCTTTAAATTTCTCTAATTTGAGCACCATGGGAAGGACCACAGACCCCTGGGCTGACCATATTTTGGCCAAGTGTGAGAAAAGTGTGAAATTTGACATTGAGAAGTGCCATATCATGGCTTCCAGAAATGAAGTCTAGTTCAGAACATAGATGAAAGTTGCTCATTCCTTCCATTCTATAAGCAAGAGATGTATTCCTGGACTCAGCATTGTGGAAGTACTTCTTGCATTGTTGCATTACTTTCACCCAATGAATTCCATGGTCTGGAATGCTTTGGATTGTTGGTTTGAAATATGAAGAACTGTACTTCATCTAATCTAAGTATTCAAATGCATGTCCAAACATTTTTGAAGACTGTCATCCCTCATCCATTATCCTCCATGAAGGATGTGTTTGTGGCTTTTATTCAAAACATATTGAAATAATTTTGAAAAAATTTCAGGGAATTTTGGGTCTTAGGGTTGCATTGTGATTTTATTCAAATCACGTTTTCACACCCAAAATGTCCAATGGATGGAATGAGTTGATATTGGTGTTTAGCTTCCATTTGAGGTATACACTCAAGTTTATTCAAGGGAAGTTTTGGGGGCACTATTCTGGAAGGGGCAACATTTTGTGCCTGGCCCAAATTTTCTGTTTTCAGCACTGATAAGCTGATTTTAACCAAGTTTGGTATGGGGTACTATTCGATCAAAAGTTCTTGATTCATGCCTCCAAAACCTTTCTCCACCCCCATGCCATGGGAACCCCAGGAAATAGAAAATAACACCCATATTTCCCTAACTGCATGGAGCAGAATTGTTATTATGCCCCCCCCCCCCACCCCTTATATAAAAGGGGAAGGGGATATATAGTAATCACTTTGTCCATTCAACTTTCTGTCCATCTGTCCATCCATCCATCCATCCATCTGTTCATCCATCCATCACATTCGTTTCTGGGCAATAAGTTTTGTACCGTTGGTCGCACAGTACTTATACTTCACAGGTAGGGTGTTTGTAATGGGATGATGATTGCGATTGCTCTTGGTATCGCTAGGTCAAACGTCAAGGTCAGTGTTACTATAAATATAATTTTTGGTTTCCGTGCAATAACTTTAGTTTTCTTTTGTGTATGAAGTCAAAACTTCATATTGTGGTTGCATTTTTAGCTCATCTGACCTAAAAAAGGCTATGAGAGCTTTTCTCATCACTTGGTGTCCGTCGTCATCCGGCATCCGTAAACTTTTCACATTTTCATCTTCTTCTCTGTAACTGTTGAGCCGGTGTGAACCAAACTTGGCACGAATGGTCTATGGGAAGTCCTCTACAAACGATCCTCATTTTGTTCCCTTTGGATGAAAAACATGGCCTCGAGAGGCATTCTTTGATTTTGGTTGGTGGATTTTCAAAAATCTTTTTCTCTGAAACCGCCAGACCAAATGTTTTGAAACTTCACTTAAATGATGACAGGGACTCCCTCTACCAACGATCCTCATTTAATGTTGATTGGGGTACAAACATGGCCACAATTGCGGCTTACAGTTACTATAGAAACCTTATGAGAAATCACATTCATCTTCGTCTCTGGAACTACTGAGTTGATGTGAACCAAACTTTGCAGGAATGGTCTATAGAAGGCCCTCTACAAATGCTCTTTTTTTGTTCCCGTTAGTTAGAAAATAAGGCCACCAAGAGACATTCTGTGATTCTGATTTGATGGATTTTGCAAAGAATCTTCCCCTCGGAAATAACAAAGTCAAATGTTTTGAAAACTTCACATGATTAAGGACTGGGACACCTTCTACCAATCAATGAACCTCATGTAATGTTGATGTAATGTTGGAAACTTCGCCACAATTGCAGCTCATAGTTATTGCCATCACTTCTCGTCCGTCGGCGTACATACATACACAATTTCCTTTGGCACAACTCACAGGTCGCATTTATGATTAGGTCACTTTGAAACTTGGTATGCTTGTTTGGGATGACCTCTAGATGGGAACTATCGATTTTCTTCAATTTCCGTCTTAAATGTTGCCGTGGCCAACGTTCTTAGAGACCTCAATTTTTCCCTTTTCACACCCTACAGGGCACATGTATGATCAGACCGCTGTGAAACTTGGTATGTTTGTTTGGGGTAACCTCTAGATGGGAGCTATCAATTTTCTTCAATTTCTGTCAAAAAATGTTGCCGCGGCCAACATTCTTAGAACTTTGTTTAGTCAGACCTCAATATTTCCCTTTGGCACACCCTACAGGGCACATTTATGATCGGATTATTTTGAAACCTGGCATGCTTGTTTGGGGTGACCTCTAGATGGGAGCTATCAATTTTCTTCAATTTCTGTCAAAAACTGTTGCCGCAGCTAACGTTCTTAGAACTTAGTTTAGTCAGACCTCAATTTTTCCCTTTGGCACACCCTACAGGGCACATTTATGATCGGATTGTTTTGAAACCTGGCATTCTTGTTTGGGGTGACCTCTAGATGAGAGCTATTGATTTTCTTTCATTTCCATCAAAAACTGTTGCTGCGGCCAACGTTCTTAGAACTTAGTTTAGTCAGACCTCAATTTTTCCCTTTGGCACCCCCTACAGGGCACATTTATGATTGGGTTGCTTTGAAACCTGGCATGCTTGTTTGGGGTGACCTGTAGATGGGTGCTATTGATTTTCTTCCATTTCAGTCCATCAAAAAATGTTGCCGATGGCAACGATCTTTGAACTTAGTTTAGTCAGGCATCAATATATCCCTTTGGCGTGCCCTACAGGGCACATTTATGATCAGATCGGTTTGAAACTTTGTATGCTTGTTTGAGGTTACCTCTAGATGGAAGCTATCAATTTTCTTCCATTTCCATCAAAAAATGTTGCCACTGGCAATGACCTTCGATGAACTTAGTAAAAACTTGGTGCAGTTAAGCATCAATATTTCCCTTCGACACTCCCTGCAGGGCACATTTATGATTGGATCGCTTGCAGACTTGGCGTGCTTGTATGGAGTGACATCTATATGGGAGCTGTCGATTTTCTTCCATTTCTGTCAAAAAATGTTTCCGCTGTCCTTTGAACTTAGTTTATTCTGACCTCAATATTTCCCTTTAACACACCCTTCAGGGCACATTTATGATCGGATCACTTTGAAACTTGGCATGTGTGTTTGGGGTGACCTCTAGATGTGAGCTATTGCTTTTTTTCATATCCATAAAAAATTATTGTCGTTATCACCAGCCTTTGAACTTACTGCATTTGTGCATCATCTTATCCCTTTTGCACTCTCTGCAGGGTATATTTATGAATTTCCATAGAAACCCCCCCCCCCCCCCCCCCCAAAAAAAAAAACATTGCCACAAGCAATGACCTTCTACTTAGTGCATTTGTGCATTAACATCTTCCTTTGGCATGCCTCAGAGGGCACATTCATTATCAGGTTGTTTTGAAACTTTGTATGCTTATGCAGGGTGACAAAGATAGGCGCCATTGATTTTCTTTTCATTTCCATCAAAAACTTGCTGTTAGCAACAATCTTTGAATTTATTGCATTTGTGCATCAACATTCATCTTTGACATGGCCTACAGGACACATTTCTAATTGGATTGTTTTTGAACTTGGTGTGCTCATTAGGCAAAACCTTTAGATAAGAGCTATTGATTAGCATTCATTTCTGTGAAAAAAAGTTGCCATTTACAATAACTTCAGAACATACTGCTTTTGTGTATCAGCATTCTTCCTTTAGCCAGTCTTACAGTTTACATTTAAAAATGCATGGATAACTCTGACGTTGTGAACTCACAATGCTGTTATGTTGAAATGTCACCAAATAACATTGGTACCAATGATCTTCAATTTTGCCATTTCATTTATAACTTACCAAGTTCAAGTTTGTCAAGTTGAGCTACAGTGTCAGTGACACTATCATTATATGTAGTTCCAGGTGAACGATTACAGGCTCTTTAGAGCCTCTAGTTATATCTCACCACCTGTATCTCTGAGATATTGGTATCTCAAATTCTTGGTTGAGGTTTTTAAAAGTTAATTTGATGAAGTCAGTGTGCAGGCAGGTGGGCAGATGGGCAGGTGGTTGTGTGTCACTTTTCACATTTGTACGATAATGTGAACAAATATCAATGAATTTGGTAAAATTTTGTATGTGTGCTTTTCTCAACAATGTCTTGAATGAGTTCAAAAACCATATGGTTCTGTCATAAAGAGTCTGAATTATTGCTCTTAAGTAGTTAATTTTTCCCCTTTTTCTTCTCGTTAGCATGATAATTTGAACAAATATTAATGAATTTGGTAAAAATTTTGGTATATGAGACTTTCTTAATGTCTTGAACGAGTTTGAAAACTGGTGCGTTTTGATCATAGTGAGCAGAGTTATGGCCCTTAATAAGTCAATATTTGTGCATTTCTGTCAATATCATTAAGCTCTGACAACTAAAGTGTGATGCATTCAATTTCTGACCATAATGAAAGTTAGGAACAAGTCACTCAGAAGTTTCAACCCTGTCTATACTGTTAGGCATGGAGTAACACCCTACATCCGTATAAAGAATCAGGATAATAGCCCACAATTTGGTGACACACCTCACCATGGGAGACTATTGTTTGATCACGAGCAATCAGTGTTGCACTTGTTTTTTGGAGAATATTCCTTATATTGGATTAAGTTAGGATTTGGACTTACATGAGAAACCTAAAATATTACTTCAGGAACTTGATTTGAGGTAATTCATATTTGAGCCCCTAAGAATGTTGTATATATCAAAAGAATATAACTGATGGATCTGAAGAAGAAGATTTTTTAAGAATATTCCACATATTGCTCTAAGTTAAAATTAGGGTCCCCATAGGGAGCCCAAATATGAAACCAGGGACTTGATATGAGTAAATTTGAATGTGCCTCCCCTAAGGATGCTCAATATCAAATGTCAAAAGATTCTGGTCTGTGGATCTGAATTTGTTGAAATTCAAGTTCACATAAGAAGCCCAAATATGAACCCAGGAAGGCAGATCTGAAGAAGATTTTTAAAAAATATTCCTCATATTGCACTGAGTTAAGATTTGGAGCTCACATAAGAAACTCAAATATAGACTCCGTAACTTGAGTTGAATAAACCTAAATCTGGCTTTCATTAAGATGCTGTAAACCAAATATCAGAAGATTCTGTCTGGTGGATCTGAAGGAAGGAATTCTTAAAGAATATTTCTCATATTGTACTGTGTTAAAATATGGGTTCACGAAAGAAACCCAGAAATGAATCCAGGGACTTTATTTGAACAAACTTGAATCTGACTCTCATAAGGATGCTGTATACCAAATATCAAAAGATTCTGACCAGTGGTTCTGAAGAAGATTTTTAAAGAATATGCTATATTGCAATGAGTTAAAATCTGGGCTTGCATAAGAAGCCCAAATAAAGACCCAGGAACTTCATTTTATGAACTTGAATCTGGCCCTCATTAGGATGATATATACCAAATATCAGATGATTTTGACCGGGGGATCTAATGAAGGAGATTTTTAAAGAATATGCCTCATATTGCAATAAGTTAAAATCCAGACTCACATAAGAAGCCCAAATATAGACCCAGGGACTTGATTAAAACAAACTTGAATCTGGTCCTCATAAGGATGCTGTATAGCAAATATCCGAAGATTCTGAGTGACGAATCTGAAGGAGGAGCATTTTAGCTTACCTTGTCGAAGTCAAGCTGAGCTTATCTAACCGCTCTCCATATGGTGTCTGTCCGCTGTCCGTCCTTGTCCATCAACACTATGTTTTGGACTTCTTCAAAACCACTGGACCAATTCAAGTGAAAGTCTGTGTGAGTGATGGTCCCCGAAGGGGCACTGCATTTTTGTTCAACTCAACATACCCAGCCCCATATGGAGGGGCAGAGGAAATTGCTCCAAAATATTTTTAAAATCTTCTTATGAACCAGTAGGTACAATACCTTGATATTTGGTGTGGAGCTTCCTTTTGAGGTGTAGAATCAAGTTTGTTCAAAAGAAGTTTGTGGATCAATATTTTCCTTTGTGATGAGAAGAGCAAGATTTCAGGTCTGAACCGATGGTCTGATTTGAACCAAATTTGGTATGTGGCATTATTAGGTCATAAGTACTTGACTCATGCAAAAAATACAATTTCCTGTGCCCCCCCCCCCCCACCCCCCATGACTAAAAATAGACATATTTTCAAACACCCATATTTCACTAATTTCTCTAGAACCAATGGTCAGAATCTTTTGATATTTGGTATACAGCATCCATGGAAGGGGGGGGGGGGGGGTCAGATACAAGTTTGTTAAAATGAAGCCCCTTGGTTCATATTCAGGCTCAACACAGGAGACCAAATTTTTAACTTGGGGCAATATGGGGAATTATCTTTACAAATCTTCTTCAGAAACACCAGACTGAATCTTTTAATGTTTGGCATACATTATTGTTATGAGAGTCAGATTCAAGATTGTTCAAATCATGTCTCTGGGTTAATATTTGGACTGTCTGTTTGAGCTGGAATTTTAACTCAGTACAATATGAGGAAATTTCTTTAAAAATCTTCTTCAGATTTACCTGTCAAAATCCTTTCATATTTGAAATACATCACCTCTAGTGGGGTGAGATTCAAGTTTGTTCAAATCGAGATGATATTTGTGCTCCCCATAGGAACCCAAATTTTAACAGTGTAATATGAGGGAATTTCTTAGAAAATCTTCTTCAGATTCACCAGTCAGAATCCTTTCACATTTGGTTACAACATGTCTTGGGGAGTCAGATTCAAGTTTGTTAAAACCTGGTCCCAGGATTAATATTTGGGCTCCCTATGGTAGCCCAAATTTTAATTTAGTGCAATATGAGGAAATTTCTTTAAAACTTTTCTTCTTCAGATCCACCAGTCAGAATGCTTTCATATTTGGTATACATCATCTCTAGTGGGGTGAGATTCAAGTTTGTTCAAACTGAGTGCCTGTGTTAATATTTGTGTTCCCTATGGCAGCTGGAATTGCTCGGACGGAACGGTTTTAGCGAGCCGAAGGCATGCAGGGACGCTGGGGGCAAGCCTCTTTTGACCCTCAGCTGGAATTGGCCATGTAGCTGAAGAATTAGAAATTTTTTATTACGTACCCTCAAGAGGTGTGTAACAGAGATTAATCCACATGGATTTTATCAAGGAGCTCCATTGGAGAGCTCCACTTCTTACATTATGATTAACTGAAGAAAAAACATGATTCTTGGACTATTTTAGTTACTCCTGAGAGGAATCAGTGATTGACAATGGATCCTATGGAGATTAATGGCTTAATGTAGATTTATTCTTGGACTCTGTTTATATCAGGTCCTTTCAAGGTGAGCGCTTCAGGCCCCGTGGGGCCTCTTGTTAAAGAATATTCCTCATATTGCACTAAGTTCAAATTTGGGTCCCCATAGGGAGCCCAAATAGGAACCTTGAGACTTGATTTGAACAAACTTGAACCTGACCTCCATCGGGATAATGTATAACAAATATCAAACGATTCTATAAAGATTCATCCGTCAACACCATGTTTTGGTCTTCTCCTTCAAAGCCACTAGGCCGATTCAAATGAAAGTTTGTATGATTGATGGTCCCAAAGGGGCATTTCATTTTTGTTCAACTCAACATGCCCAGCCCCATAGGGAGGGAGTGGGGGAAAAAGCTCCAAAATATTTTAAAAATCTTCTTCTCATGAACCAGTGTGTACAATGACTTGATATTTGCTATGGAGCTTCCTTTTGAGGTGTAGAATCAAGTCTGTTCAAAAGAAGTTCGTGAAGCAATATTTGGCTTTGTTATGGGAGGGGTAAGATTTTTGGCCCTGCCCAAAATTTCTATTTTCTGAACCGATGGTCCGGTATGAACCAAATTTGGTATGTAATATTATTGGGTCATAAGTACTTGACCCATGCAAAAAAAAAAAATTCCCGCATCACCATGGGAACCCTGGGAGCTAAAAATAGAAATATTTTCAAACGCCCATATTTCCCAAACTACATGGAACAGAGAGCTGTTATTTGGTATGAAGTATCCTTACGACCAGTTGAATTGAATGGTAAAAAAATTGCCATCGGTTATGTTCGGGTGTTCTGTAATGGGCATCGAAAAAATGCTGAGTCAGCATATTTAAATTAAAAAAAAATCTTTTCTCCAGAACCACTTATCAGAATCTTTTGATATTCAGTAAACAGCATTCATAGGGTGGTCAGATACATGTTTGTTAAAATTAAGCCCATTGGTTCATATTTGGGCTCAATACAGGAGCCCATATTTTGTACGTAGGGTAATATGGCGAATATTCTTTAAAAATCTTTTTCTTCAGAACCACCAGTCAGAATCTTTTATTGTATGATATACATCACTGTTATGAGGGTCAGATTCAAGATTGTTCAAACCAAGTCCCTAGATTAATATTTGGGCTTCCTACGGAAGCCCAAATTTTAACTTTGTTCAATATAGGGGATAATTTAAAAAAAATCTTTTGCTTCAGATCCACCAGTCAGAATGCTTTCATATTTGGTATGCGTCATCTCTAGGGGGGGGGGGGGGGGTCAGATTCAAGTTTGTTCAAATCAGATCCCTAGGTATATATTTGGGCTCGCTACGGAAGCCCACATTTTTACTTAGTGCGATATGAGGAAATTTCTTTGAAAATCTTCTTCTTCAAATCCTCCAGTCAGAATGATTTCATATTTGGTATACAACACCTCTAGGGGGGTCAGATTCCAGTTTATTCAATTCAAGTGCCTGGGTTAATATTTTTGATCCAAATGGAAAGCTGAAATTTAACTTAGTACAATATGAGGGATTTCTTAAAAAATCTTCTTCAGAATCCATTATTCAGAATGCTTTCATATTTGGTATACAACATCTCTAGGTGGGGTGGGGGGGGGGGGGGGTGGGTGGGTGAGGGGGTCAGATTAAAGTTTGTTCAAATCACATCCATAGGTTAATATTTGGGCTCGCTATGGTAGCCCAAATTTTAACTTAGTGCAATATGAATAAATTTCTCTCAAATTTCTCTTCTTCAGATCCAACAGTCAGAATGCTTTCATATTTGGTACACAACATCTCTCGGGAAGTCAGATTCCACTGTGTTCAAATTGAGTCGCTGGGTTAATATTTGGGCTTTCAATGGGAGCCGGAATTAACCATTTTGCTGAAAAATTTAAAATTTTATATTCAGTACTCTCTAGAGGTGTGTAACTAAGATTAATCCACATTGGTTGTATCAAGGGGCTTCATAGGGGAGCTCTACATTTTACATTATGATCAACTGAAGAAAAGGCATGATGCCCGAATTATTTTTGTCATTCCTGAGGGACTCCAGGATTGACCGTATAGCCTATGGAGATGGATTGCTTAATGTAGACTCATTCTTGTCTATATTGTGTTATGTTCAAGATGACTGCTTCAGGCCCCATGGGGCCTCTTGTTAAAGATAATTTCTTACATTGCACTAGGTTATAATTTGAGCTCACATAGGAAGCCGAAATTTTAACACACTATCTTGATTTGCACAAACTTCAATCTGACGTCCATAAGGATGCTGTGTGCCAACTACCAAAAGATTTCAGTAGATGGATCTGAATTCTGAAGATTTTTAAAGAATATTCCTCATATTGCATATTGAGTTACGGTCCTTAATTTGTAAATTTTTTGCTCAACTTGACAAAGTCAAGCTGAGCTACTGCCATCACTTCTCGTCCGTCGGCGTACGTACGTACGTACGTTAGTACGTACGTCCACAATTTCCTTTGGCACACCTCACAGGTCGCATTTATGATCAGATTACTTTGAAACTTGGTATGCTTGTTTGGGGTGACCTCTAGATGGGAGCTATCGATTTTCTTCAATTTCCGTCAAAAAATGTTGCCGCGGCCAACGTTCTTAGAACTTAGTTTAGTCAAACCACAATATTTCCCTTTGGCACACCCTACAGGGCACATTTATGATTTGATTGCTTTGGAACCTGGTATGCTTATTTAGGGTGACCTCTAGATGGGAGCTATCAATTTTCTTCAATTTCCGGCAAAAAATGTTGCCACGGCCAACGTTCATAGAACTTAGTTTAGTCAGACCTCAATATTTCTCTTTGGCACGCCCTACAGGGCCCATTTATGATCAGATTGCTTTGAAACCTGGCATGCTTGTTTGGGGAGACCTCTAGATTGGAGCTATCAATTTTCTTCAATTTCTGTCAAAAAATGTTGCCGCGGCCAACGTTCTTAGAACTTAGTTTAGACAGAAGATTCAATCTCAATATTTCCCTTTGGCACACCCTACAGGGCACATTTATGATCGGATTGCTTTGAAACCTGGCATGCTTGTTTGGGGTGACCTCTAGATGGGAGCTATCGATTTTCTTCAATTTCCATCAAAAAATGTCGCCGCAGCCAACATTCTTAGAACTTAGTTTAGTCAGACCACAATATTTCCCTTTGGCTCACCCTACAGGGCACATTTATGATTAGATTGCTTTGAAACCTGGTATGCTTATTTACGGTGACCTCTAGATGGGAGCTATCGATTTTCTTCCATTTCTGTCAAAAAATGTTGCCACGGCCAACGTTCTTAGAATTTAGTCTAGTCAGACCACAATATTTCCCTTTTGTACACCCTACAGGGCACATTTATGATCAGATTGCTTTGAAACCTGGCATGCTCTAGATGGGCGCTATCAATTTTCTTTGGTTTCTGTCAAAAAATGTTGCCACTGGCAAAAAAAATGACATTGGTACCAATGATCTTCAATTTTGCCATTTCATTTATAACTTACCAAGTTCAAGTTTGTCAAGTTGAGCTACAGTGTCATTGACACTTTCATTTCTGATTTCTTGGTCCTCATTTGTTAGCTCATCTTGACAAAGTCAAGCTGAGCTAATCTCATCGCACTCCATCCGTCATCCGTCGTCTTTCGTCTGTTGTCCGTCGTCCGTCAACACCATGTTTTGGTCTTCTCCTCCAAAGCCACTGGGCCAATTCAAGTGAAAGTTTGTGTGAGTGATGGTCCCAAAGGGGCATTTCATTTTTGTTAGCTCAACTTTGGCGAAGCCAAATTTTAGCTTTTGTCATGGCCCGTTGTCCGTCTGTCCGTCTGGCCATCTGTCCTTCTGTCTGTCTGTCCGTCTGTCTGTCTGTCTGTCTGTCTGTCTGTCTGTCTGTCTGTCCGTACGTCAACAATTGGATACGGCTCGGGCTAGAGGCCATATTTATGAACTGATCTTTACAAAACTTCTTGGGTACCTTTGTTATGACTGTGGGACGAGAATGAGTGTTTTTGGGTGCGGTCCGAAATTCAAGATGGCTGCCAGCCGCCATTTTGTACCGACGATGCAGAAATCTGTTTTTTGTACAGAACTTCCATATGAAAGCTCTGATTTAAATAATTTTTTGTATGAATGTTTAGTACCATGAGATACATTAAATATCATACAGGTTTTTTTCTCGTGCGTAAATTATGCAAATTAGACTAACTTTGATTTATTTAGTGTTACTTTCAGCACTGTCAGTGCAAATGCCAATATAGCACGGTTTAGAGGCTGTATTTATGAACCGATCTCTACGAAACTTCCTAGGTACCTGTGTTATCACAGTGGGACGAGAACGAGTGTTTCTGGGTGTGGTCCAAAATTCAAGATGGCCACCAGCAGCCATTTTGTACCAAAATTAGTGCAATCAGTCTTTTGTACAGAACTTCTGTATGAAAGTTGTGATTTGAATAAATTTTTGTATGAATGTTGAGTAAAATGGAATACATCACATATAGTTTTTTTCTCGTGCAGAAATTATGCAAATTAGATGAATTTTGATTTGTTCAGTGCTACTTATCCACAGTAAGTGCACATGTCAATACGGCTCAGACTAGAGTCTGCATTTATGAACTGATCTTCACGAAATGTCTTGGGTACCTTTGTTATCACCTTGGGATGAGAATGAGCATTTCTGGGTGCGGTCTAAAATTCAAGATGGCTGCCAGTGGCCATTTTGTACCGAAATTATGTCTAATCAGTTTTTTGTACACAACTTCTGTACAGCTCAGACTAGAGGCCATATTTATGAACCAATCTTTACGAAACTTCTTGGGTACCTTTGTTATCACCATGGGATGAGAGCGAGTGTTTTTGGGTGTGGTCCGATATTCAAGATGGCCACCAGCAGCCATTTTGTTCCAAAATTAGTGCAATCAGTCTTTTGTACAGAACTGTATGAAAGTTCTGATTTGAATAAATTTTTGTATGAATGTTTAGTAACATGGAATACATCACATATTGTAAGGGGTTTTTTTTCGTGCAGAAATTATGCAAATTAGATGAACTTTGTGATTTATTCAGTGCTACTTACACAATGTAAGCACACATGTCAATACGGCTAAGGGTAGAGGCTGTATTTATGACCCGATCTTCACAAAACTTCTTGGGTACCTTTGTTATCACCTTGGGACGAGAATGAGAGTTTCTGGGTGCAGTCTAAAATTCAAGGTGGCTGCCAGTGGCCATTTTGTACCGAAATTAGGTCCAATCAGTTTTTTATCACAAGTTCTATACAGCTCGTATTTATGAACTGATCTTCACAAAACTTCTTGGGTACCTTTGTTTTCACCTTGGGACAGGAACGAGTGTGTTTTGGGGTGCCTTTGTTATCACTGTGCTATGAGAACAAATATTTTGGGGTTCAGGCAGACCCACTCTGGGACTCAAAGATTTTTTTCTAGTTTAGCATCTGACTGTCACCCACCTTTACAATACTTTACCTATACATTTGTTACAGGCAACGGTCAGTATTTATGTACAGACTGTTACAATACTTTATATGTACCATTGTTATCAGGTCATTACCTAGATGTTTGTCATTGCTGTGTCACATACTATACATGTACATGTCTTTGTCTTGACAAGTTGAGCTACAGTGTCATTGACACTTTCATTCAACTCAGCATGCCCAGCCCCATAGGGAGGGAGTGGAGGAAAATGCTCCAAAATATTTTTAAAATCTTCTTCTCAAGAACCAGTGTGTACAATGACTTGATATTTGCTATTGAGCTTCCATATGAGGTGTAGAATCAAGTTTGTTGAAACGAAGTTCGTGAAGTAATATTTGGCTATGTAATAGGAGGGGTAAGATTTTTGGTCCCGCCCAAAATTTCTATTTTCTGAACCGATGGTCCGGTATGAACCAAATTTGGTTTGTGGTAGTATTGGGTCATAAGTACTTGACCCATGCCAAAAAAAAAAATTCCCGCATCCCCATGGGAACCCTGGGAGCTAAAAATAGAAATATTTTCAAACGCCCATATTTCCCAAACCCCACAGAACAGAGAGCTTTTATTTGGTATGAAGTATCCTTATGACCAGTAGAATTGAATGGTAAAAAAAAATTGCCAATGGTTATGTTAGGGTGTTCTGTAATGGGCATCGAAAAAAGGCTGAGTCAGCATATTTGCAAAAATTTAAAAAAATCTTTTCTCCAGAACCAATCATCAGAATCTTTTGATATTTGGTATACAGCATTCATAGGGGGGGTCAGATAAAAGTTTGTTGAAATAAGGCTCATTGGTTCATATTTGGGCTCTCTACAGGAGCCCGAAGTTTTAACATAGGATAATATGGGGAATATTGTTTAAAAATCTTCTTCTTCAGAACCACCAGTCAGAATCTTTTAATATTTGGTATACATCATTGTTATGAGGGTCAGATTCTAGATTGTTCAAACCAAGACCCTAGGTTAATAGGAAGCCCAAATTTTATCTTTGTTCAATATGGATGGTAATTTAAAAAAATCTCCTTCTCTAGATCCATCAGTCAGAATGCTTTGATATTTGGTATGCAACATTTCTATGGGGGTCAGATTCAAGTTTGTTCAAATCGGATCCCTAGGTGTATATTTGGGCTCACTATGGTAGCCCAAATTTTTACTTAGTGCAATATGAGGAAATTTCTTTAAAAATCTTCTTCTTCAGATCCACAGGTCGGAATGCTTTTATATTTGATATACAACATCTCTAGGGGGTCAGATTCCAGGTTGTTCAATTCGAGTGCCTAGGTTAATATTTGGGCTCCATATGGGAACATGAAATTTAACTTAGTACAATATGAGGGAATTTCTTCAAAAATCTTCTTCTTCAGATTCACTTGTCAGAATGCTTTCACTTTTGGTATACAACATCTCTAGGGGGGTCAGATTCAAATTTGTTCAAATCGGATCCATAGGTTAATATTTGGGCAAAAAGCCCCAATTTGAACTTTTTCTTTACAATTTCTCTTCTTCAGATCCAACAGTCAGAATGCTTTCATATTCGGTACACAACATCTCTAGGGAAGTCAGATTTAACTGTGTTCAAATCAAGAGCCTGGGTTAATATTTGGGCTCTCTGTGGGAGCCGGAATTGGCCATTTTGCTGAAGAATTAAAAATTTTGTATTCAGTACCCTCTAGAGGTACTAAGATTAATCCACATAGGTTGTATCAAGGGGCTTCATAGGGGAGCTCTACATTTTACTTATGATCAACTGAAGAAAAGACATGATGCCCAGATTATTTTTGTCACTCCTGAGGGACTCAAGGATTGACAGTGTAGCCTATGGAGATGGCTTACTTAATATAGACTCATTCTTGGACTCTATTTAAATTGTGTTCTGTCCAAGATGAGCACTTCAGGCCCCGTGGGGCCTCTTGTTTAACTTTGACATGGTCAACGTCAGGTGGAGGCCCACCTGATAGTGACAATATCAAAGTTAAAAAATTTCTTTTTTTCAAAATGTAGGTGGGATGGGGGGGGGGAGGGAGATTTCGGTAGCCAGGGGGAAAATCGTCCCCCAACCTGACATTGACCATTGTCAAATTAATTGGAAAATTTGGGTTAATATTCTTGCAATGATATCACATGGAAAAATTGCCCCCACCTGATGTTGGCCTTTCAACATCAGAATGAGAAAACAAATATCAAGTAGAGGGTTTTACGCCATATGAGCAAATCATGTGGCGCAAAAATTTTCTTTTTGGAGGTGGAGGAAGATTTTTGATGGCCTATTGAAATTTCACTCATCCTCCCCGCCCCCCCCCCCCCCCCCATATCCCACTCCACCAACCAAAGGTTAACCATGTCGAGATTAAAAAAAAAAACTGTCAAAGATAGGTTTTCATGCCAACTTAGCAAATAATACAATAATACGACATTGAAAACATTTCTTCACTGAAATGGGGGAAGATTTCTGTGGCCTATGAAAATTGCCCCTCCGCCTGACATTGACCATTTCAGAAATTTGAAATTTTTTTTTTTTGGTCAACGAAAGGTTTTCTCGCCATATTAGCAAATAATATGACAAAAAAAATTGAGAAGAAAACAAATTCAGGTTGGGGGCAAAAAAATCAGGGTGGGGGTGGGTGGGGTGGGGTGGGGTGGGTGGGGAAACTAGTTTTTTTTTTACCCCCGGGGGAGGGAACTTTGGCGGGGGGGGGGGGGGGTAAAAAAATCTGTTTCACCGGGTGGGACTTAGAAATTTTGGACCAAAATCTGGAAATTTCTTTTTGTTTTTTTATGCGTTTCAGTCAGTTTTAAGACAAAAAATTTTTTTTTTTTTTACACTGAAAATTTGGGGTCCGGGTGGGACTTGGAAAATTTTGGACCAAATCCGGAATTTTTTTTGGTTTTTTTTATGCGTTTCGGTCAATTTTAAGACAAAATTTTTTTTTTTTTACACTGAAAATTTGGGGTCCGGGTGGACCCAGAGTTGTTTGGTCTTTTATGCGTTTTAAGAAGAAAAACAAAATTTTGGCTGAAAATATTTTGTTTGGGAAAAAAATCTGTTTTTTTATGCGTTTACTCAATTTTGGGACGTAAAAGTGCAGGAACTGAAAATAGAAGGAAAATCCTGTGTATTGTGTGGGCACAATAGTTTCATCTAGTTGGTATATGCTTTTCTTAGGAGGGGCGTATGCAGCTTATTCAAGTCCCTGGTTTGATATTTAGACTACCATGTCAGGTGAGCGCCCTCAGGCCCCCTGGGGGCCTCTTGTTTTTTATACAGGTTTTGAAATTTTGTCTTCAAGTTGAGTTTTACCTTACAGGCATATTGCCTTGTTGGTTACCTTAACATTTCAGGGTATTTTTCTCAATTTTAACCGTTTGAAACAAATGTGATACTTTTATGTGCAGGTTTTGAGGTTTGTCCCTCTTTTCTTCCAAGTGGATATATTTCAGGTAGAGTTTCACCTGACTGGCATATTGCCATGGTGGTTACTGTGACATTATCAGGGTATTTTTCTCAATTTTAACCCATTGAAACAAATGTGATACTTTTTAGTTCATCTGGCCTAAAAGGCCATGTGAGCTTTTCTCATCACTTGACGTCCGTCGGCGTCTGGCGTCAGTAAACTTTTCACATTTTCATCTTCTCTGTAACTGCTGAGCTGGTGTAAACCAAACTTGGCAGGAATGGTCTATGGGAGGTCCTCTACAAACGATCCTCATTTTGTTCCCGTCGGATAAAAAACACAGCTTCCAGAGGCATTCTTTGATTCTGGTTGGTGGATTTTCAAAAATCTTCTCCTCTGAAACTTCCAGGCCAAATGTTTTGATACTTCACATAAATGATGACTGGAACCCCCTCTACCAATGATCCTCATTTAATGTTGATCGGGTTGCAAACATGGCCACAGTTGTGGCTTATAGTTACTATAGAAACCCTATGGGAAATCACATTTTCATCTTCTCTGGAACTACTGAGCCGACGTGAACCAGACCTGGCAGGATAGTCTATGGGAGTTCCTATACAAACGATGCTCATTTTGTTCCCATGGGTTGAAAAACATGGCCGCCAGATGCATTCTCTGATTCTAATAGGTGGATTTTCAAAAATCTTCTCCTCTGAAACTGCCAGGCCAAATGTTTTGACACTTCACATAAGTGATGACTGGGACCCTCTCTACCAACGATCCTCATTTAATTTTGATCGGGTTGTAAACATGGCCACAATTGCAGCTTACAGTTACTATAGAAACCCTATGGGAAACCACATTTTCATCTTCTTTGGAACTACTGAGCCAACGTGAGCCAAACTTCGCAGGAATGGTCTATGAGAGGATGGAAATATGTGGCCACCAGAGGCTATATTCTAATGCTTAACCCAATGACTCTCCTGTCTGCATGAATATCAGTACTGTCAGCAAAATACTTGTTTTTTGAGAATCTGGTAAGGGTTGGTTCCAGTTTTTTCTCCACTGAGAACTTGGAAAAAAAACCTCCAAAATATTGTGTATACAGTACAAGTCAAAATAAGCTGTAGCATAACTGCAATAAACTAAGAAGACTGCAGCTTCTGCCCTGACAAGATCAGAATCTGACATTTTCTGGAAAAGCTATCAGTGAGAGCTTTCCCGAAAATTATGTCAGCTTCTGGTCTTATCATTGTAGGAAGAGAAAAGATACATAGTTTATAGGATTATCCTACACAACTTATTTTGACTTGTACTGTAAAACAAGTGCAACTGTAGGTTGTTATCTTTAGCTGTAATCTAATTATGTTTGATACATGTTGACAGATTGTTTAGAAAATCTATGGAAGTTTGTTTATTATCTTGAAATCATGTCAGCTCAGATGACAGTAATTATTGTATTTCTTTTCAGATTCCTGTAACCCTTTACCTATCCAAAAGCTATTTTGAAAGAGAATACTGTCTGAAAAAATAATTTTCAAAAAATTTTACCCTTTTTTTTTTACTGATTTTTAGCTCAACTTTGGCGAAGCCAAATTTGAGCTTTTGTCATTGCCTGTCGTCCGTCTGTCTGACTGTCCATACGTCAACAATTGGATACGGCTCGGGCTAGAAACCGTATTTATGAACTGATCTTTACGAAACTTCTTGGGTACCTTTGTTATGACTGTGGGACGAGAACGAGTGTTTTTGGGTGCGGTCCAAAATTCAAGATGGCTGCCAGCCGCCATTTTGTACCGACGATGCAGAAATCCGTTTTTTGTACAGAACTTCCATATGAAAGCTCTGATTTAAATAATTTTTTGTATGAATGTTTAGTACCATGAGATGCATTACATATCATACAGGTTTTTTTCTCATGCTTAAATTATGCAAATTAGACTAACTTTGATTTATTTACTGTTACTTTCAGTCCTGTCAGTGCAAATGCCAATACGGCTCGGCCTAGAGGCCGCATTTATGAACCAATCTTTACGAAACTTCTTGGGTACCTTTGTTATCACCGTGGGGCGAGAACGAGTGTTTTGGGGTCCGGTCTGAAATTCAAGATGGCTGCTAGCAGCCATTTTGTTCAAAATTAGGGGCAATCAGATTTTTGCGCAGAACTTCCACATGAAAGCTCTGATTTGAATAATTTTTTGTATGAATGTTTAGTACCATGGGATACATCACATATAATACGAGTTTTTTTCTCGTGCAGAAATTATGCAAATTAGATGAACTTGGATTTTTACAGTGCTACTTACACACAGTAAGTACACATGTCAATACGGCTCGGGCTAGAGGCTGTATTTATCAACCGATCTTCACGAAACTTCTTGGGTACCTCTGTTATCACCTTGGGACGAGAATGAGTGTTTCTGAGTGTGGTCCAAAATTCAGATGGCTGCCAGTGTCCATTTTGTACCGAAATTAGGTTTTTTGTACACAACTTCTATACGGCTCAGGCTAGAGGCTGTATTTATGAACCTATCTTTACGAAACTTCTTGGGTACCTTTGTTATCACCGTGGAATGAGAATGAGTGTTTTTGGGTGTGGTCCGAAATTCAAGATGGCAACCAGCAGCCATTTTGTACCAAAATTAGTGCAATCAGTCTTTTGTACAGAACTTCTGTATGAAAGTTCTGATTTGAATAAATTTTTGTATGAATGTTTAGTAACATGGAATACATCACATATAGTTAGAGTTTTTTTCTCATGCAGAAATTATGCAAATTAGATGAATTTTGATTTATTTAGTGCTACTTATACACTGTTAGTGCACATGTCAATATGGCTCGGGCTAGAGGCTGTATTTATCAACCGATCTTCATGAAACTACTTGGGTACCTTTGTTATCACCTTGGGATGAGAACGAGTGTTTCTGAGTGCGATCCAAAATTCAAGATGGCTGCCAGTGGCCATTTTGTACCGAAATTAGGTCCAATCAGTTTTTTGTCACAACTTCTATACAGCTTGTATTTATGAACTGATCTTCACGAAACTTCTTGGGTACCTTTGTTTTCACCTTGGGACAGGAATGAGTGTGTTTTGGGGTGCCTTTGTTATCACTGTGCTATGAGAACAAATATTTTGGGGTTCAGGCAGACCCACTCTGGGACTCAAAGATTTCTTTTCTAGTTTAGCATCTGACTGTCACCTACCTTTACAATACTTTACCTGTACATTTGTTACAGGCTACGGTCAGTATTTATGTACAGACCGTTACAATACTTTGTATGTACCTTTGTTATCAAGTCATTACCTAGATGTTTGTCATTGATGTGTCATATACTATACATGTACATGTCTTGACAAGTTGAGCCATTGACACTTTCATTTTTGTTGAAACAGAATTCATAAATGTGTGCATTTTCAAGAAAATCTTCTTTGAAACTACAAGGCCAAATGGTTTGAAAAAACTTAATGTGACTGATGACTGTAACCCCCTCTACCAATGATCTTTATTTTAATCTTCATCGGGTTACAATTATGGCTGCAATTGTGGCTTATAGTTATTATAGAACCCCTATAGGAAATCACATTTTCATCATCTTCACTGAAAGTACTGAGCCAATGTGAACCAGACTTGGCAGGCATTGTCTATGAGAGGTTCTCTACTACTGTTACTCATTTTATTCCTGTTGGGTGAAAAAACGTGGCCACCAGAAGCATTCTTTGATTCTGATTGGTTAATTTTGAAAACTCTTCTCCTCTGAAACCACAGGGCCAAATGTTTTGAAAACTTTGCAATAAGGTTCTTTGTTGATAACTGGTACACCCTCCACCAACCTTCCTCATTTTAATGTTGATCGTTTTGCAAACATGGCCACAATTGTGGTTTATAGTTACTATAGAAAAAACCTATAGGAAATCACATTTTCATCTTCTCTCTGGAACTATTGAGCTGACGTGAACCAAATCTTGGCAAGAATGGTCTATAGGAGGCCCTCTACAAACGATCCTCTTTTTGTTCCCAATGGCTGGAAAATATGGCCACCAGAGACATTCTATGATTCTGTTTGATGGATTCAAATGTTTTGAAACTTCACGTGATTGAAGACTGGGACACCCTCTACCAATGATCCTCATGTAATTTTGATGTAATGTTGCAAACATGGCCACAATTGCAGCTCACAGTTACCATGGAAAGCCTATGGGAAATCACATTTTTAGCTTAACTTGACAAAGTCAGGATAAGCTATTGCCATCATGTGTGCAGAAGTCTGTTTGTCTGTGAGTCTGTAAGTCTGAGTCTGTTAGTCTGTGAGTCTGTTAGTCTGTGAGTCTGTTAGTCTGTGAGTCTGTTCACATTTTCCTTTAGCACGGGCTACACCCCGCAGTTCTTGTCTGATCATCACAAAATTTCATATGCAGGTTTGGGGTCAGGTCTAGATGAGAACGCTCCCTTTTGGTTGCGATTGGTCAACCGGTATGGCTGCCCAAGCCCAAAACCCGAAAACCATCAGCACAGTCTACATGTCGTATTTATCAAGGGATTTCATTGTAACTTGGTAGGATGCCTCTGTATAATGCCTAGATGAGAACGCCCCCTTTTGGGCATGATCTGTCAACCGTGATGGCTGCCCAAGCCCGAAACCCGAAAACTTTTAGTACAGTCTACAGGTCATGTTTAATATGGAGGCATTTCATTGTAACTTGGTAGGATGACTCCTTATGATGTCTAGATGAGAATTTCCCCATTTGGGCGTGATCTGTCAACTGTGACGACTGCCCGAGCCCAAAACCCGAAAACCTTTAGCACAGTCTACAGGTCATATTTATTGAGGAATTTCATTGTAACTTGGTGGGTTCACTTCATATAATGTCTAGATGAGAAAGTCCCCTTTTGGACGTGATTGGGCAACTGTGACGCCTACAGGGGCCCGAAGCCCAAAAACCTTTAGCACAGTCTACAGGTCATATTTATGAAGGGATTTCATTGTAACCTGGTAGGATGACACCAAGTAATGTCTAGATGAGAACGTCCCATTTTGATAGCAATCATTCAACCTTGATGGGTGCCCGAGCCCAAAAACCTTTAGCATAGGCAAAAGGTCATATTTATGGAAGAATTTCATTGTAACCTGTTAGGTTGACTCTATATAATGCCAAGATGATGACATCCCCTTTTGGTCGTGATTGGTCAACTCTGATGGCTACAGGTGCCCGAAGCCCGAAAACCTTGAGCACAGTCTACAGGTCATATTTATGAAGGGATTTCATTGTAACTTTGTAGGATCACTCCAGATAATGCCCAGATGAGAATATCCCCTTTTGGTTGTGATCATTCAACCATGAAGGCTGCCTGAGCCCGAAGCCTGAAAACCTTTAGCACAGTCTACAGGTCATATTTATGAAGGGATTTCATTGTAACTTGGTAGGTTGACGTCATATAATGTCTAGATGAGAACATCCCCTTTTGGACACGATTGGGCAACTGTGACGGCTACAGGGGCCCGAAGCCCGAAAACCTTTAGAACAGTCTACAGGTCATAATTATGAAGGGATTTCATTGTAGTTTGGTAGGATGACTCCAAATAATGTCTAGATGAGAACATCCCCAGGGTTCCCGCGGGGGCCTTGAAAACCTGGAAAAGCCTAGAATTCGTCAAAAGATCATTCAAGGCCTTGAAAGCCTGGAATTTCCGATGGGAGCCTTGAAAATCCTGGAAAATCGGAGAATTTTGCGACACGTAATTTAATCCGAACATATTTTACAGCATTTACAGCAATTGTAATTGCGTGTTTATTAATTCGGTCATATTTTGGAGTATTTACGGCAGTTCCAATGCATGCATTATTGATAGAACTTTGCAGTGATGTGACACTGAAATCCTTTGAATCAAGCATTGTGAAAGTTTGCTATTGATGTGGGCGAGCACAATGGTGTATATTTAAGCCAATGGGAAGATTTATTGTAAATTCTGCCTGTTCGAATGCTGAGCGCACGTGCATGGATAATTTATTCATATTGAAAATATTACAAATGGATGATTGTTCAGTTGAACTATTTGAGTATTTCTGAAGCATGTATGTCTGATGAATTTGCCACAACGTCATCTTAAAGTCCTGGCACGGGCAGTCGCTATCACGGTGGATTCTGAGTTTGGATTTCCAAATGAAAGTGTTATTGTCTTATTCACCTCAAATGTTAACATGTGCGATTTTAAGGATGATTCGCCCATATATGAAACATTAAAAACTTTTCGACACTTACTGCATTTAGCTGAATACCGTTCAACTGGAACAGGCAGTAACCAGTTATAGTATGCAGTTGATTTAATCCAAGCTTGTTGGAAGGTACACTTCCCCACAACGGAATTACATTTTGCTTTTCGAATGACATTTCCGGAGACATTGTGGGTTACGAAATGTGTCATTTACATGTAACATGTAGTTTACTCATTGGGAGAAAGGATGACATCAATTCATTTGCATTCAGTAAGTATTCAGTTAGAATAGCGGTACATGTAGAAGAGACATAGCTATTGTGCCACCTGGTAATTACAGTGCAGTTGTAGGATAAACACAAGAAAATGTCTTTCTCAGGCTCACTAATTCTAATCAGTGATATCATTGCTTGGATAGCTTTCAGAAAGAGTTTTCCAAGAAATGATGTCAAGTGTTAGAATTACCAAGAAAGGGAAATATAAGCGAAAGTTTCTAGTCGTTATCTGATAATTTAGGGTACTTTGCCAGCCTCGGCATTGAAAAGCCTTGAATTTCATAAATGGGGGCCTTGAAAATCCACGAAAATTGCTGAGAAATGGGCTTGAATTTCAAAGATTTTAACCTGGGGGAACCCTGATCCCCTTTTGGTCATGATCATTCAGCCTTGATGGCTGCCCAAGCCCAAGGACCTTTAGCATAGTCTATAGGTCGTATTTATGGAAGGATTTCATTGTAACTTGTTAGGTTGACTCCATATAATGCCTAGATACTGACATCCCCTTTTGGTCGTGATTGGTCAACTGTGATGGCTACAGGTGCCCAAAGCCCGAAAATCTTGAGCACAGTCTACAGGTCATATTTATGAAAGGGATTTCATTGTAACTTCGTAGGATCACTCTAGATGATGCCCAGATGAGAATGACCCATTTTGGTTGCGATCAATCATTCAACCATGATGGCTGCCCGAGCCCGAAGCCCAAATACCTTTAGCACAGTCTACAGGTCATATTTATGAAGGGATTTCATTGTAACTTGGTAGGTTTGACTTCATATAATGTCTAGATGAGAACGTCCCCTTTTGGACACGATTGGGCAACTGACAGCTACAGAGGCCCAAAGCCTGAAAACCTTTAAAATAGTCTACAGGTCATAATTATGATGGGATTTCATTGTAGCTTGGTAGGATGATTCCAGAAAATGTCTAGATGAGAACGTCCCCTTTTGGTCACGATCATTCAACCTTGATGGCTGCCTGAGCCCAAAAACATTTAGCATAGTCTATAGGTTGTATTTATGGAAGGATTTCATTGTAACTTGTTAGGTTGACTCCATATAATGCCTAGATGATGACATCCCCTTTTGGTCGTGATTGGTCAACTGTGATGGCTACAGGTGCCCGAAGCCCAAAAATCTTGAGCACAGTCTACAGGTCATATTTATGAAGGGATTTCATTGTAACTTCGTAGGATCACTCCAGATGATGCCCAGATGAGAATGTCCCCTTTTGGTTGCGATCATTCAGCCATGATTGCTGCCCGAGCCCAAAGCCCGAAAACCTTTAGCACAGTCTTCAGGGTATTTTTATGAAGGGATTTCATTGTAACTTGGTAGGTTGACTTCATATAATGTCTAGATGAGAACAGCCCCTTTTGGACACCATTGGGCAACTGTGACAGCTACAGGGGCCCGAAGCCTGAAAACCTTTAGCACAGTCTACAGGTCATATTTATGAAGGGTTTTCATTGTAACTTGGTAGGTTGACTTCATATAATGTCTAGATGAGAACAGCCCCTTTTGGACACCATTAAGCAACTGTGACAGCTACAGGGGCCTGAAGCCCGAAAACCTTTAGCACAGTCTACAGGTGATATTTATGAAGGGATTTCATTATACCTTGGTAGGATTACTCCAAATAATGTCTAGATGAGAACGTCCCCTTTTGCCCGAGCCCAAAACCCCCAAACCTTTAGCATAGTCTATAGGTCATATTTATGGAAGGATTTCATTGTAACTTGTTAGTTTGACTTCATATAATGCCTAGATGATAACATCCCCTTTTGCTTGTGATTGCTCAACTGTGACGGCTTCAGGGGCCCGAAGCCCAAAAACCTTGAGCACAGTCTACAGGTCATATTTATGAAGGGATTTCATTGTAACTACATAGGATCACTCCAGATGATGCCCAGATGAGAATGTCCCCTTTTGGTTGCGATCATTCAACCATGATGGCTGCCCGAGCCCAAAGCCCAAAAACCTTTAGCACAGTCTACAGGTCATATTTATGAAGGGATTTCATTGTAACTTGGTAGGTTGACTTCATATAATGTCTAGATGAGAACGTCCCCTTTGGACGCAATTGGGAAACTGACGGCTACAGGGGCCCGAAGCCCAAAAACCTTTAGCACAGTCTACAGGCGATATTTATGAAGGGATTTCAATGTAATTTGATAGGATGACTCGTTTTGGAATAATTTCACTGTAACTTAGTAACTTTCGTTGATATACGTTAACTTTGAGGGCCACATACATTAACTGTGTGGTCATATTAACCCACCCCTCAGCTCTTTAGTACAGTCTACACCTCATATTATTTTTATCAAAAGCATAGCATACAGGGAACAGAAATGAACATATTCCCAATTATCACAATTCTTGTCTTATTTCATAATCCTTTCATAAACATTGAACATTATCCTTTTCATCAAACACAACACACAAGTTAAGCTACAGTGTTATTGACACTTTCATTATATGTATTTCCAGGTGAGCGATTACAGGCTCTCTAGGCCTCTAGTTTTTTTTTACTTTTATGTGCAGGTTTTGAGGTTTGTCTTTCTTTTCTTCAAAGTGTAGACTTACCTTGTAGCATAATGCCATGGTTCCTATTTTACGTTAGCATGCTTCTTGGGGCTATTATTATATTATTTAACCACTTAGCTGCTTATTTACTTTAATTTTGGACTTTTGTGTGCAGGTTTTGGACTTTTTTTCTTTTTTTTTACTCCTGCCACCCCTTTACATTGACCACCTGTTGGTGAGCCACGGCGTACTGATACCCCTTCTAGTTCTTTTATGCTTCATCGCTCCTGCTCTGTAGTGGGGTATAATTGCCTTCAGCAATAGCTCTTGTTTGTAACTGCACTTCTTTTCTTAAGCATCGAGACCAAGGGACACCATTTTATCCCTAATAAATCATGGATATCCACTACAGCAGGTAGTGGATCCCCATGTATTATTACAGATACTAGTAATATTGTACCACATGTGTACAGCTGTAGCCCTTGTGCTGGTCCTCTGTGAGCCGTTAAAAATTGGCTTCAAAAGTAATGGAATATTTTGGCTGGATAGCATTGTGGTCAAGTTCACAAAGGCTATTGAAGGGCCAAACTGACCATCTATTTTTTCCAGGGAGGTCCCGGACCCTGCCAATGAGGGTGAGATCCCCCCGTCTCGTGCACGCTCCCAACTAGTCGCTATGCATCAGAGGATGCTTTGCATTGTGACCCATAATTTAAATGTGCCCACCTCAAACCAAGAATCCTGGATCCACTGTCCACAAGACATCTATTTGTCTATCCATGCTGTTCTCTTACATTTCTTGAAAGGAAGAACTGAACATGCTCACCAATATATAAATAACCCTTTGTTACCGAACCACCACTCCTCTTTCAGGTACTCTGGAGCAGACATTTACTTGTAAATCTCTCCCTTCTTTGTCTTCGTTTCACTGATGACTGTACCCAAACCTGTCTTCCAACACCCCCTTCCCAAGGTGTAAATTTTTTAGTTCACCTGACTGGAAGTCAGGATGAGCTATTGTGATCACTCACCATCTGCAGTCTATTGTCCGTCCATTATCATGTGGTTTGCAACTTCTCCTCCAATATCGCTGAACTGATTTTAGTGAAATTTGAGGTGATTGCTTGTTTTGACATTGCATTTTGTCTTTGTTCAAATCTACTTGCACAGCCCCATAAGGAAGGGGTGGGAATAATGCTCCATTTTTTAGCTCAACTTGACAAAGTCAAGCAGAGCTATTGCCATCACTTCTTGTCCGTCGGCTTACGTACATACGTACGAACATCCAGGCGTACGTACGTACTTCCACAATTTCCTTTAGCACACCTCACAGGTCGCATTTATGATCAGATCATTTTAAAACTTGGTATGCTTGTTTGGGGCGACCCCTAGATGGGGGCTATTGATTTTCTTCAATTTCCGTCAAAAAATGTTGCCGTCGACGACGCTCTTAGAACTTAGTTTAGTCAGACCTCAATATTTTCCTTTGGCACACCCTACAAGGTACATTTATGATCGGATTGCATTGAAACCTGGCATGCTTGTTTGCGTGAACTCTAGATGGGAGCTATCGATTTTCTTCAATTTCCGTCAGAAAATGTTGCCGCCGGCAACGTTCTTAGAACTTAGTTTAGTCCGACCTCAATATTTCCCTTTGGCACACCCTACAGGGAACATTTATTATCAGATTGCTTTGAAATCTGGCATGCTTGTTTGGAGTGACCTCTAGATGGGGTGTATTGATTTTCTTCCATTTCCATCAAAAAATGTTGCCGCTGGCAATGACCTTTGAACTTAGTTTAATCAGGTGTCTATGTATTCCTTTGGCATGCTGTACAGGGCTCTTTCTTAATCAGATTGGTTTGAAACTTGGTATGTTTGTTTGGGGTTACCTCTAGATGGGAGCTATCGATTTTCTTCAATTTCTGTCAAAAAAATGTTTCCGCTGGCAATGACCTTTGATGAACTTTGTGTAGTTATGCGTCAATATTTCTCTTTGTTGCAGCCTGCAGTGCACATTTTTTACCGGATCGCTTTGAAACTTGGTGTGCTTGTTTGGGGTGACCTCTAGATGGAAACTATCGATTTTCTTCCATTTCCATCAAAAATAGTTGCTATTGGCAACAACCTCTGATAAACTTAGTTAAAACGTAATGCAGTTATGCATCAACATTTCCCTTTGACACTCCCTGCAGGGCACATTTTTGATTGGATCACTTGAAAACTTGATGTGCTTGTGTGGGGTGATATCTATATGGGAGTTATTGATTTTCATCCATTTCTGTCAAAATTGTTGTTGCTGGCAACAACCTTTGAACTTAGTTTAGTCAGGCTTCGAGATTTTCCCTTTGGCACACCCTTCAAGGCACATTTATGATTGGATTACTTTGAAACTTGGTATGTGTGTTCTGGGCGACCTCCAGATACAACAACTGTGCATGTGTTCATTTCCATAAAAAATTATTGTCGTTATAACCAGCCTTTGAACTTACTGCATTTGTGCAGCAACCTATCCCTTTTGCACTCTCTGCAGGATATATTTATGAATTTTCCTGAAAAAGAGAGAAAAGACATTACCACAAGTAATGACCTTCAGACTTAGTGCATTTGTGCATTAACATCTTCCTGTGGCATGCCTCAGAGGGCGCATTCATTATCGGGTTGTTTTGAAACTTTGTATGCTTATGCAGGGTGACAAAGATAGGAGCTATTGATTTTCTTTTCATTTTCATAAAAAAACTGATGCTGTTAGAAACAATCTTTGAATTTGGGGATTGTTTTTGAACTTGGTGTGCTCATTAGGCAAGACCTTTAGATAAGAGCTATTGATTACCATTCATTTCTGTTAAAAAAGTTGCCATTTACAATAACCTCTGAACTTACTGCATTTGTGTATCAACATTCTTCCTTTAGCCAGTCTTCCAGTTTACATTTAAAAATGCATGGATTACTCTAATGTTGTGCACACACAATGCTGTTATGTTGAAATTTCACCAATTAACACTGGTACCAATGATTTTCAATTTTGCCATGTCACTTATATATTACCAAGTTCAAGTTTGTCAAGTTGAGCTACAGTGTCATTGATACTTTCATTTAAAAAATCTTCTCATGATCCATGACTTGATATTTGGTACACAGCTACTTTTTGAGGTGTAGAATGAAATTTGTTTAAACAAAGTGCATGGAGCAATATTTGCCTTTGCAATGGGAGGAGCAAGATTTTGGGCACTGCCCAAAATGTCTATTTTCTCGCTCAATGATCTGATTTGAACCAAACTTGGTATGTGGTACCATTAAGTCCTAAATACTTGATTTGTGCAATAAAAAATTATTAGAAGTATTTTGAAATGTCCATATTTTCAACCACAATAAACAGAGAACTGTTACTTGGTATGAAGCATTGTTAGAACTCGTAGAATTGAATAATTAAAAAAAATTGCCAACGACTGTATCAGCGTGTACTGTTGGGGGAATAATAAAAATGTGGAGTAAACATATTTGCAAACATTAAGCAAATTTTCTTCTCCGGAACCACTTATCAGAATCTTTGGATAAAAGGTATACCGCATCCATATGGGGAACAGGTACAAATTTATTTAAACTAAGCCCCTCATTTCATATTTGGGCTCGATACAGAAGCCCAGATTTCAACTGTGTGCAGTATGAGAAGTACTCTTAAAGAATCTTCTTCTCCAGAACCACCCATCAGAATCTTTTGATATTTGGTATACAACATCTTTACAGGGGTCAGATTCAAGTTTGTTCCAATCAAGTCCTTCTACCCAGTTAATATTTAGGCTCCTGGATTGGGGGGGAGGGGGGGAGGGGGATTTTACATTGAAGTAATATGAGGAATAATCATTTAAGATCTTCAGATCCATCATGGAGTGGGTGGGTCTATTAGGTGATTTGTTTCTTTCATTAAGGATCATTTGATGATTGGTATAGCACTTCCTTAGTGTGTTAAGATTCAAATTTGTTCAAATCAACTCCCTGGGGTCATTTTTGTGCTCCCAGGGAATATGAGAAGTAACTTAGTGCAATATGAGGAGTATTTTTAGCTCAACTTTGGCGAAGCCAAATTTGAGGTATTGCCATGGCCCGTCATCCGTCTGTCCGTCCGTTGCGCCGTACACACGGCTCGGGCTAGAGGCCGTATTTATGAACCGATCTTTACGAAACTTCTTGGGTACCTTTGTTATCACCGTGAGACAAGAACAAGTGTTTTGGGGTCCGGTCCGAAATTTAAGATGGCCGCTGGCAGCCATTTTGTACCAAAATTAGGTGCAATTAGATTTTTGCGCAGAACTTCCATATGAAAGCTCCAATTTGAATAATTTTTTTGTATGAATGTTTAGTACCATGGGATACATTACATATAATACAGGTTTTTTTCTCGTGCATAAATTATGCAAATTAGACTAACTTTGATTTATTTAGTGTTACTTTCAGCACTGTAAGTGCAAATGCCAATACGGCTTGGGCTAGAGGCCGTATTTATGAACCGATCTTTACGAAACTTCTTGGGTACCTTTGTTATCACTGTGGGGCGAGAACGCGTGTTTTGGGGTCCGCTCTGAAAGTCAAGATGGCCGCTGGCCATGATTTGAATAATTTTCTGTGTGTATGTTTAGTACGATGGGATACATCACATATAATACGGGTTTTTTTCTCATGCATAAATTATGCCAATTAGACTAACTTTGATTTATGTAATGTTACTTTCAGCACTGTAACTGCAAATGCCAATATGGCTCAGGCTAGAGGCCGTATTTATGAACTGATCTTTACGAAACTTCTTGGGCACCTTTGGTATCACCTTGGGACGAGAACGAGTGTTTTTGGGTGCAGTCCAAAATTCAAGATGGCTGCCGGTGGCCATTTTGTACCAAAATTGGTGCAATCAGTTTTTTGTACTGAACTTTTGTATGAAAGTTCTGATTTGAATAAATTTCTGTATGAATGTTTACTTACATGGAGTACATCACATATAATACAGGTTTTTTTCTCGTGCAAAAATTATGCAAATAAGATGAACTTTGATTTATTCAGTGCTACTTATACACAGTAAGTGCACATGTCAATACGGCTTGGGCTAGAGTCTGTATTTGTGAACTGATCTTCACGAAACTTCTTGGGTACCTTTGTTATCACCTTGGGATGAGAACGAGTGTTTCTGGGTGTGGTCCAAAATTCAAGATGGCTGCCAGTGGCCATTTTGTACCGAAATTAGGTCCAATCAGTTTTTTGTACACAACTTCTATACGGCTTAGGCTTGAGGCCGTATTTATGAACCGATCTTTACGAAACTTCTTGGGTACCTTTGTTATCACCGTGGGAAGAGAACGAGTGTTTTTGGGTGCGGTTCAAAATTCAAGATGGCCACCAGCAACCTTTTTGTACCAAAATTAGTACAATCAGTTTTTTGTACAGAACTTCTGTATGAAAGTTCTGATTTGAATAAATTTTTGTAGGAATGTTTAATAACATGGAATACATCACATATAATACAGGTTTTTTTCTTGTGCAGAAATTATGCAAATTAGATGAACTTTGATTTGTTCAGTGCTACTTTTCCACAGTAAGTGCACATGTCAATACGGCTCGGACTAGAGTCTGTATTTATGAACTGATCTTCACGAAACTTCTTGGGGTACCTTTGTTATCACCTTGTGACAGGAACGAGTGTTTTTGGGTGCCTTTGTTATCACTGTGCTATGAGAACAAATATTTTTGGGTTCAGTCAGACCCACTCTGGGACTCAAAGATTTCTTTTCTAGTTTAGCATCTAACTGTCACCCACCTTTACAATACTTTAGCTACACATTTGTTACAGGCTACGGTCAGCATTTATGTACAGACCGTTACAATACTTTACATGTACCTTTGTTATTAGGTCATTACCTAGATGTTTGTCATTGCTGTGCCACATACTATACATGTACATGTCTTAAACAAGTTGAGCTACAGTGTCATTGACAGTTTCATTTAAAAATCCTATTTTTCAGATCTACCAGTCAGAATGTTTTGATATTTGATATGAAGCATCCTTTATCTCAGAATCTTTTGGTATCTAGTTTGCAGTATCTTTAGTGGGGTCTGATTCCAGTTTGTTGCAATCAAGTCCCAGTGTTCATATTTAGGTTTTCTCTGACAACATAAATTTTAACTTGGTGCGATATGGGGAAATTTCTTTAAAAATCTTTTTCTTCAGATCCACCAGTCAGAATCTTTTAATATTTGATATGCCACAACCTTTAGAGGTTGAGATTCCAGTTTGTTCAAATCAAGTGTCTGGGTCATGTTTGGTATCCCTGTGGAGTTTCATATTTTAACTTTGGTCTCTCTGTGGGATCTCATACTTAAACTTTTAAAGTGTAATATGAGGAATATTCTTTATCTTCTTCAGACCCACCAGGCAGAATCATTTGACATTTGGTATATAGCATTACTAGGACATCTAGATTAAAGTTTGTTCAAAGGGTTACACCCAACTGATTTTGGTTGGCATCAGAGGGATTAGAAATTTAACACAGAACCCAATGGCGAATTTAATATTTGTTTAAACGAATTGTGCCCACACGTGACAGAGCTGATTGTGGTAAACTTTAGTTAGATGTAAATGTGAGTACATAAGATTAATGTATGCTCAAGGCCCTTGGGGGATCCTTTGGGCAAAATTATTAAAAGAAGATTTGGAAGAAGTTTTTTTAAAATATTAAAAGAAGATTTGGAGTAAATTCTTTTCTCTCTCTTCGTTTCAAAATGTGTTGTTAGGCGGTTTGAGTGATTTCACACACACAAAAATATCACACAACCCCCCCCCCCCCCCAAAAAAAAAAAATCGGAATGTGTTAATACTTAGTGAAATATTTTTTTTCTATTTCTGCAGACTTTTCAGATGGTGGAGTTGGTCTTATAGAAATGTTATTTAGGTGTAATTATTTGGCTTTAGTTGGAGGTGGAAGTAATCCAAAGTATCCTTTGAATAAGGGTTAGTATACTGGAGTTGATACTCAATCATCAGGCACAGATTATAGGTATGATGTACTAAATATTTCAGTAAGAGTTACTTGCCTTGAAATGTTTCACTCAGTAATGATTCAATCTCTGAAACTAAGCAGCCTTGGAAAACATATTGTTCCAATAAATGTTCGAAACATTCTTGTGACATCTTGCATTATTGTTGAATATTCCATATAAGTATCAAGAGTGATTTGATGATTTTGGACCTAAAAAATACAATTGATTAATAATGTGTTTTTGTTGGGAATTCCCAGAAAAATATGTGCATGTGACCGGTGCTTCACCTCCTGTCAGGTTTTCTCTCTCTTATTTGTTGCATGGGATTCCACCCCCCCCCCCCTCCACCCCCCCCCCCCCCCCCCCTGTTTTCAAGTCAGAAAAAGTTGTTTGAAGGACTTGATTTGACAAAGATATTTGAATGCCAAAATTTAAGTGATGAGGGCATATTTTTTTTGCCTGAATGTTATAATGGTTGCGTATGGGAAAATATTTAATACTGTGATACCTATAGGAAATATGTTTTTAGCTCATGGCCCGTCGTCCGTCGTCCGTCTGTCCGTCTGTCCGTCAACAATTGGATACGGCTCGGGCTAGAGGCCGTATTTATGAACTGATCTTTACGAAGCTTCTTGGGTACCTTTGTTGTGACCGTGGGACGAGAACGAGTGTTTTTGGGTTTGGTCCGAAATTCAAGATGGCTGCCAGCCGCCATTTTGTACCGACGATGCAGAAATCTGTTTTTTGTACAGAACTTCCATATGAAAGCTATGATTTGAATAATGTTTTGTATGAATGTTTAGTACCATGGGATACATCACATATAATACGGGTTTTTTTCTTGTGCATAAATTATGCAAATTAGACTAACTTTGATGTTTTTTGGTGTTACTTTCAGCACTGTAAGTGCAAATGCCAATACGGCTCGGGCTAGAGGCCGTATTTATGAACCGACCTTTACGAAATTCCTTGGGTACCTTTGTTATCACCATGGGACGAGAACGAGTGTTTTGGGGTCTGGTCCGAAATTCAAAATGGCCGATGGCAGCCATTTTGTACAAAATTTGGTGCAATCAGATTTTTGCACAGAACTTCCATATGAAAGCGCTGATTTGAATAATTTTTTGTGTGAATGTTTAGTACCATGGGATACATCACATATCATACGGTTTTTTTTCTCGTGCAGAAATTATGCAAATTAGATGAACTTTGATTTTTTCAGTGCTACTTACACACAGTAAGTACACATGTCAATACGGCTTGGGCTAGAGTCTGTATTTATGAACCGATCTTCACGAAACGTCTTGGGTATCTTTGTTATCACCTTGGAACGAGAACGAGTGTTTCTGGGTGCGGTCCAAAATTCAAGATGGCTGCCAGTGGCCATTTTGTACCGAAATTAGGTCTAATCAGTTTTTTGTACACAACTTCTATATACGGCTCAGGCTAGAGGCCGTATTTATGAACCGATCTTTATGAAACTTCTTGGGTACCTTTGTTATCACCGTGGGATGAGAACAAGTGTTTTTGGGTGTGGTCCAAAATTCAAGATGGCCACCAGCAGCCATTTTGTACCAAAATTAGTGCAATCAGTCTTTTGTGCAGAACTTCTGTATGAAAGTTCTGATTTGAATATATTTTGTATGAATGTTTAGTAACATGGAATAAATCACATATAGTACAGGTTTTTATCTCGTGCAGAAATTATGCAAATTAGATGAACTTTGATTTATTCAGTGTTACTTATACACTGTAAGTGCACATGTCAATACGGCTCGGGCTAGAGGCTGTATTTATGAACCGATCTTCACAAAACTTCTTGGGTACCTTTGTTATCACCTTGGGACGAGAACGAGTGTTTCTGGGTGCAGTCCAGAATTCAAGATGGCTGCCAGTGGCCATTTTGTACCGAAATTAGGTCCAATCAGTTTTTTGTCACAACTTCTACACAGCTCATATTTGTGAACTGATCTTCACAAAACTTCTTGGGTACCTTTGTTTTCACCTTGGGACAGGAATGAGTGTGTTTTGGGGTGCCTTTGTTATCACTGTGCTATGAGAACAAATATTTTGAGGTTCAGTCAGACCCACTCTGGGACTCAAAAATTTCTTTTCTAGTTTAGCATCTGACTGTCACCCACCTTTACAATACTTTACCTATACATTTTGTTACAGGCAACGGTCAGTATTTATGTACAGACCGTTACAATACTTTATATGTACCTTTGTTATCAGGTCATTACCTAGATGTTTGTCATTGCTGTGTCACATACTATACATGTACATGTCTTTGTCTTGACAAGTTGAGCTACAGTGTCATTGACACTTTCATTTGTCTTCCAAACCTGATTTAATCATTGTTTTTGGAAATTGTTTCACATTTAAATGTTTATTGGGAGACCACACACCTTGCAATATTGTTTTATTATTTTGAATAACTTTATATTGTCTAAAATAAGGCTGTTAATGCAAGCAAATTCACATCTTGAGCAAGTGTAGTATCCAGGAGCCCACTATAACCTCTGGCAACTGCCAACTAACAGCCTATCTTACCCTGTTAATTAACGCATTTATTTAAACCATGGTTCCCCTTCATAGTACAAGGGACAGAGGGGGATTCCAATCTTCCAGCCTGTTCCCAAATCACCATTCACACAGCCAGAAAACATATATTGCAATTCTATTCATTGGAATTTAAAAGTTTTTCTCCATATTATGCTGTTAAAAATTGTTAGAAAACAACTTTCTCCTCTCCATTGAAAGAGTGTTTTGGAGCAAATTTTTTTTTGGGGGTGGGGGGGGGAGGGGGGGTGGGATGGGGAATGTGGTGTACTGTGGAAAAAATAACAAAGTGACAAATGAGAATTTATTTATTTATTTTTTTATTGGTGTTTAAGGTCACATACTTATGCACAATGGCTAATCGTGACTGTGACAGTTTTACGGGTGGAGGAAGCCGGAGTACCCGGAGAGAACCACCGAGCATCGGCGGGCAACTGTCAGCTCCTCAATCTTCTAACTCTGTTCAAGCTCTGCTCAAGTAGAGTTACAGCAGTTGAAGACATGTGCACCATCGAAGTGCAGTACGCCTTAGTACACCACATCATTGTGCCCCCATGTAGGTAACCAGGATAAAGTGCCTTGCCCAAGGACACAATGCAGATCGTCCCGGACGGGGATTGATCTCGGGACCTCTAGCATAGAAGGACAAATGTGAATAAATGCTATTTGTGCATAGCTACAATTATAGTAGTCTTGTTCTAGTGTTGTCATGGTTCCTATGTTACATTGTTACTTCACAAAGCTACAGCAACAATTGTGAAATATTGTTCTCTCCTTGAAACCAGTCCCCCCACCCCCCCCTTCCCATCCATACTGAACCCCTCTGCTTATGAGAAACATTTTGAAAGTATTGACTTCACTTTGCATCTGTAGTTTTTCGTCTGTTATATTTTGTAGAGGAGCAAAAAATCGCGCTTGTTATTTTGCACCCAGAGGCGCAATCGCGCTTCCATAAAAACTTGCTATGAGCCATGAAGTATGAATTGATAATTGTGATTTAGTTTGCTTAATACTCCCAAACTGGACGGAAAAAAAAATTAGGCATTATTGCTCCAACCAGTCTGAATGGGGTGGACACACAAGTGCAACACTAGTGTCACGAAAATTGGGTGATTCTGATAACTTGGCATCGTATTTTGATAAATAAACGTTGGTATACCTTGTACCAGTAGGCAGAACAGTAATGGATCGGGGGGTTGTTTGTCTATGTGAAATAATCCGTCCTCATATTTCACGTTTCATTTGTGAATTTGAAATATAAAATATATTGAGTCATTTTTGTGGAAGAATTTAACAACGTGGTTTAGAAAGTTGACATTTCGATTTTCCAACACAACCATGTGACAGGGAATTGTTTCAGTTTCTATGGACTGTCCAATCAGATAACCCAAAGCTCAGTGTGCTATGACGCAAACACATTCAGCGTCCTGATTAGCTGAGATATTATAATTTTAGGAGAATTGGATATAATTTATGCGATGTTGAATGAAATAGTTCTCAAAGGAAAATTTCAACAAGAAGATCAATACGCAAATCAGATTTATCTCTTTACCTAGCGCAACGGGGATTTGGCTCGATTATAATTATTATCAACATGTAAAATACCAGGTTTGGGGGTTATTTCATGTATTTAAGCATCAGATTACATATCATTATGACAAACAAGAGTTAAGACAGTGAATTTCTTTTATACACAAAGCGAGTTGAGCAATCTGAAAATACTGGTCGGGTCCTGACTATTACGTTCAGATTGCTCAACTAACACAAAGCGCGCACAGGGGCGTGATTTTTAACGCTCCTGGTGTACAATTTAGAGGCGCGATGCAGCGCGAGCGTGATCGCGCTTCTTTCCCACAAAGGTCTGCTGTTAACATTTACATTTCAGTCTACGTCTTCAGAACCAGAGGCACAAATTATCTTTGATAGGTACCCTTCCATATTTGGTCGACAGAATTTGCTGAGCTCAGTAGGCTGGGAATAGCACCACAAAAGCACAAAATTCTTCAAAAATCTTATCATGAACCACCAGTCATAATGTTTTGAAATTTGGAATGCAGCTTCCTTATGTGCTCAAAATTCAAGTTTGTCCAAAGAAAGGTTCCCAGGCAGCATTTGGATTCAGGATGGGAGGGGCAAAATTTGCCCACGGGCACTCTTCAATAATGTTTGATAAAACAAATTCATATAAACAAAATATTATTTACGTTTGACTTATTTACTGAATATGAAGCTTGAGCAAGGAAAATGTTGGCTTTTGCTCTGGTACTCTCATTTTTAGCTTAACTTGACATAGTCAAGATAAGCTATTGCCATCACGCGTGCGGAAGTCTGTTAGTCTGAGTCTGTCAGTCTGTGAGTCTGTTAGTCTGTGAGTCTGTGACGTCTGTTCACATTTTCCTTTAGCACAGGCTACACCCCGCAGTTCTTGTCTGATCGTCACGAAATTTCATATGCAGGTTTGGGGTCATGTCTAGATGAGAACGTCCCCTTTTGGTCACGATCGGGCAACCGGTATGGCTGCCCGAGCCCAAAACCCGAAAACCATTAGCACAGTCTACAGGACGTATTTATGAAGGGATTTCATTGTAACTTGGTAGGATGCCTCTGTATAATGCCTAGATGAGAATGTCCCCTTTTGGGCATGATCTATCAACCGTAATGGCTGCCCAAGCCCGAAACACAAAAACTTTTAGCACAGTCTACAGGTCATGTTTAATGTGGAGGGATTTCATTGTAACTTGGTAGGATGACTCCTTATGATGTCTAGATGAGAATTTCCCCATTTGGTCATGATCTGCCAACCGTGACGACTGCCCGAGCCCAAAACCCGAAAACCTTTTCCACAGTCTACAGGTCATATTTATTGAGGAATTTCATTGTAACTTGGTGGGTTGACTTCATACAATGTCTAGATGAGAAACTCATCTTTTGGGCATGATTGGGCAACTGTGACGGCTACAGGGGCCCAAAGCCCGAAAACCTTTAGCACAGTCTAGAGGTCATATTTATGAAGGGATTTCATTGTAACTTGGTAGGATGACTCCAAATAATGTCTAGATGAGAATGTCCCATTTTGATCGCGATCATGCAGCCTTGATGGGTGCCCGAGCCCAAAAACCTTTAGCATAGGCAAAAGGTCAGATTTATGGAAGGATTTCATTGTAACCTGTTAGGTTGACTCCATGTAATGCCTAGATGATGACATCCCCTTTTGGTCGTGATTGGTCAGTTGTGATGGCTACTAGTGCCTGAAGCCCGAAAACCTTGAGCACAGTCTACAGGTCATATTTATGAAGGGATTTCATTGTAACTTCGCAGGATCACTCCAGATGATGCCCAGATGAGATTGTCCCCTATGGTTGCGATCATTCAGCCATGATGGCTTGCCGAGCCCGAAGCCCGAAAACATTTAGCACAGTCTTCAGGTCATATTTATGAAGGGATTTCATTGTAACTTGGTAGGTTAACTTCATATAATGTCTAGATGAGAACATCCCCTTTTGGACATGATTGGGCTACTGTGACGGCTAAAGGTGCCGAAGCCCAAAAGCCTTTAGCACAGTCTACAGGTCATATTTATGAGGGGATTTCATTGTAACTTGGTAGGATGACTCCAAATAATGTCTAGATGAGAACATCCCATTTTGGCCATGATCATTCAGCCTTGATGGGTGCCCGAGCCCAAAAACCTTTAGCATTGGCAAAAGGTTATATTTATAGAAGGATTTCATTGTAACCTGTAAGGTTGACTCCATATAATGCCTAGATGATGACATCCCCTTTTGGTCGTGATTGGTCAACTGTGATGGCTACAGGTGCCCGAAGCCCGAAAACCTTGAGCACAGTCTACAGGTCATATTTATGAAGGGATTTCATTGTAACTTCTTAGGATCACTCCAGATGATGCCCAGATGAGATTGTCCTCTTTAGTTGCAATCATTCAGCCATGATGGCTGCCCGAGCCCGAAGCCCGAAAACCTTAAGCACAGTCTACAGGTCATATTTATGAAGGAATTTCATTGTAACTTGGTAGGTTGACTTCATATGATGTCTAGATGAGAACGTTCCCTTTTGGACATGATTGGGCAACTTTGACGGCTAAAGGTTCCCGAAGCCCGAAAACCTTTTGCACTGTCTACAGGTCATATTTATGAAGGGATTTCATTGTAACTTGGTAGGATGACTCCAAATAATGTCTAGATGAGAACATCCCATTTTGGCCATGATCATTCAGCCTTGATGGCTGCCTGAGCCCAAAAACCTTTAGCATAGGCAAAGGGTTATATGTATAGAAGGATTTCATTGTAACCTGTTAGGTTGACTCCATATAATGCCTAGATGATAACATCCCCTTTTGGTTGTGATTGGTCAGCTGTGATGGCTACAGGTGCCCGAAGCCCGAATACCTTGAGCACAGTCTACAGGTCATATTTATGAAGGGATTTCATTGTAACTTCGCAGGATCACTCCAGATGATGCCCGGATGAGATTGTCCCCTTTGGTTGCGATCATTCAACCATGATGGCTGCCCGAGCCCGAAGCCCGAAAACCTTTAGCACAGTCTACAGGTCATATTTATGAAGGGATTTCATTGTAACTTGGTAGGTTGACTTCATATAATGTCTAGATGAGAACGTCCACTTTTGGACACGATTGGGCAACTGTGACGGCTTCAGGGGCCCAAAGCCCAAAAACCTTTAGAACAGTCTACAGGTCATAATTATGAAGGGATTTCATTGTAGGTTGGTAGGATGACTCCAAATAGTGTCCAGATGAGAATGTCCCCTTTTGGTTGCGATCATTCAACCATGATGGCTGCCAGAGCCCAAAGCCCAAAAACCTTTAGCACAGTTTACAGGTCATATTTATTAAGGGATTTCATTGTAACTAGGTAGATTGACTTCATATAATGTCTAGATGAGAACGTCCCCTTTGGACGCAATTGGGAAACTGACGGCTACAGGGGCCCGAAGCCCGAAAACCTTGAGCACAGTCTACAGGCCATATTTATGAGGAGATTTTAATGTAACTTGATAGGATGACTCGTTTTGGAATAATTTCACTGTAACTTGGTAACTTTTGTTGATATACGTTAACTGTGAGGGCCACATACATTAACTGTGAGGACATATTAACACACCCCTCAGCTCTTTAGTACAGTGTACACCTCATATTATTTTTATCATGAACAAAGCACACAGGGAACAGAAATGAACATATTCCCAATTATCACAATTCTTGTCTTATTTCATAATCCTTTCATAAACATTGAACATTATCCTTTTCATCAAACACAACACACAAGTTAAGCTACAGTGTCATTGACACTTTCGTTTCGAAAGCCCTGATAGTGGCTTCTAGCACTCAACCAGTTAATGGTGATATGGCCAATATCTCTTGATTTAAACTATGTACAGTCAGGTGCATTCATTTGGGGGTTAAGGTCACACAGGAGTGTTTAATGACTAACCAGGCCTGTTTGGGAAGTAGGAGAGAACCACTGAGCAACAGCAAGCAACTGTCAGCTCCCCAACATACTAACTCCAGACAAGCAGGGTTAACATTGGTTGAAGACAGATGCACCATCAACGTGCAGTATGCCTTAGTACACAACGTCACTGTGCCCTCCACATGGGCAATGGGGGTGAAGTGTCTTGCCCAACCACACCCCTAAGTGGTTGCCGCAGGTGGGATTCGAGCGAGGACCTTTCGGCTTGCAGTCTGCACCTCTACCAACTGAGCCACCATGCCCCCCCCAGTAGTTGTTTTATCAGGAGTCTGTTCTTTAACCGTTTAACAAGCACTATTTATTTAGGAAAATGGGGTTGTCAGAGATTTATAGATTTTCTCCCTTTCTGATTATGGTACATTATATTATATATATATTTATTACACACCCGTAACTGTATTTGTCACGATCACATGGATTTTAGGGGCATGTGATAATTTTAACCAGAAAGCTCTAGTGCAATCCGATAAAAAGTACCCTTCGCATGCACAATTTCTCTCATTAGACTGGTTCTTATAGTTTGCAGCGTTCAGTGGAATATAACCAATGAGAACCATCGGCTATATTTATCTGTCGGAATTACCAATTCTCATTACAAAATGTTTGATCCACAACTTTGCTAAAAACTGTTGAAAGTCATGAAAGACACATGATCTCTGCCAAGATATTGAACAGTGAAACTCAACCTTTGCTTTCGTTATTGAAAATCGAGGAAAACTTAATTAATTTTAGGGCAAAAAAGTCCAATTAGGTTTGATATTGCAGCCAGCCACTTGTCCAGTTCCTATAAAACTTGGTTACAATGTTGCCCTCACCGCTGCATGCTGCCGACGAGTCGACACGAGGCCTACTGTGTAACTGTAATCCTATTCGATTCACACTTCGGAAATGAAGCAGTACGTTTGCCAACGCAAACATACTTTGAAGAGCATGTTAAGTTGAAGTAGTTCTCAGGAAGCAAGACTAAATGAATCTTGAATACTGGTTACCATGAAGTGGAAAAACAGACGGCGCCACGACGACAGCACCTGGAGATGTTTGATAGCTAGTACATGCAGTTGCTAATTTATAATTAACTATCTCCAATTCCACCCTTACCTTCGCGTGCACAATTTCTCTCAATAGACTGGTTCTTATAGTTTGCAGCGTTCATTGGAATATAACCAATGAGAACCATTGGCTATATTTATCTGTGGGAATTACCAATTCTCATTACAAAATGTTTGATCCACAACTTTGCTAAAAACTGTTGAAAGTCATGAAAGACACATGATCTCTGCCAAGATATTGAACAGTGAAACTCCACCTTTGCTTTCGTTATTGAAAATTGAGGAAAACTTAATTAATTTTAGGGCAAAAAAGTCCAATTAGGTTTGATATTGCAGCCAGCCACTTGTCCAGTTCCTATAAAACTTGGTTACAATGTTGCCCTCACCGCTGCATGCTGCCGACGAGTCGACACGAGGCCTACTGTGTAACTGTAATCCTATTCGATTCACACTTCGGAAATGAAGCAGTACGTTTGCCAACGCAAACATACTTTGAAGAGCATGTTAAGTTGAAGTAGTTCTCAGGAAGCAAGACTAAATGAATCTTGAATACTGGTTACCATGAAGTGGAAAAACAGACGGCACCTTGACGACAGCACCTGGAGATGTTTGATAGCTAGTACATGCAGTTGCTAATTTATAATTAACTATCTCCAATTCCACCCTTACCTTCGCGTGCACAATTTCTCTCATTAGACTGGTTCTTATAGTTTGCAGCGTTCATTGGAATATAACCAATGAGAACCATTGGCTATATTTATCTGTGGGAATTACCAATTCTCATTACAAAATGTTTGATCCACAACTTTGCTAAAAACTGTTGAAAGTCATGAAAGACACATGACCTCTGCCAAGATATTGAACAGTGAAACTCAACCTTTGCTTTCGTTATTGAAAATCGAGGAAAACTTAATTAATTTTAGGGCAAAAAAGTCCAATTGGATTCAATATTGCAGCCAGCCACTTGTACAGTTCCTATAAAACTTGGTTACAATGTTGCCCTCACTGCTGCGTGCTGCCGACGAGTCGACACAAGGCCTACTGTGTAACTGTAATCCTATTCGATTCACACTTCGGAAATGAAGCAGTACATTTGCCAACACAAACATACTTTGAAGAGTATGTTAAGTTGAAGTAGTTCTCAGGAAGCAAGACTAAATGAATCTTGAATACTGGTTACCATGAATCGGAAAAACAGACGGCGACACGACGACAGCGCCTGGAGATGTTTGATAGCTAGTACATGCAGTTACTAATTTATAATTAACTATCTCCAATTCCACCATTACTAGATGACCACTCCCCCCCCCCCCCTTCCCCCCCCCCCCCCCCCCCCCCACACACACACACACACACTAGCTGAATAAAGAACATAAATTCGGAAGAATGAAAAGCCTGGTTTTATAAGAAAAACTTGGTAGTTTACATTTGTGGAACCAATGTTTATGTGCTAATGGGTGTTGGGGCAACAGGTTTATTTTATTTAATTTTTAGCTCAACTTTGACAAAGTCAAATTTGAGCTATTGTCATGGCCCGTCGTCCGTCTGTCCGTCTGTCCGTCTGTCAACAATTGGCTATGGCTCGGGCTAGAGGTCGTATTTATGAACCGATCTTTACGAAACTTCTTGGGTACCTTTGTTATGACCGTGGGACGAGAACGAGTGTTTTTGGGTGCGGTCCGAAATTCAAGATGGCTGCCAGCCGCCATTTTGTACCGATGATGCAGAAATCTGTTTTTTGTACAGAACTTCCATATGAAAGCTCTGATTTGAATAATTTTTTGTATGAATGTTTAGTACCATGGGGTACACCACATATAATACGGGTTTTTTTCTCGTGCGTAAATTGTGCAAATTAGACTAATTTTGATGTTTTTTGGTGTTAATTTCAGCACTGTAAGTGCAAATGCCAATACGGCTCGGGCTAGAGGCCGTATTTATGAACTGATCTTTACGAAACTTCTTGGGTACCTTTGGTATCACTGTGGGACGAGAACGAGTGTTTTGGGGTCCAGTCCGAAATTCAAGATGGCCGATGGCAGCCATTTTGTACAAAATTAGGTGCAATCAGATTTTTGCACAGAACTTCCATATGAAAGCGCTGATTTGAATAATTTTTTGTGTGAATGTTTAGTACCATGGGATACATCACATATAATACGGGTTTTTTTCTCGTGCAGAAATTATGCAAATTAGATGAACTTTGATATTTCAGTGCGACTTACACACATTAAGTACACATGTCAATACGGCTCAGACTTGAGTCTGTATTTATGAACTGATCTTCACGAAATGTCTTGGGTACCTTTGTTATCACCTTGGGACGAGAACGAGTGTTTCTGGGTGCGGTCTAAAATTCAAGATGGCTGCCAGTGGCCATTTTGTACCGAAATTAGGTCTAATCAGTTTTTTGTACACAACTTCTATACAGCTCAGACTAGAGGCCATATTTATGAACCAATCTTTACGAACCTTGTTGGGTACCTTTGTTATCACCGTGGGATGAGAGCGAGTGTTTTTGGGTGTGGTCCGAAATTCAAGATGGCCACCAGCAGCCATTTTGTACCAAAATTAGTGCAATCAGTCTTTTGTACAGAACTTCTGTATGAAAGTTCTGATTTGAATAAATTTTTGTATGAATGTTTAGTAACATGGAATACATCACATATTCTAAGGGGTTTTTTTTTCGTGCAGAAATTATGCAAATTAGATGAACTTTGACTTATTCAGTGCTACTTGCACAATGTGAGCACACATGTCAATACGACTCAGGGTAGAGGCTGTATTTATGAACCGATCTTCACAAAACTTCTTGGGTACCTTTGTTATCACCTTGGGACGAGAATGAGTGAATCTGGGTACGGTCCAAAATTCAAGATGGCTGCCAGTGGCCATTTTGTACCAAAATTAGATCCAATCAGTTTTTTGTCACAAGTTCTATACAGCTCGTATTTATGAATTGATCTTCACAAAACTTCTTGGGTACCTTTGTTTTCACCTTGGGACAGGAACGAGTGTGTTTTGGAGTGCCTTTGTTATCACTGTGCTATGAGAACAAATATTTTGGGGTTCAGTCAGACCCACTCTGGGACTCAAAGTTTTCTTTTCTAGTTTAGCATCTGACTGTCACCCACCTTTACAATACTTAACCTATACATTTGTTACAGGCAACGGTCAGTATTTATGTACAGACCATTACAATACTTTATATGTACCTTTGTTATCAGGTCATTACCTAGATGTTTGTCATTGCTGTGTCGCATACTATACATGTGCATGTCTTTGTCTTGACAAGTTGAGCTACAGTGTCATTGACACTTTAATTTTTGTGGGGGCAGGGGGAAGGGCTTTTTTAGAGGGATATAGTATTGCTAAAATATGACTTTCTGGAGTTTGTACTGGGGAAATTAAAAAATGTTACCTGCTACCCACTACAGAATTTCTGAAAAGTCTTGAGTAGGGTGGGAATGAGACCATGAAGAGGGGAGGGGTAGTAAATACATGTGGTTTGATGAATGCAATATATTGTCAATTTTATGAGATGACTTCCATGAAATTCAAAAATAAATATTATTGCCGAGGGTTCGAATCCCGGCGGGGGATCAGAAACCAATATTAAAAATTCCTCTAAGGCCACACAAAGTAGATCTTCTGTTTCTCAGGCCATTATTTGTGAAATTGCATGCGGGCGAGCGTTTTTTTATTTTATTTTTTATTTCAGTAATTTCTTCTTTGCCATCAAAAGTTCATGTTCTTGGTTCAAGTTTTAGGCCTCATAATCTACAGAATAGCATGGGTGGTGGTGTATTTCATCCCTTGAGTGCAAGAAGGCTTTGCAATGCTAAAGCATTGCAAAGCCTTCTAGCACTCAAGGGACAAATTCATCAATTTTTTTAACTTGTGTAAAATATCAGACATAAACCATTTAATTTTTATTTTTTTTAAGTTTAAATTGGTTATAAAAAGAGAGCATGCGGCAGCCAAAAGGACCATGCGGGAGGGCCTGAGAAACAGATTTTTTATTTTTTTCGGCCTAAAACATGATTGTGTCATTTGAAAAACACACACAAGCCCATGCCAGCCTTCGTCTGAGGCCATCCACAGCACTTTCGTCGTACTGTAGCCAGTGCGTTCCACACTTTCATGCTGCTGCCGAAAGGAAGATGAACCAAGTAATCATGAGGACTTCATCTAAAAACCTAGATTCCAGTCATCGTTTTTGACGGTGTGCAATGGTCTAGTGGTTTAGGCGCTGGACTCCTGATTGCCAGGCGGTGTTGCCGAGGGTTTGAATCCCGGCGGGGGATCAGAAACCAGTATTAAAAATTCCTCTAAAACATGATTGTGTCATTTGAACACACACACACACACACACACACACACACACACACACACACACACACACACACACACACTAGCTGAATAAAGAAAATAAATTCGTAAGAATGAAAAGCCTGGTTTTATAAGAAAAACTTGGTAGTTTACATTTGTGGAACCAATGTTTACGTGCTAATGGGTGTTGGGGCAACAGGTTTATTTTATTTAATTTTTTTTCTGGGGGCAGGGGGAAGGGCTTTTTTAGGGGGATATAGTATTGCTAAAATATGACTTTCTGGAGTTTGTACTGGGGAAATTAAAAAATGTTACCTGCTACCCACTATAGAATTTCTGAAAAGTCTTGAGTAGGGTGGGAATGAGACCATGAAGAGGGGAGGGGTAGTAAATACATGTGGTTTGATGAATGCAATATATTGTCAATTTTATGAGATGACTTCCATGAAATTCAAAAATAATTATTAGAATATTTAAAACATAGACAGTATGACAATATTTTCCAGACACAGATTGATGTGTATTTTTAAATGACTAATTAAGGATTTTTGCTAATATTTCTGTTTTATACAAGGATATTATTTTGCTTTAATTCTCGGCAACAAAACTTAAATCGAATGCCTTAGCTACATGGGTGTATGAGATGGGGGAGGGGGTTGAGGCACTCTTACCTCCTTCACCAATAAGCAGTTAATTTTGCAGTTTTCATTGAAAGGGACTGGTATTTTCAGAACAGATTGTTCAGAGGGAGGGGGTATTTTTTATAATTTTGGCAAATATCAGGGCAGTGGGAAGAGCATTTTCATAGGCAAATTCGAGGCAAGGGCCTGCATTTTGATTTTGAAACAAAAAGTTCAGGGCAGTTTGATTGGCCCCCATCCCCAAGAAATATTCTCCAAAAGCCTATCATTTTAGCCACATTCTATCAGTCCTCTTTAAAACTACTTACTAAATGCAAATTAAGAATACCAAATTCCAAATTTAAGATTGACAAATTTAAGATTGACAAGATATTGGAGCAGACACATAAAATATTTTGTTTTGAACCAGAAACCAAGAAAAAATATTGACAGAAGCATTCAGATAACAAACTGGTGAAGTATAGTACTACTTGTACAAAATGATGTAAACATTAATCAATCTCTGAAAATCTTATCAACCAAAATAAGTTGGAGCTTACTGGTGAGAACACCCCCCCCCTCCCCCCTTATTTCTCTTCAGCCTCTGACTAAGCCTGTTGGATACTCATTTCGTGAGTTTTCGGGGGGGGGGGGGGGGGGGGGGTTGTAAAAAGGTGTACAAACTCAATTACTTGTGCCAGGTTGTGGAGACAAGACATGACATTTTCTTGCAGTTATCATGCAATATATTTCTCCCTTTATATATCTGTAGTATTATGTGGACAACCTAAAGCTTTTATTTGTAAGTGCAGCCCATTTCAAACAAAGGATTTCAGGACTCGAGGTAAAATAAAAAGAAGGCTAAATTTCAAGTCAGAAACTTTATAATGTTGAAAAATAAAGTGCAAACTTACCAAGACTGCAGAGTTCACTCAGAGTCAGAATGGAATCTCAAACTGCTTAGGGTCAGTTATTCCAAACCAAACGATCGAATGAATGCCCTGGAAGGTTAATTATTGCACAAAATGTCTTTTCTCATCCAGTGTGTACTTTTGTTACAGTGCAGAACAGAAATGACCGATGTCCACATGCGATAGCCTAGTTGCAGTACTGAATGTATCGTCAAGCCTAGTTCAAACTTATATTTTTAGTTTCAGTTTAAAAAGCACAAAATTTAAACAGAGTGGCCAGTTCGCACCATATTCAAATTAAAATCCTTGTTCATTTTCCATCCTCCAGATATAATGATGCCTGCACACACACTTTTGAAAACACATTTGAGACCTCATAATTTGTGACGTCTGATATGCTGAACGCAATCTTTTGAGTTTTGAGTGTTCGGATCGACATTTTTTTGCGAATAAAATGAATCAACAGCGATTCTGCAGGTGGCAAGGTCAAAGACTTAAGACTGGTTCTCTGACAAAATTGCCCGTTTCTCTCTAAAATTCTTTCAACTGTTCAAATTGTTGACTATTTAATTAAATTAGTGATTAATTACAGTCAGTTCTTTTTCATGGTTGGGTGTGTAATAAATACAGAATGACACTTATGTTTGAATGGGTTAACGATTTCTGGACTCGAGCGTGTAGCGCTGGGATAACCACTCGAGCCTACCGGCTCTCGTGGTATCCCTGTGCCACTCGCTCTCATCCAGTAATCGTTAACCCATTCAAACATAAGTGTGGTTCTTTATATATATCATTGCTAGAATCATCCAATGATGCATAGCCCAATGAGGCACTTAGTGAGTTGAGGTGGTTGTGGAGAGGGTGAAATATATATATTTTTGAGGGATGCTTTAGTTTACAAATGCATGTAATTTCTTTTTTTTCAGATTTGATCAGTTAATGTGTGGTCCTGATCAAGCTCTTGGTGCTGAAAGTTACTTTAAACACCAAAAATAATAATTAATAACTAGCCTGATCACTGGCAGTATACCAACACAGCTGACATGAGAGTTTTTGTCCTTGGTGATGCCACTGTACATCCATCTTAATTGAAATTTTGCTTCTACTATCAGGTCGAAGCACACATTAAGACTTTCAGTCATAAATCGTAGGCCCTCAAAGTTCCTATCACAATGATTGGATCAAAGAATATGCAGACAAGTGAATTATATTTAATAAACAAGTCTTCTATTATAAATATTTAACTTATATCCCCATGTTTGTTTCTATTTTATTCATTTCACTATAGCTGCATGATCAATTTATGACTGCCGAAGCAAAAATAAGCGACTTAAGCACATCACCTATTGACATCCACCCTCACTTAAATAATTATTCCTGATGAATAAAAGGTTCGGAGAAGAATATAAAAGAATATATATTTCTTTATTTAGTTCAAATATCCACTCATTTTTTCTTTGCTCAACTTGACAAAGTCAAGATAAGATATTACCATCATGCATGCGGAAGTCTGTGATGTGTGTTATGTGTGTGATGTCTGTGAGTCTGTTCACATTTTCTTTAGCACAGGCTAAACCACATAGTTCTTGCTCAATCTTCACGAAATTTCATATTCAGGTTCGAGGTCATGTAACTTGGAATGATAACTCGGTATGATTCTAGATGAGATAATCATATTTTGGTTCGATTGGTCATCCATTACCGCCACCTGATCATGTGACCTAGATTCCATTAGCACTGTTTACAGGTTGTTTTCATGAAGGGATTTCAATGTAACTTGGTAGGATGACTCTGAATGATATCTAGATGAGACTGCCCTATTTTGGTCACAAGCAGTCAACTGTGACCACCAGAATGGCACATGGCCTGGATTCATATTTATGAAGGGATTCTGTCAAAAGTGTTGTTAAACCCCAATAAATAAATAAATATGAAGGGATTTCCTTAAAACTTGGTGGGATGACTTGTTTTGGAATGATTTTACTGTCACTTAATAACTTTGGTTGACATACATTAACTGTGAGGACCATATCAACCCACCCCTCAATTCTTTAATTTTTAGTACAGTCTACACCTCAAATTATTCTCATTGAAAACATAGCATGTAATGAACAGAAATTAACATATTCTCAATTATCACAATTCTTGTCTTATTTCATAATACTTTCATAAACATTGAACATTATCCTCTTCATCAAAAACTACACACAGTCAAGTAAGTTAAGCTAGAATGTCATTGACACTTTCATTCAATTATCCACTCGATCTTTGATCCACTTCGGCAAAGCAGAAGAACACAGTTTAAAAATGGGCACAATTTGCTCACAGAAATTCACCTTGCTTCCATGATATGCCAAAAAGTTGCGGTTGAAAAGCCAATTTCAAATAGTCAATGACACTGATTTTTGTTCTGTTTTAGAAGTTATGGTTGAAGCATCTATTCCAGGAAAGTTCTGAATGATATTTGCAAATGTATGGACACAATTATGAATTACTGATGATGAGACTCCCTTTCCCCCACCCCTAAAAGTTGAAATGTCCCCTTACAGAAATCGGTGCTTGTGAAGAAACACCATGTCTAAAAAAGTGAAAGTTGGATTAAATTGCGTGCATCAGAAAAAACGGAATTACATTTTATTGAAAATTCCAGAACTTGCAGAAGAAAATTATCTGCTTAGTGCACTTTAGTCAAACTCTAACCATAGGTGGTGGTGGTAGGTGGGTGGTAGCAGGGGAGGGGCAGGGGCTTGAAGAAAAGAGGGAGGTGTGAGGATATTCAAACTAATGATTTTTAAACATGGCATAAAGGGCATCAGCAGATTTTTACCTATGAATCACTAGTGCAGCCTGGTTCCATCAGTGGTCCAAGGGCAGAAATTTTCTAGTTCTTCCTGTGAATATTGTTTGCGAGTGTACTTTTCCCTGAAATTCATCTAATTTCCCTGAAAATCCCGCTCAAGTTCTGCGAAAATTGTTTTCTGAGGTTAACATATCTGCAATAAGTCCTTCTTTAAACAGTTTCCAGGCCTCTTGTTTTGTACATGGGCTAGTTCAAATTCTTTCCTTGATGTTCAGGGTGAGTTTTGTTGTTTTCGCTTTGATTGGTAGACTTTGAGAGCCTATTTACCAGTAATATAATGATGCACAATGACGTAAAATATAAAACAAACTGCAATTTTGGGGGATATTTCATTAAAATTATTTGTACCATTCAGTAAACTTTTTAAATTGCTGCTGTTGTAAACGAAACAAACAAATGTTGTCTGTTCTAATGGGAGAATCATCAAACAGCACAGATTTGTTGGACTACCTGAAAGAAAATAGGTGCTTTCATACTTGCCATTGTAGCATCCAAGCCCTCCACTTAACTTATAAACACAGTGCTGATGGTGCTTCCAAACCTGTGTTATTCTCTGCTGGGATAGACAAAAATCTTGCTGTTGTCTTTCATGAAATATACCTGAAACATGTTTTCGTATAAAGTGGGGGAAAGTTATATTTCTTAGCTGGGATATAATAATGGTTGGATACACAAGAGAATAAATATTAATCCAGTTTTGATAAGGAAACAAATATTTTTTAAACAGACAATAGTTTTCCTCTCTTGAGTATATTCAGGACTGCATGTATCAGTGTGCATTGAAAATTTTAAAGCTGCTGTTTGCACACAAGTTGGTATGACTGATTCAGAGTCTACGTATTGAAGTATAAATGTGGGATGAATGTGTTGAGTTATATGAAGGGCTGCACACTTCATACAACTTTACACACCCATCCCACATTCCCACTGAGCTACAAAACTAATAATTCAGTTCAATTCTTCTCCAACAAAAACTTTTTATTCCGGAGAGAACAGTTATTGAGATCTACACGAAAGCATTTAATTTTTCCTGTATTGATATCTTTATTGCAGTTATGATTTGGGATGATTTGAAGAAGAAACATGTGATAGAGTTAGAATTCTCCAGTGAAGTCAGAGGGGTTAAACTGAGACGAGACAGGTAGGTATTTACTATGAGTTCATTTAATTCATTTAAAATAGATGAAAGTACTTTCTTAACTTGGGACCAAAAACGTGTTAAAAATTTATGAACTGTTCTGTCTAAAAATTACTCGGTCTGTGTGAAACTAATTAACAGGTTTTATAGCAAAAACAGAAAAAAAATTCTCTCATTTGAACCATATTTAAAATGCAGTGTTATCTCTGTTTACCTAATATGGCCCTCAGACAGCACTTACAATTCCCTTGATAACTAAGAATTTTGATTTTTAGCTTAACTTGACATAGTCAAGATAAGCTATTGCCATCACACGTGCGGAAGTCTGTTAGTCTGTGAGTCTGTTAGTCTGTGAGTCTGTCAGTCTGTGAGTTTGTGAGTCTGTGATGTCTGTTCACATTTTCCTTTAGCATGGGCTACACCCTGCAGTTCTTGTCTGATCGTCACGAAATTTCATATGCAGGTTTGGGGCCATGTCTAGATGAGAACGTCCCCTTTTGGTTGCGATCGGGCAACCGGTATGGCTGCCTGAGCCCAAAACCCGAAAACCATTAGCACAGTCTACAGGTCATATTTATGAAGGGATTTCATTGTAATTTGGTAGGATGCCTCTATATAATGCCTAGATGAGAACGTCCCCTTTCGGGCATGATCTATCAACCGTGATGGCTGCCCAAGCCCGAAACCCTAAAACTTTTAGCACAGTCTGCAATGTGGAGGGATTTCATTGTAACTTGGTAGGATGACTCCTTATGATGTCTAGATGAGAATTTCCCCATTTGGGCATGATCTGCCAACCATGACAACTGCCCGAGCCCAAAACCCGAAAACCTTTAGCACACTCTACAGGTCATATTTATTGAGGAATTTCATTGTAACTTGGTGGGTTGACTTCATACAATGTCTAGATGAGAAAGTCCCCTTTTGGACGTGATTGGGCAACTGTGACGGCTACAGTGGCCCGAAGCCCGAAAACCTTTAGCACAGTCTAGAGGTCATATTTATGAAGGGATTTCATTGTAACTTGGTAGGATGACTCCAAATAATGTCTAGATGAGAACGTCCCATTTTGATCGTGATCATGCAGCCTTGATGGGTCCCGAGCCCAAAAACCTTTAGCATAGGCAAAAGGTCATATTTATGGAAGGATTTCATTGTAACATGTTAGGTTGACTCCATATAATGCCTAGATGATGACAACCCCTTTTGGTCGTGATTGGTCAACTGTGATGGCTACAGGTGCCCGAAACCTGACGACCTTGAGCACAGTCTACAGGTCATATTTATGAAGGGATTTCATTGTAACTTCGCAGGATCACTCCAGATGATGCCCAGATGAGATTGTCTCCTTTGGTTGTGATCATTCAACCATGATGGCTGCCCGAGCCCGAAGCCCGAAAACCTTTAGCATAGTCTACAGGTCATATTTATGAAGGGATTTCATTGTAACTTGGTAGGTTGACTTCATATAATGTCTAGATGAGAACGTCCCCTTTTGGACACGATTAGGCAACTGTGACGGCTTCAGGGGCCCAAAGCCCGAAAACCTTTAGAACAGTCTACAGGTCATAATTATGAAGGGATTTCATTGTAGCTTGGTAGGATGACTCCAAATAGTGTCCAGATGAGCACGTCCCTTTGGTCACAATCATTCAGCCTTGATGGCTGCCCGAGCCCAAAAACCTTTAGCATGTCTGTAGGTCGTATTTATGGAAGGATTTCATTGTAACTTGTTAGGTTGACTCCATATAATGCCTAAATGATGACATCCCCTTTTGGTCGTGATTGGTGAGTTGTGATGGCTACAAGTGCCCAAAGCCCGAAAACCTTGAGCACAGTCTACAGGTCATATTCATGAAGGGATTTCATTGTAACTTCTTAGGATCACTCAAGATGATGCCCAGATGAGATTGTCTCCTATGGTTGCGATCATTCAGCCATGATGGCTGCCCGAGCCCAAAGCCCGAAAACCTTTAGCACAGTCTACAGGTCATATTTATGAAAGGATTTCATTGTAACTTGGTAGGTTGACTTCATATAATGTCCAGATGAGAACGTCCCCTTTTGGACATGATTGGGCAACTGTGACGGTTAAAGGTGCCCGTAGCCCGAAAACCTTTAGCACAGGCTACAGGTCATATTTATGAGGGGATTTCATTGTAACTTGGTAGGATGACTCCAAATAATGTCTAGATGAGAACGTCCCATTTTGATCGCGATCATTCAGCCTTGATGGGTGCCCGAGCCCAAAAACTTTTAGCATAGGTAAAAGATCATATTTATGGAAGGATTTTATTGTAACCTATTAGGTTGACTCCATATAACGCCTAGATGATGACATCACCTGTTGGTCGTGATTGGTCAGCTGTGATGGCTACAAGTGCCCGAAGCCCAAAAACCTTGAGCACAGTCTACAGGTCATATTTATGAAGGGGTTTCATTGTAACTTTGTAGGATCACTCCAGATGATGCCCAGATGAGATTGTCCCTTTTGGTTGCGATCATTCAACCATGATGGCGGCACGAGCCCGCCCGAAGCCTGAAAACCTTAAGCACAGTCTACAGGTCATATTTATGAAGGGATTTTATTGTAACTTGGTAGGTTGACTTCATATAATGTCTTGATGAGAACGTCTCCTTTTGGACATGATTGGGCAACTTTGACGGCTAAAGGTGCCCGAAAACCTTTAGCACTGTCTACAGGTCATATTTATGAAGGGATTTCATTGTAACTTGGTAGGATGACTCCAAATAATGTCTAGATGAGAAGTCCCATTTTGGCCCTGATCATTCAGCCTTGATGGGTGCCCGAGCCCAAAAACCTTTAGCATAGGCAAAAGGTTATATTTATAGAAGGATTTCATTGTAACCTGTTAGGTTGACTCCATATAATGCCTAGATGATGACACCCCCTTTTGGTCATGATTGGTCAACTGTAATGGCTACAGGTGCCCGAAGCCCGAAGACCTTGAGCACAGTCTACAGGTCATATTTATGAAGGGATTTCATTGTAACTTCATAGGATCACTCCAGATGATGCCCAGATGAGATTGTCCCCTTTGGTTGTGATCATTCAACCATGATGGCTGCCCGAGCCCGAAGCCCGAAAACCTTTAGCACAGTCTACAGGTCATATTTATGAAGGGATTTCATTGTAACTTGGTAGGTTGACTTCATATAATGTCTAGATGAGAACGTCCCTTTTTGGACACGATTGGGCAACTGTGACGGCTTCAGGGGCCCAAAGCCCGAAAACCTTTAGAACAGTCTACAGGTCATAATTATGAAGGGATTTCATTGTAGCTTGGTAAGATGACTCCAAATAGTGTCCAGATGAGCACGTCCCTTTGGTCACAATCATTCAGCCTTGATGGCTGCCCGAGCCCAAAAACCTTTAGCATGTCTGTAGGTCGTATTTATGGAAGGATTTCATTGTAACTTGTTAGGTTGACTCCATATAATGCCTAAATGATGACATCCCCTTTTGGTCGTGATTGGTGAGTTGTGATGGCTACAAGTGCCCAAAGCCCGAAAACCTTGAGCACAGTCTACAGGTCATATTCATGAAGAGGTTTCATTGTAACTTCTTAGGATCACTCAAGGTGATGCCCAGATGAGATTGTCTCCTATGGTTGCGATCATTCAGCCATGATGGCTGCCTGAGCCCAAAGCCCGAAAACCTTTAGCACAGTCTACAGGTCATATTTATGAAAGGATTTCATTGTAACTTGGTAGGTTGACTTCATATAATGTTCAGATGAGAACGTCCCCTTTTGGACATGATTGGGCAACTGTGACGGCTAAAGGTGCCCGAAGCCCGAAAACCTTTAGCACAGTCTACAGGTCATATTTATGAGGGGATTTCATTGTAACTTGGTAGGATGACTCCAAATAATGTCTAGATGAGAATGTCCCATTTTGATCGCGATCATTCAGCCTTGATGGGTGCCCGAGCCCAAAAACCTTTAGCATAGGTAAAAGATCATATTTATGGAAGGATTTCATTGTAACCTATTAGGTTGACTCCATATAACGCCTAGATGATGACATCCCCTGTTGGTCGTGATTGGTCAGCTGTGATGGCTACAAGTGCCCGAAGCCCAAAAACCTTGAGCACAGTCTACAGGTCATATTTATGAAGGGATTTCATTGTAACTTTGTAGGATCACTCCAGATGATGCCCAGATGAGATTGTCCCTTTTGGTTGCGATCATTCAACCATGATGGCGGCACGAGCCCGCCCGAAGCCTGAAAACCTTAAGCACAGTCTACAGTTCATATTTATGAAGGGATTTCATTGTAACTTGGTAGGTTGACTTCATATAATGTCTTGATGAGAACGTCTCCTTTTGGACATGATTGGGCAACTTTGACGGCTAAAGGTGCCCGAAAACCTTTAGCACTGTCTACAGGTCATATTTATGAAGGGATTTCATTGTAACTTGGTAGGATGACTCCAAATAATGTCTAGATGAGAAGTCCCATTTTGGCCCTGATCATTCAGCCTTGATGGGTGCCCGAGCCCAAAAACCTTTAGCATAGGCAAAAGGTTATATTTATAGAAGGATTTCATTGTAACCTGTTAGGTTGACTCCATATAATGCCTAGATGATGACACCCCCGTTTGGTCATGATTGGTCAACTGTAATGGCTACAGGTGCCCGAAGACCTTGAGCACAGTCTACAGGTCATATTTATGAAGGGATTTCATTGTAACTTCATAGGATCACTCCAGATGATGCCCAGATGAGATTGTCCCCTTTGGTTGCGATCATTCAACCATGATGGCTGCCCGAGCCCGAAGCCCGAAAACCTTTAGCACAGTCTACAGGCCATTTTTATGAAGGGATTTCATTGTAACTTGGTAGGTTGACTTCATATAATGTCTAGATGAGAACGTCCCTTTTTGGACACGATTGGGCAACTGTGACGGCTTCAGGGGCCCAAAGCCCGAAAACCTTTAGAACAGTCTACAGGTCATAATTATGAAGGGATTTTATTGTAGCTTGGTAGGATGACTCCAAATAGTGTTCAGATGAGAACGTCCCCTTTTGGTCACGATCATTCAGCCTTGATGGCTGCCCGAGCCCCAAAACCTTTAGCATGTCTGTTCAGGTGCCTGAAGCCTGAAAATCTTGAGCACAGTCTACAGGTCATATTTATGAAGGGATTTCATTGTAACTTCACAGGATCACTCCAGATGATGTCCAGTTGAGAATGTCCCCTTTTGGTTGCGATCATTCAACCATGATGGCTGCCCAAGCCTAAAGCCCGAAAACCTTGAGCACAGTCTTCAGATCATATTTAGTCTTCAGATCATATTTATGAAGGGATTTCATTGTAACTTGGTAGGTTGACTTCATGTAATGTCTAGATGAGAACAGCCCCTTTTGGACACCATTAGGCAACTGTGTTGGCTACAAGGGCCCAAAGCCCAAAAATCTTTAGCACAGTCTACAGGTGATATTTATGAAGGGATTTCATTGTACCTTGGTAGGATGACTCTAAATAATGTCTAGATGAGAACGTCCCCTTTTGGTGACGATCATTCAGCCTTGATGGCTGCCCGAACCCAAAACCCCAAAACCTTTAGCATAGTCATATTTATGGAAGGACTTCATTGTAACCCGTAAGTTTGACTCCATATAATGCCTAGATGATGACATCCCCTTATGGTCGTGATTGGTCAACTGTGACGGCTTCAGGGGCCCGAAGCCCAAAAACCTTGAGCACAGTCTACAGGTCATATTTATGAAGAGATTTCATTGTAACTTTGTAGGATCACTCCAGATGATGCCCAGATGAGAATGTCCCCTTTTGGTTGCGATCATTCAACCATGATGGCTGCCAGAGCCCAAAGCCCAAAAACCTTTAGCACAGTCTACAGGTCATATTTATGAAGGGATTTCATTGTAACCTGGTAGGTTGACTTCATATAATGTCTAGATGTGAACGTCCCCTTTGGACGCAATTGGGAAACTGGCGGTTACAGGGGCCTGAAGCCTGAAAACCTTTAGCACAGTCTACAGGCCATATTTATGAAGGGATTTTAATGTAACTTGATAGGATGACTCGTTTTGGAATAATTTCACTGTAACTTGGTAACTTTTGTTGATATATGTTAACTGTGAGGGCCACATACATTAACTGTGAGGTCATATTAACCCACCCCTAAGCTCTTTAGTACAGTGTACACCTCATATTATTTTTATCATAAACATAGCATACAGGGAACAGAAATGAACATATTCCCAATTATCACAATTCTTGTCTTATTTCATAATTCTTTCATAAACATTGAACATTATCCTTTTCGTCAAACACAACACACAAGTTAAGCTACAGTGTCATTGACACTTTCATTTCACATTTTATTTTGCACCTATGATAGAGCTCGTTCCCACAAGTATTAATAATAAGCCATGTTTTAAAAATAAAAAGTGAAAATATGACAAAAGTGAAATTGCGATTTTGTTGTATAGTGCTGGGCAGATTAGCTGAATTGTTATTGGGTGGCATTTTGATAAAAATGCTCATCAATTTGTTATTGGGGTTTAACAACACTTTCAACAGCCAGGATCATATCGTGTCAGACAATTTTATGGGTGGAGGAAGCTGGAGTACCTTGAGAAAACTACCTGATTGGCAGCAAGCAATAGTAAGGCTTTCCAACCTACTAGCTTGGCACAAGCCAACATACTAACTCAGCGCATGCGAAGTTATCAGTTGAAGGCAAGTGAGCCATCTAAATGCAGTGTGCCTGGTGCAATGTGCCAAAATACTCACACCTGGGCAATCGGGATTCAGTGTCTTCCCAAGGACACAACACACTTACCACTGGTCAGGATCGAACTGGCAACCTTTCTTTTTAAAATCCAGTGCTGTAACCATTAAGCCACCATTCTCTCTACTCATCACTTTCATTGTAGGACAATAAAAAACTTATTTATATGAAAGTATTTAAAATGAACTGTTTTGTGGTTGAGTTTTTTCAAAGACTTGACCTGTAGTTTGGTGAAGTCAAGCAGGCTGCACCTTTCTAGTTAGGGTGACAACTTCAACAAGTACTAATGAAATTTGTCAATATTTGGTATGTGAGACTTTCTTAACAATGTCTTGAATGCCTTCAAAAACTGGTATGGTTTGTCCATACTGAGTAGAGTTATGGCCCTTAATTAGTTAATTTTTGCCTGTTTTCAGCTCATTGCCTGTTTTGAACTCATGGATTTTAACAATATTCGTATGTGAGACATTCTTAATGTCTTGAATAAGTTCAAAAGCTGGTAGGGTTCGGTTGTACTGAACAGAGTTATGGCCCTTCATTTGTTAACTTTTTACTGTTTTCAGTTCGGTAGCATGGTAGCGTTAACAAATATTAATGGATTTGGTCAATATTTGGTATGTGAGATTTTCTTAATAATGTCTTTCTTCAGTTTGAAAACCTGTGTGGTTTGACCATACTTAGCCGTAATTAATTAATGTTTTACTGTTTTCAGCGCGTTCATGTGAGTGCTTGAACAAATATCAGTGGATTTGGTCAATATATGGTTCATGAGACTTTCTTAACAATGTCTTGAATGAATTAAAAAACATATGGTTTGGCTGTAATGAGCAGTGTTACAGCCCTTCATTAGTTAAGTTTTGCATGTTTTCTCCTCATTAGCACAATAACTTTAATATCAATGGATTAGATTATTCTTATAATGATATGCCTTACAGGTGTGAAAAAACTTGACTCCACAAATGTGATGCAAATCGATAATCCTTGTTTAATATATGTCCTCATCTCTGAATTAAGATCCTGGAGACATGTTTGGGCACCTCTCCATCCCAAAGAATTGTGACCTCCCCAGCCCAAAGAAGTAGTACACATTCTATAATATTTTAAAAAAAATTCCCCAATTCTCAATTCTCTTGATCGCATACAAAAATGTGTTGGGAGAGTAGGGGTTATCTGTAAAAGGTTTTTTTTTTGTAAATATAACTGTACTAAATGCATTTCTCAGACAGCTGACCTTTTTCAAATTTAATTTAATTCAGGCCGGGTGCAAATAAGAATAGTTTTTGAACTGTATTGACCGGGCATTAATATTGTGTACAGCATCGGCTCTGTTTTAGCATCACCTTAAGAACATCACACATATTTTCTAAGCCTCATAAAGTACTCAAGTTTATTGGTTGCCTGCAGCAATACATGTAAAAATAGCTAAATTTCAACCAATCAAATGGTGTTTAATATGATTTCTCACAAAGAAGGAAACGTGGTTCTTTTGTGAATGAAAATAGTTGAGATTCTTTATAACAATGGCGAAAATAATTGAAAGAGATAGCGCAGACCAGATCAAAGAAATTGGCAAAGGTATGAAAAACAGATTTAAATGGGATTGATTGGAGAAAATAGTTGAACTTTTGATTGATGGATGTTCAGTGACCACATAATTGGGAGAATATATCAGGAAGGTCGAGACACCAGGTCAAGTTCTTTGACTTTGTGTATTGTGTACAGTTGTGTATGGAATTTCTTATCAACCTACCTCAATTGTTTACTACAGGCTTGCACTACAGTGGAAGAACCTAACTCGGATAAAATACTCTCTATTTTAATCTTTCCCAAGATTTGGGAAAGAAAAGTGGTGTAAAAACACCACGAAAAAAGAAGCCAAAACTGGGCCGAGCGCCATCGGCGCATACCCAGTATGGGATGCTCTTCCATAGTACAAATCCACGACTTCCGTAACAGTGCGCAATGCATCAATTCGTCATTCTTTTTCTATCCGAAGCACGAGCAGGATGTGTTTCCGCCATATGCATTATGAAACAGTGATAATTCAACTCGTGGATAATGGTTTTCCTGTGACTGGAATTATGGATCTGAAGATCGTATAATAACAGGACTGTGTTTTATATATTCTCGTTTATATTTTCAACCACATTCTCATTGTTTATTAATTACTATTCCGTTTTTGTGAATGTTTTGTTTGCGACATCGTGTCATCGCGATTCGACAATGAATTTTTTCGGTTGATAAAAAAATTGTTATTGGAGTAGGTGTCGGCCGTCTGGGTTCTGCCACCTTCTCTCGTAGTTGAGGGTGTTCTTCTACTTTCTGTTTCTGTTGAGTTCACCTTTTTCTTCTACTGCTCTCACCTCTGTTCTTTCCAGTTCGGTTCCTTTAGGGCAATTCCTTTTGCCCTCGCCATTGGTGCGTTCTCGTGTCCGTTTCGTCCACACCCGCGGCTGGTGTGGAATGCTGTCATTTCGGGAGCCTCCCGACTCGACCATGTCTAATGTGAGTTTACCCCCTCCGTGGGGGATGTGCAGCTCCTCCCGCACCCGCAGGGGGGGAACACTGTCGTTTTGGGGCCCCCCGACTCGACCACATCTGGTGTGAGTTTGACCCCCTTCGTGGGGGATGTGCAACTCCTCCCACTCCCGCGGGGGGGTAGGGACCGCTGTCGTTTCGGGGCTTCCCGATTCGGCCATGTCTGGTGAGAGTTATTCCCCTTACGTGGGGAATGTGCAGTGTTTTACCGTGGTGGATACTGCGGGAGCTGTTGGTTTTCTGGTGTAGAGATGCCTGGTTCCGGGACTATGTGCCCTCTCCAGTCGACATCTGAGGCTGTCACTAGGGTTGTGACTCCTCCTTTGGAGGCCGAGCTTGGTGGCTCTCTCCACTTTTCCGCCAGTTCCAACAGCTCCCGTCGTATCTGCTGCTACTGTTGTTCCGTCTACAACGTCATTGGGCACCGTTTTTATCCGGCCTCGACTTCTCCCTGGCAGGGTCTGCAGGGATGTCTGTAGTGTGGTTGTGGGGTTTCGGCCTCAGCCTTCCCAGACTTCCACTCGGCGAAGTCAAATGGGGCTGCCGACTGAACCCCCTACTGTGTCCTCTCAGCCATTGAGCACAGTAGTTTTATACCTGCATTGGTCTGCTGCGGTGTCTGGTTGTGTAGATGTGGGGGTATCGGCCTCAGCCTTCCCTGACTTCAACTCGGCGAAGTTGGAAGTGGCTGCCGGCCGGACCCTCTCCTGTGGTCTCTGCGCCGTCGAGCACCACAGTTGTCATTGGTTTTGGTTGTTCTTAGTGGGACACTATGAACTCCGTGGCGCTTCCGTCCACTCATTCTGGCCACACGACCAGTTTTGGGGGTCCAACGTCTTTTGTGCAGCCTGGACCTTCTGCCCTGCAGAGGTCAGCAGTGACTCTCATGAGTTCCTGCTATGTTGATCCTCGGGGTGTGTCACACCCCTACACATGTCTGCCTTCAGACGTTTTCGGCTGCCGCCCGTCGTCCCACGTCGGGTCTTTTGGAGGATCGTGACCCTTCGCTGGTTAAGAGGGTCAGAGGTGAAGCCACTTTGCCGGTTCGTTCCCCTGTCGAACCGGCCAGTACGGGCAGTGGGCTTAGGGAGTCCTCTCCTTACTCACTCAGGTCCTGTCAAAGAGCCTTCTTGTTGCTTCTACCTAGGCAGCGAGTGGTTTCCAGGCGCCTCCTATGGCGCCGCCTCCCGGTATTGGAAACAGGCCGCTTTCTGATCCCCCTGGTGTTCCGACACCATGGGAGGCGTCGGCTGGTTTGCCCACGATGGGCTATGTGTCTTCCGACTCAGGGGAAGAGTCAGACATGCTTGATGTTGAGAGCCAGCAGTCTTCGGACTTGGGGGCAGCTCTTGATTTCGTGTTTGGGTTCCTTCCGGATCTCAAAACATCTAACCAGTCGACAGTGTCAGCCAGGCCGCAATCATCGGTCGCGCGCCAAGTCTATTGAGCAACCTGCTTCTGGGCGTCTTCGACCGTACCCGTCGGTACAGTTGGTTGAAGCATTTTCAGCCTTGGACTCCAAGCTAAGTTCCAAGGCTATGAAGGCTCCGTTCTTCACCAGGGTTGACAGCTTTTTGCCTTCAGCACGTTATCGTTCCTACGATTCCGCCAATCCGTCGGTCTACCAGGCTTTGATGGTTTTGGATCAGGACTCCAATTCCCTTGGGCTTTCCAAGTCCAAGTCTGCCGTCATTCCGATGACGACTCTGGAGTCCACGTTGGGCTTATCGAGAGAGATGCTTGGTATGCTTTCTCCGATCACGTCATCTCAGCTTTAGCTGCTTATCAGCCTTCAGGTAAGTTTGACGAGGTACAGGCTCCTTTGTGTGTGCTGTCCAAGGCACTCATGCATCTTACTCACACGCATGCCTGTAACACGGCTAATCTGGAATTAGTTCGAGGGGACTCTGTGCGGGACACGGTCCGATCCCTTCCTGAGGATCAGTACGCTACTCTTCGATCTGCTTTTTTGGCAGGTCCGCAACTTTTCCATGGTTCTGTGTTGACAGTCCGGGATGACGTCCTACGTAATTCCAACGATCAGCTGCTGTTTCTTCAGCTTGATCAGCCTTCTAGGGTAGGCACGGGCCGTTCCAAGCCTAACAAGTGCCCTCGGCTTCCTCTGCGAAGCAAAGGGGCTGATCCTTCTGCCACCGCTTCTACTTCTTACTCAAGGGGTAAGAGTAAGCGTCGGCAGTCTTGAGGGATGTCCCAGGATTCTTCATTCAGTAGAGGTGTTTTCTCCTCTCGCGAGCCTTGTCGGGGTTCGCAATGAAGGTCCTCACCTCGACTCGTCCCAGGTTGGAGGAAGGATAGCAGAGTTCGCAGACCGTTGGGCCACCATCACATCCGATCCTTGGATGTTAGATGTTGTTTGGTCCGGGCTGCGAATATCCTTCTGACGGCACTCCACTCTGTCCAGGGTGCCTTTTCCAACCACAGTTCCTTCAGACATTTTACGTCGGGAACTTTTGTCCACGGAGATAGACAATCTCCTGACAAAGGGGGCGATCGAGGTCATCAAGAACATTAGGTCAGTGGGTTTCTATTCCCGCCTGTTCTTGGTGCCGAAGAAGGACGGCCGACTCCGACCGGTTCTCGATCTGAGTTTCCTGAACCAGTCTATCATTGCTCCCAAGTTCAGCATGGAGACTTTCAGGTCGGTCCTCCGTTCAATTCACCAGGGAGATTTCGCTTCCAGCTTCGACCTGCGAGTCGCTTACTTTCACGTTCCGATTCATTGGGCGTTACGGAAGTATCTCAGGTTCGTTTTTCTGGGGCGAGTTTACCAGTTCAAGGCCATGCCTTTCGGCCTCAACCTGGTTCCTTGTGCCTTCACCAGACTGATGTCGCATGTGATAGCTTTCCATCGCACACAGTCCAGGGTGACTACTTTGGCATATCTGGACGATATCCTCCAGGGGCTTTCCAATGCTGCCTTACTGGAGTCGCATGTCGCTGCTTTGTTGAGCTTGCTCACATCGCTACGTTTCAGAGTCAACGAGGAGAAGTCGGACCTGGTCCCTTCTCAGTCGTTTTATCATCTGGGGATGGCTTTCCGTACACAATTCAATTTGATGGCGGTTCCCCAGGCCAAGGCTGTGATTCTCTCAGCTTTTGCTCCGACTCTGTCCCAGTCAACATCCGCGTCGGCTCGGAGTTTTCTCCGGCTAATCGGTCTCTGCTGTTCGGTGACAGATCTCATTCCTCTAAGTCGGCTGCGTGTCAGACCTCTCCAACACTTTCTGCTCAGTCGTTGGAGGCCGAATGTAGATTTTCTGGATCTGGTGCTTCAGTTTCCAGAATATTTTTATCCTCACCTTCTCCTCTGGGCGGATGTCCAGTGGCTTTCGCAGGGTGTTCCGTTGGACTTACCCACGTCCGATCGCGTTCTGATGGCAGATGCCAGCGATCTCGGATGGGGTGCGACGTTGGATCCTCTAGGTCTTTCCATTCACGGGATGTGGGACCAGGATCATGCAGCTCTACACATCAACCAGAAGGAGCCTCTTGCTCTTCTTCTGCGTTTCAGGCAGTGGATCCCTCACCTGTCGAATCGCCAGGTCCTTCTGTTGTCCGACTATTCGACGGTGGTTGCTTACATTCGGAACCAGGGCGGCACGCACTCTGTTCCAATGTACGAATTGGCTTGGGATCTTCTGCTCGCTCAGGATGTCCACGCCGGGGTGGCTGTTCGTCACATTCCCGGTTGCCTGAACGTCCTAGCCGACTCCCTGTCCCGTCGGGGCAGGGTCATTTCCACCAGGTGGATGCTCCACATGGCGGGTCCCATCGATCTCTTGTGACTCGTTGGAACCATCCGGTGGACACTTTTGTGTCCCCGTGTCCAGATGCTCTGGCTTTCGCCGTGGACGCTCAGGCCCTCCTTTGGGATGGTCTTGTCGGCTACGCCCTCCTGCCGGTTCCGATTCCGCCTCAGGTTCTCACCCAGATATGAACCTGCAGTCGTCGAATCCTTTCGATCACACCCATCGCTTCGGTGGGTGTGGATCAATCTGCTCCGCTCTCTGTTAGCGGCGGTTCCGGCATGTCTCCCTCTACCTCACGACTTTCTCTGCCAAAATCGCCGGAGGAGGTTTTCAAGTTGACCCGACTTCATTGTGCCTACGCACATGTCTTTTATCGGGTCCTGTCTCCTCCGTAGTGGTTTTTCGAGACACGCAGTGGAGTTGCTTTTCTTCAAGGAGGCACTCACTCCACTGGTTTAGCCTCTGTGGCTAAGTGGAAGGTTCTTCTGTCGATAGTGTGCGATCACTCTGTTGCTTCTGTCACTCCTTCGATCACACTGCTTGCGGTGTTTCTGGTATATGTTTGTTTCTGGGGGTCTCCAGCAATGGGTTCTTGTCCATGCTTCGGAGACATTTTTTCCTATGTGATACCGCATTGTTTCGACACTCATCCTTGCCTTTCCAAGCCTGTTCAGCTCTTTTCCTTGAAAAGGCCTAGGACTTTGCAGTTTACTCCAAGATGGTCACTTTCTTGGGCGCTGCTCTGCTTGGGGGTGAGGGGCGTTCATGCCTTTATCCTGGATGAATATGCGTTTTCCCACATGCCAGATCTCTCCTGCATCCATTTCTTGATGGACTTGTCTTGCTATTCGTGCAGCTTCCGCTCGTCTAGCTACTGGTGCTTGTATTACCAATTGTTTTTTCTGCCACGAGGTGCTTTTATCTGCGACAGTTGCAGGAGCCGACAGAGAACCTTGGGGCCCTCTTTCTTTGGCTCAGGATGTTGTCTATCCAAGCTTTTCAGCTTTTTTCAGGGTCAGTTCCAGCTTTGTGCTGTTACTGCCCTTTCTGTCTGTGCGTCACACTTCACCATACGCCTCATCTTTCATTGGCTTTTCTAATGTTTGTGATGCTATGGTTTGATAGGCCTAGGGATCTCTTCCTTTGTCCACGGTCCCAGAGCTATTCAGTTATGTGTGGGTTGGTTATGTGATTCCCTCCAGCCTTTTGTCTATTCAGCCTGTAGTAAACAATTGAGGTAGGTTGATAAGAAGTATAAATTTTATAGTAAATTTCCTTTCTTATTATACCTACCAAAATTGTTTACATGGAGGCCTTCCTGTCTTCTTATTCGGGTAAGAATCCTTCCTCTCCGCTGATCACAGAACTCCTGTGTTGTTCGGAATCAAAAGAATGACGAATTGATGCATTGCGCACTGTTACGGAAGTCGTGGATTTGTACTATGGAAGAGCGTCCCATACATACTGGGTATGCGCCGATGGCGCTCGGCCCAGTTTTGGCTTATTTTTTTGTGGTGTTTTTACACCACTTTTCTTTCCCAAATCTTGGGAAAGATTAAAATAGAGAGTATTTTATCCGAGTTAGGTTCTTCCACTGTAGTGCAAGCCTGTAGTAAACAATTTCGGTAGGTATAATAAGAAAGGAAATTTACTATGAAGTTTATACTTCTGAATTATGCTTAAATGAAGAGAGTTACATTTAATATAACTACTGCACCTATCCTGCAGTGGTTCTATTAACTATATCCCTCTCATCATTTGCTTGGTCAAGCTACTTTAAGTAATCCTAGCAGGCTACTAGTACAGAGTCACACAAGTGGATTTGATATTATATCTTAACTAAAATACCTGAGATATTTCATCAATAACACCTTTGTATTTTTACTCTCAGAAGCCAGGAAATGCAATCTAAGACAGTTTAATTTTCCGGGAAAACACCCAGACCCCCACCTGTGGGAGAGGGGGAGGGGACACCACCTCCCACACCCTCCCCCATACTGTCTTTCAGCATCCATTCCATCCTTCAGCATCCATTTCAAAGTTTTTTGTAATGCACTGTTCCTATGCCTGTCCACACCCAAGACATCTGCCTCCCAATCCAAATCTGTGCAGTCGCACAACTGCCTTCCAGTCAAATTGGCAGCCAGGACAATTGGACCCCAGTTGAATTGTCAGCCAAGACAACTGCACTCATTAATGGGAGCATATGTTATTAGTGCCTCTCAAGAATTATTTTTAGCTCACTTGAGCACTTCAAGGGGAGCTGTAGTGATCACTTTCCATAAATCATCTGTCCATTCATCTGTCCAGTGTGAACTTTACATCATTTACTTCTCATAAATTACTGGGCCAAATTGAACCAAATTTAATATGCATATTGCATATCATATGTCAATTCAAGTTTGTTCAAATAAACTTGCCATGCACACAAGGGTAAAAATTAACACACCTGACTGAAAGTCAGGGTCAGCTATTGTGATCTCTCACAGTCCATCATCCACTTGTCTGTCTTACGCTGTCTGTCATCTGTCATCCTTGAACATGGTGTTTGCGACTTCTTCAAAACCGCTTGACCAATTTCGGTTAAATTTGAGGTGATTGTTTGTTCTAATATTGCATTTTAATTTTGTTCAAATCAACTTGCTCATAGGAATGGGGTGGAGAAAATGTTCTCAAATTTTTAAAAAATCTTCTGAACCGATGAGTACAATGACTTGATATTTTGTACTGAGCTTCCTTTTGAGGTTAAGAATCAGGTTTATTAAACAGATTTAAGCTTGTTTAAACCAAGTGCCTGGGTTCATGTTTGGGCCTTGTAGTGTTAATTAGCCATAGCTGCTGGACAAGACCTTAAATCCTTCTTTACACAACATTTTCATTTTTTAGCTTAACTTGACAAAGTAAAGCTGATCTATTGCCACAACTTCTCGTCCATTGGCATTCCTATGTATATCCATACGTACAATTTCCTTTGGCACGCTGCATAGATGATTATATTGCTTTGAAACTTGGTATGCATGTTTGGGATGACCTCTAGATGGGAGCTATCAATTTTCGTTCATTTCAATCAAGAAAATGTTGCCGTGTGTTTATCAGGCATCAGTATATTCATTTGGGTTGCCCTACAGGGCACATTTATGATTGGATTGGTTTGAAACTTGGTATGCATGTTTGGCGTGACATCTAGATGGGAGCTATTAACTTTCTCCCATTTCTGTCAAAAATAGTTGCGGTTCAACAACCTTTGAACTTAGTTTTAGTTAAGCATCAATATTTCTCTTTGGCACATTTATGACCGGATAGCTTTGAAACCTAGTATGCTTGTTTTGGGTGACCTCTAGATGGGAACTATTGATTTTCTTCCATTCCTGTCAAAAATGTTGCCGTGGGCAACGACCTTTGAACTTAGTTTAGTCAGGCATCAATATATTCATTTGGCATGCCCTACAGGGCACATTTATGATCACATCACTTTGAAACTTGGTATGTTCATTTAGGGTGACCTCTAGATAGGAGCTATCGATTTTCTTCCATGTCGTTAAAAAATGTTGCCGTTGGCAATAACGCTTGAACTTAGTTTAGTTAGGCATCAATATGTCCGTTTGGCACACCCAGCAGGGCACATTTATGATCAGATCGCTTTGAAAGAGTTGCCTCTGGCAATGAGCTTTGATGAACTTTGTGCAGTTTTGCATCAATATTTCCCTTTGGCACATCCTGCAGGGCACATTTATGATCAAATTGCTTTGAAACCTGGTATGCTTGTTTGGAATGACCTCTAGATGGGAGCTGTTGATTATCTTTCATTTTTGTCAAAATAGTTGCCATTGGCACTGAGCTTTGATGAACTTAGTGCAGTTATGCATCAATATTTCCTTTGGCACACCCTGCAGAGCACATCAATGATTGGATCACTTAGAAACTTACTATGTTTTTTGCGCAACCTCTGGATCGTTATCCGTCAAAAAACATTACCATTGTCAATGACCTTTGAACTTTGTTTAGTTAGGCATCAGCATTTCCCTTTGGCACACCCCACAGGGCACATTTATGATCAGATTGTTTTGAAACCTAGTATGCTTGTTTGGGGTACCGTAACCTCTAGATGGGAGCTATCGATTTTCCTTTCAAAAAATGTTGCCGTTTGGTTACAAGCTTTGAACTTTGTTTAGTCAGGCATTATTCCCCCACTGCATCAATATATTCCTTTGGCAAGCACTACAGGGGACATTTATGATCGGATTGCTTTGAAACTTGATATGCTTGTTTGGAGTAACCTCTACATGGGAGCTGTTTTCTTCCATTTCCATCAAAAAAAAAGTTACCATCGGCAACAACTTTTGAAGAACTTAATGAAGTTATGCATCAATATTTCCCCTTGGTACACCCTGCAGGGCATATTTATGATCACTTTGAAATTTTGTATACTTGTTTGGGGTGACCTCTAGATGGGAGCTATCGATTTTCTTCCATTTTCGGCAAAAAACCATTGCCGTTGGCAATGACCTTTGAACTAAGTTTAGTTAGGCATCATTATTTCCCTTTGGCACACCCTACAGGGCACATTTATGACTGGATTACTTTGAAACCTGGTAATGCTTGTTTGGGTGACCTCTAAATGGAAGCTAATGATTTTCCTTCATTTCTCTCGAAAAACGAATATTTCCGTTAGCAATGACCTTTGAACTCATTGCATTTGTGCATCAACATTTTCCTTTGGCAAGCCCTGCAGGGTGAATTTATGAATGGATCAGTTGATATGCATGTTTGGGGTAATCTGTAGATGTGAGCAATCGATTTTCTTCCATTTCCATCAAGAAACATTGCTGTCAGCAATGCCTTTTGATGGCTGCCCGAGCCCAAAAACCTTTAGCACAGTCTACAGGTTGTATTTATGAAGGGATTTCATGGTAACTTGGTAGGGTGACTATGTATAACATCTAGATGAGAGCATCCCCTTTTGTTCATGATATGCCAACCGTAACGGCTGCCTGAGCCCGAAACCCAAAAACTTTTAGCATAGTCTACAGATCATATTTAATATAGAGGGATTTCATTGTAACTCTCTATGATGTTTAGATGAGAACTTCCCCATTTGGTCACGATCTGTCAACCGTGACTGCTGCCCGAGCCCAAAACCTAAAAACCTTTAGCACAGTCTACAGGTCATATTTATGGAGGGATTTCATTGTAACTTGGAAGGATGACTCCATTTAATGTCTAGATGAAAACGTCCCCTTTTGGTCTTGATTGATCAACTGTAACAGCTACAGGGCCCCGAAGACCGAAAACCTTTAGCACAGTATACAAGTCATATTTATGAAGGGATTTCATCGTAACTTGGTAGGATGACTCCAGATAATATCATTCTTTTCTTCCAAGTGGATATTTTTCAAGTAGAGTTTCATCTTACTGGCATATTGCCATTGTGGTTACTGTGACATTTGCAGGGTATTTTTCTCAATTTTAACCCTTTGAAACAAATGTGATACTTTTTATTTTTCTCAATTTTAACCCATTGAAACAAATGTGATGCTTTTTTTTTTTTACTTTTATGTGCAGGTTTTGAGGTTTGTCTTTCTTTTCTTCAAAGTGGAGACTTACCTTGTAGCATATTGCCATGGTTCCTATTTTATGTTAGTATGCTTCTTGGGGCTATTATTATATTATTTGACCCTTTAGCTGCTTATTTACTTTAATTTTGGACTTTTGTGTGCAGGTTTTGGACCTTTTTTTTTTTACTCCAGCCACCCCTTTACATTGGTCACCTACTGGTGAGCCACGGGGTACTGATACCCCTCTTTTTTGTTCAGAACTTCTGTATGAAAGTTCTGAATTGAATAAATTTCTGTATGAATGTTTAGTAACGTGGAATACATCACATATAATATGGGTTTTTTCTCGAGCAGAAATTATGCAAATTAGAATAACTTTGATTTATTCAGTACTACTTATACACAGTAAGTGCATGTGTCAATACGGCTCGGGCTAGAGTCTGTATTTATGAACCGATCTTCACAAAACTTCTTGGGTACTTTTGTTATCACCTTGGGTTGAGAACAAGTGTTTCTGGGTGTGGTCCAAAATTCAAAATCGCTGCCAGTGGCCATTTTGTACCGAAATTAGGTCCAATCAGTTTTTTGTACACAACTTCTATACGGCTCAGGCTAGAGACCATATTTATGAACCGATCTTTACGAAACTTCTTGGGTACCTTTGTTATCACTGTTGGACGAGAACGAGTGTTTTTGGGTGTGGTCCAAAATTCAAGATGGCCACCAGTTGCCTTTTTGTACCAAAATTAGTGCAATCAGTTTTTTGTACAGAACTTCTGTATGAAAGTTCTGATTTGAATAAATTTTGTAGGAATGTTTAGTAACATGGAATACATCACATATAATACAGGTTTTTATCTTGTGCAGAAATTATGCAAATTAGATGAACTTTGATTTGTTCAGTGCTACTTATACACAGTAAGTGCACATGTCAATACGGCTCGGGTTAGAGTCTGTATTTATGAACTGATCTCCATGAAACTTCTTTGGGTACCTCTGTTATCACCTTGTGACAGGAACGAGTGTTTTGGGGTGCCTTTGTTATCACTTTGCTATGAGAACAAATATTTTGGGGATTCAGTCAGACCCACTCTGGGACTGAGAGATTTCTTTTCTAGTTCAGCATCTAACTGTCACCCCACTTTTACAATACTTTACCTATATATTTTTTACAGGCTACGGTCAGCATTTATGTACAGACCGTTACAATACTATACATGTACCTTTGTTATCAGGGCAGTACCTAGATGTTTGTCATTGCTGTGTCACATACTATACATGTACATGTCTTTAACAAGTTGAGCTACAGTGTCATTGACACTTTCATTTATTCCTAGAATAGCTTTAATTCTCATCCCTTTTCCAAATCAAAACGTAAACAAAACCTTGACTTCAACTATTTAACACAGTTTAAAAATAGGTTAAAATCGCTTTGGATGCCGAAAAATTATGGCTACACAATGGACTAATTTTCTAACACTACATTTATTCTGTTGTGCTTACTACAGAACTGTTAACTGTTGGCAGTCTGTACGCAGAAAATTTCGAATGGAAGTAAAAAAAAACAAAATAAAATGCTTCAATGATGAAAAGAAAAGTTTTGTGCAGGGCACAAACATCCACACATGCATGAAGGATTTTGATAAAGATACTTTCCAAGTACTAATCTGCTTGAAGTAACTGAACATTATGACTTGTTTTCCTGTTAACATTTCCAGACTTGGGAAATTATGAGCTTAGTAGACTTTGATAAAAGCAACCCACAGATGGTGGTATCTGGGTGGGTGCGGGGGGAGTATGAAGATGAGGATGGTGGGTTTGGAGAGTCAGATCAACAACTATTTTAGGATTTTTTGGACATAGCATAAATGCATCAGTATAATTGACAACTAGATCTGGATATAACCTGGTATTAATGGTGGTCCATGAGCTGAAAATTTGCAATTTTTTTCTTTTGTTTTGTCTCTGTGCAAACTTTTCCCTGAAATCCATCCCATTTCCCTGAGAATCACCCTCAGGTTCCTTGAAAAATTATTTTGGAGGTTAACATTTCTGCAATAGCCATGATTATGGTGAGAATTGATTGATAGTGTCTGACATAGGGCTGTATTTCTCTGAAGAAAGACTGAAATTTTCGTGCACATTTTTGTGATGACCGGTACCGGTACTGGCGGTAGTCAAAACTTTAATTCAGAGAGAAATATGGGGTGGGCTTATTTTGGGGTGATACCTCAAAAAATTCGTTTTCTAAAAAGTTGAGGGGTGTGCTTACCCACGAGAGTTAGCTTACTGACCGGACGGTATAGTAAATCAGCTAGCTTCTGCAGTAAGCTTGAATAATAAAGAAACCATCTGACGTCGGCATTCGGTATCGGCCGATTGTTGTCTAAAATAATTGGCATTCGTCTTATGGGGCATTTTACTAATCGGCTCATCTCTACCAATGAATCATTCTTTTGAGTCCACTCTCCTTGAAGGCCATTTGCATTATGAAACAGTGATAATTCAACTCGTCGATAATGGTTTCCTGTGATTGGAATTATGGATTTGAGGATTTTATGTATTTGAGGATCGTATAATAACAGGACTGTGTTTTATATATTCTCGTTATTATTTTCAACCACATTTTCATTATATTTTATATATTTTCTGTGTCGCACACGACTTTCGCGTACCGTGCGGTTCGGACATAAAATTTTTCGGTTGATAAATTTTATTATTATTATTGGAGTTAGGTGTCAATGAGGGACTGTATGGACAGGATTTCTTCACTCTGTTGAGGGCTGAATTTCTGTTTTTAGCTTAACTTGACAAAGTCAAGATAAGCTATTGCCTTCACGCTTGTGGAAGTCTTTGAGTCTGTTCACATTTTCCTTTAGCACATGCTACACCCGTAGTTCTTGTCTGATCATCACGAAATTTCATATGCAGGTTTGGTGTCATGTCTAGATGAGAATGTCCTCTTTTGGTCATGATCGGTCAACTGGTATGGCTGCCCAAGCCCAAAACCCGAAAACCATTAGCACAGTCTACAGGTCATATTTATGAAGGGATTTCATTGTAACTTGGTAGGATGCCTCTGTATAATGCCTAGATGAGAATGTCCCCTTTTGGGCATGATCTGTCAACCGTGATGGCTGCCCAAGCCCGAAACACAAAAACTTTTAGCACAGTCTGCAGGTCTTGTTTAATATGGAGGGATTTCATTGTGACTTGGTAGGATGACTCCGTATGATGTTTAGATGAGAATTTCCCCATTTGAGCGTGATCTGTCAACCGTGATGACTGCCCGAGCCCAAAACCTGAAAACCTTTAGCACAGTCTACAGGTCATATTTATGGACGGATTTCATTGCAACTTGGTAGGTTGACTTCATATAATGTCTCGATGAGAACGTCCCAGCCTTGATGGCTGCCCGAGCCCAAAAACCTTTAGCATAGTCAAAAGGTCATATTTATGGAAGGATTTCTTTGTAACCTGTTAGGTTGACTCCATATAATGCCTAGATGATGACATCCCCTTTTAGTCGGGATTGGTCAACTGTGATGGCTACAGGTGCCCGAAGCCCAAAAACCTTGAGCACAGTCTACCGGTCATATTTATAAAGGGATTTAATTGTAACTTCATAAGATCTCTCCAGATGATGCCCAGATGAGAATGACCCCTTTTGGTTGCGATCATTCAGCCATGATGACTGCCCGAGCCCAAACCCGAAAACCTTTAGCACAGTCTACAGGTCATATTTATGAAGGGATTTCATTGTAACTTGGTAGGTTGACTTCATATAATGTCTAGATGAGAACGTCCCCTTTTGGACACAATTGGGCAACTGTGATGGCTACAGGGGCCCAAAGCCCAAAAACCTTTAGAACAGTCTACAGGTCATAATTATGAAGAGATTTCATTGTAGCTTGGTAGGATGACTCCAAATAATGTCTAAATGAGAACGTCCCCTTTTGGTTGCGATCATTCAGCCTTGATGGCTTCCTGAGCCCAAAAACCTTTAGCATAGTCTATAGGTCGTATTTATGGAAGGATTTCACTGTAACTTGTTAGGTTGACTGCATATAATGCCTAAATGATGACATCCCCTTTTGATCGTGTTTGGTCAACTGTGATGGTTTCAGGGGCCTGAAGCCCGAAAACCTGTAGCACAGTCTACAGGTCATATATATATGAAGGGGTTTCATTGTAACTTCGTGGGATCACTCCAAATTATGCCCAGATGACAGCACCCACATTTGGTTGCGATCATTCAATCATGATGGCTTCCCGAGCCCAAAACCCAAAAACTTTAGTACAGACTACAGGTAATATTTGTGAAGGGATTTCATTGTAACTTGGTAGAATGACTCAGTATAATGTCGAGATGAGGACGTTCCCTTTTAGTTGCAATCAGTCTACCGTCATGGCAACACAGGCCTGAAGCCCGAAGACCTTTAGCACAGTCTACAGGCCATATTTATGAAGGGATTTCAATGTAACTTGATAGGATGACTCATTTTGGAATAATTTCACTATAACTTGGTAACTTTCATTGACATACGTTAACTGTGAGGGCCACATACATTGAGTGTTAGGTCATATTAACCCACCCCTCATTCTTTAGTACCATGTACACCTCATATTATTGTCTCTTGCTTTTTGAAAAAAACGGGAGATATTAAATTCGGGGTGTCCTTCCGTCCTTCCATCCCTCCGTCCTTCCAGCCTTCCGTGTTATTCGTTTCCAGACTAACTTTCCTTACAGTGACCGGATTTTGATGAAATTTGGGTAGTAGATCACTTTCATCAGTTGTGGATCCAAGTTCGAATATGGGCATTTTCTGCGCATACTTAATTAGGTTGCTGAAATTTGATTTGCTGACGGTTTACAGACTGTAATTTTCCTTAAAATCAACCGATTTCGATGAAATTTCATATATGGATTACTTTTATCAATACCTAGATCAAGTTCGAATGTGGGAAATTTTGTACTGAAAATCTGTCCATCTGCCCCGTGCGTCAACGCACCTCGGACTAAAAGCCGTATTTATGAACTGATCTTCACGAAACTTCTTGGGTGTCTTTGTTATCATTGTGAGATCTGAATATGTGTTTCGGGGTTTCGTCCAAATTTCAAGAGGGCCACCAGCGGCCATTTTGTTCCGAAATTGGGTGTAATCAGATTTTTGTACAGAACTTCTATATGAAAGTTTGGATTTGAATAAATTTTTGAATGTTTAGTAACATGCAATACATCACATATAATAAGTTGTATTTTGTTCTCGTGCAAAAATTATACAAATTAGGGAAACTTTGATTTATTCAGTGCTACTACTAATACACATAAGTGCACACCTTCCGTGTTTTTCGTTTCCAGACTCTAACTTTCCTTACAGTCAGTCGATTTCGATGAAATTTGGGTAGTAGATCACTTTCATCAATTGTGGGTCCAAGTTCAAATATGGGTATTTTCTGTGCATATTTAATTAGGTTGCTGAAATTTGATTGGCTGACGGTTTCCAGACTCTAATGTGGGAAATTTTGTACCGAAAATCTGTCCGTCTGCCCCGTGTGTCAATGCACCTCGAACTAAAAGCCGTATTTATGAACCGATCTTCACAAAACTTCTTGGGTATCTTTGTTATCATTGTGAGACCAGAATATGCATTTTGGGGTTTCGTCCAAAATTCAAGATGGCCATCAGTGGCCATTTTGTTCCAAAATTGGGTGTAATCAGTTTTTAGCTCACCTGGCCTAAAAGGTCATGTGAGCTTTTCTCATCACTTGGCGTCCGTCGTCGCCTGTCGTCTGTCGTCCATCGTCCCCCGTCCGTAAACTTTTCATATTGTCATCTTCTTCTTTGTAACCGCTGAGCTGGTGTGAACCAAACTTGGCAGGAATGATCTATGGGAGGTTCTCTACAAACGATCATCATTTTGTTCCCGTCAGATAAAAAACATGACTTTCAGAGGCATTCTTTGATTCTGGTTGGTGGATTTTCAAAAATCGTCTCCTCTGAAACTGCCACTCCAAGTGTTTCAAAACTTCATATAAATGATGACTGAAACCCCCTCTACCAACGATCCTTATTTAATGTTGATCGGGTTGTAAACATGGCCACAATTACAATTGCAGTTTATAGTTACTATAGAATCCCTATGGGAAATCACATTTTCACCTTCTCTGAAACTACTGAGCCGACATGAGCCAAACTTCGCAGGAATGGTCTATGAGACGATGGAAATATGTGGCCACCAGAGGCTATATTCTAATGCTTAACCCAATGCCTCTCCTGTCTGCATGAAGATTGGTACTGTCAGCAAAAATACTGAAAAGATCAGAATCTGACATTTTCTGGAAAGCCATCAGTGAGAGCTTTCCAGAAAATGATGTCAGCTTCTGGTCTTATCAGTGTAGGAAGAGAAAAAGATACACAGTTTATAGGATTATCCTACAACTTATTTTGACTTAACTGTAAACTATTGAAACTGTACATGGATGCTGATATATGCTCATTACTCATGTTACTTATCAGATAATCTTGGTTGTTGACAGGTGTTTGGAGAAAACAAGAATATTTTGCTAACATTCTTGCAATCATATCAGCTCAGATGACAGTAATTATTGTATATCTTTTTAAGATTTGACAAAAATTGGAGTAATGTGTTTCATGTAACCCTTTTACCTATCCAAAGCTATTTGAAAAGAGAATACTGTCTGAAAAAAGTTGTAATTTTTCAAAAATATTTAACCTTCTTTTACTGATTTTTTTGTTGAAAACAGAATTCATAAATGTGTGCATTTTCAAGAAAATCTTCTTTGAAACTACAAGGCCAAATGGTTTGAAAACTTAGTGTGACTGATGACTGTAACCCCCTCTACCAATGATCCTCATTTTAATGTTCATCGGGTTACAATTATGGCTGCAATTGTGGCTTCCAGTTACTATAGAAAGCCTATAGGAAATCACATTTTCATCATCTTCACTGAAAGTACTGAGCCAATGTGAACCAGACTTGGCAGGCATTTCTATGAGAGGTTCTCTACAACTGTTACTCATTTTATTCCTGTTGGGTGAAAAAACGTGGCCGCCAGAAGCATTCTTTGATTCTGATTGGTCAATTTTGAAAACTCTTCTCCTCTGAAACCACAGGGCCAAATGCTTTGCATGGTTGATAACTGGGACACCCTCCACCAACATTCCTCATTTTAATGTTGATTGTATTGCAAACATGGCAACAATTGCGGTTTATAGTTACTATAGAAAAAAGTATAGGAAATCACATTTTCATCTTCTCTCTGGAACTATTCAGCTGACATGAATCAAAAACCTGGCAAGAATGGTCTATAGGAGGCCCTCTACAAACGATCCTCTTTTTGTTCCCATTGGCTGGAAAAAATGGCCACCAGAGACATTCTATGATTCTGTTTGATGGATTCAAATGTTTTGAAACTTCACATGATTGAAGACTGGGACACCTTCTACAAATGATCCTCGTGTAATTTTGATGTAATCTTGCAAAACATGGCCGCAATTCCATAGTTACCATGGAAAGCCTATGGGAAATCACATTTTTAGCTTAACTTGACATAGTCAAGATGAGCTATTGGCATCACGCGTGCGAAAGTCTGTTGGTCTGTGAGTCTGTGACGTCTGTTCACATTTTCCTTTAGCACGGGCTACACCCCGCAGTTCTTGTCTGATCGTCACGAAATTTCATATGCAGGTTTGGGGTCATGTCTAGATGAGAACGTCCCATTTTGGTCACGATCGGGCAACCGGTATGGCTGCCCGAGCCCAAAACCCGAAAACCATTAGCACAGTCTACAAGTCATATTTATGAAGGGATTTCATTGTAACTTGATAGGATGCCTCTGTATAATGCGTAGATGAGAACGTCCCCTTTTGGGCATGATCTATCAACCGTGATGGCTGCCCAAGCCCGAAACCCAAAAACTTTTAGCACAGTCTGCAAGTCATGTTTAATGTGGAGGGATTTCATTGTAACTTGGTAGGATGACTCCTTATGATGTCTAGATGAGAATTTCCCCATTTGGGCATGATCTGCCAACCGTGACGACTGCCCGAGCCCAAAACCCAAAAACCTTTAGCCCAGTCTACAAGTCATATTTATTGAGGAATTTCATTGTAACTTGGTGGGTTGACTTCATACAATGTCTAGATGAGAAAGACCCCTTTTGGACGTGATTGGGCAACTGTAACGGCTACAGGAGCCCAAAGCCCGAAAACCTTTAGCACAGTCTAGAGGTCATATTTATGAAGGGATTTCATTGTAACTTGGCAGGATGACTCCAAATAATGTCTAGATGAGAACGTCCCATTCTGATCGCGATCATGCAGTCTTGATGGGTGCCCGAGCCCAAAAACCTTTAGCATAGGCAAAAGGTCATATTTATGGAAGGATTTCATTGTAACCTGTTAGGTTGACTCCATATAATGCCTAGATGATGACATCCCCTTCCGGTCGTGATTGGTCAGTTGTGATGGCTACAAGTGCCCGAAGCCCGAAAACCTTGAGCACAGTCTACAGGTCATATTTATGAAGGGATTTTATTGTAACTTCTTAGGATCACTCCAGATGATGCTCAGATGAGATTGTCCCCTATGGTTGCGATCATTCACCCATGATGGCTGCCCGAGCCCGAAGTCTGAAAACCTTTAGCACAGTCTACAGGTCATATTTATGAAGGGATTTCATTGTAACTTGGTAGGTTAACTTCATATAATGTCTAGATGAGAACGTCCCCTTTTGTACATGATTGGGCAACTGTGACGGCTAAAGGTGCCCGAAGCCCGAAAACCTTTAGCACAGTCTACAGGTCATATTTATGAGGGGATTTCATTGTAACTTGGTAGGATGACTCCAAATAATGTCTAGATGAGAACGTCCCCTTTTGATCGCGATCATTCAGCCTTTATGGATGCCCGAGCCCAAAAACCTTTAGCATAGGTAAAAGGTCATATTTATGGAAGGATTTCATTGTAACGTATTAGGTTGACTCCATATAATGTCTAGATGATGACATCCCCTTTTGGTCATGATTGGTCAGCTGTGATGGCTCAAGTGCCCGAAGCCCAAAAACCTTGAGCACAGTCTACAGGTCATATTTATGAAGGGATTTCATTGGAACTTTATAGGATCACTCCAGATGATGTCCAGATGAGATTGTCCTCTTTGGTTGCGATCATTTAACCATGATGGCTGCCCGAGCCCGAAGCCCGAAAACCTTAAGCACAGTCTACAGGTCATATTTATGAAGGGATTTCATTGTAACTTGGTAGGTTGACTTCATATAATGTCTAGATGAGAACGTCCCCTTTTGGACATGATTGGGCAACTTTGACGGCTAAAGGTGCCCGAATCCCGAAAACCTTTAGCACTGTCTACAGGTCATATTTATGAAGGAATTTCATTGTAACTTGGTAGGTTGACTCCAAATAATATCTAGATGAGAACGTCCCATTTTGGCTGTGATCATTCAGCCTTGATGGGTGCCCGAGCCCAAAAACCTTTAGCATAGGCAAAAGGTTATATTTATAGAAGGATTTCATTGTAACATTGTTAGGTTGACTCCATATAATGCCTAGATGATGACATCCCCTTTTGGTCGTGATTGGTCATCTGTGATGGCTACAGGTGCCCGAAGCCCGAAAACCTTGAGCACAGTCTACAGGTCATATTTATGAAGGGATTTCATTGTAACTTCACAGGATCACTCTAGATAAGATTGTCCCCTTTGGTTGCGATCATTCAACCATGATGGCTGCCCGAGCCCGAAGCCCGAAAACCTTTAGCACAGTCTTCAGGTCATATTTATGAAGGGATTTCATTGTAACTTGGTAGGTTGACTTCATATAATGTCTAGATGAGAACGTCCCCTTTTGGACACGATTGCGCAATTGTGACGGCTTCAGGGGCCCAAAGCCTGAAAACCTTTAGAACAGTCTACAGATAATAATTATGAAGGGATTTTATTGTAGCTTGGTAGGATGACTCCAAATAGTGTCCAGATGAGAACGTCCCCTTTTGGTCATGATTATTCAGCCTTGATGGCTGCCCAAGCCCAAAAACCATTAGCATGTCTGTAGGTCATATTTATGGAAGGGTTTCATTCTAACTTGTTAGGTTGACTCCATATAATGCCTAGATGATGACATCCCCTTTTGGTCGTGGTTGGTCAACTGTGATGGCTACAGGTGCCTGACGCCCAAAAATCTTGAGCACAGTCTACAGGTCATATTTATGAAGGGATTTCATTGTAACTTCATAGGATAACTCCAGATGATGACCTGATGAGAATGTTCCCTTTTGGTTGTGATCATTCAACTATGATGGCTGCCCAAGCCTAAAGCCCGAAAAACTTTAACACAGTCTTCAGATCATATTTATGAAGGGATTTCATTGTAACTTGGTAGGTTGACTTCATGTAATGTCTAGTTGAGAACAGCCCCTTTTGGACACCATTAGGCAACTGTGTTGGCTACAGGGGCCCAAAGCCCGAAAATCTTTAGCACAGTCTACAGGTCATATTTATGAAGGGATTTCATTGTACCTTGGTAGGATGACTCTAAATAATGTCTAGATGAGAACGTCCGCTTTTTGTCGCAATCATTCAGCCTTGATGGCTGCCCGAACCCAAAACCCCAAAACCTTTAGCATTGTCTATTGGTCATATTTCTGGAAGGACTTCATTGTAACCCATAAGTTTGACTCCATATAATGCCTAGATGATGACCTCCCCTTTTGGTCGTGATTGGTCATCTGTGACGGCTTTAGGGCCCAAAGCCCAAAAACCTTGAGCACAGTCTACAGGTCATATTTATGAAGGGATTTCATTGTAACTTTGGAGGATCACTCCAGATGATGCCCAGATGAGAATGTCCCCTTTTGGTTGCGATCATTCAACCATGATGGCTGCCAGAGCCCAAAGCCCAAAAACCTTTAGCACAGTCTACAGGTCATATTTATGAAGGGATTTCATTGTAACTTGGTACGTTGACTTCATATAATGTCTAGATGAGAACGTCCCCTTTGGACGCAATTGGGAAACTGATGGCTACAGGGGCCCGAAGCACGAAAACCTTTTGCACAGTCTACAGGCCATATTTATGAAGGGATTTTAATGTAACTTGATAGGATGACTCATTTTGGAATAATTTCACTGTAACTTGGTAACTTTTGTTGATATACGTTAACTGTGAGGGCCACATATATTAACTGTGAGGTCATATTAACCCACCCCTCAGATCTTTAGTACAGTGTACACCTCATATTATTTTTATCATAAACATATCATACAGGGAACAGAAATGAACATATTCCCAGTTATCACAATTCTTGTCTTATTTCATAATCCTTTCATAAACATTGAACATTATCCTTTTCATCAAACACAACACACAAGTTAAGCTACAGTGTCATTGACACTTTCATTTATATGTATTTCCAGGTGAATGATTACTGGCTCTGTCGAGCCTCTAGTTTGTACAGAACTTCTATATGAAAGTTCGGATTTGAATAAATTTGTGTCTGAATGTTTAGTAACATGCAATACATCACATATAATACAGGTTTTGTTCTCGTGCAAAAATTATGCAAATTAGGGAAACTTTGATTTATTCAGTGATACTACTAATACACATAAGTGCACACCTTCCGTGTTTCTTTTCAACCTACTCACAGTTGTTTACAATTGCCTGTAACGTAAGTGCAAGCCCTACTTCGGAACTAACTCAAGCTTTTAGAGAACTTTTCCAAACAAGTTGGAAAAGTAATAGAGGGCAAAAGCACGAAAAAGATCGAAAAAAGGGTCGAGCGAGACCAGCGCTCGAAATTACAGGTACTCTCTCTGCACACCTCTTGCGTTTACCAAGCGCATGCGCAGCAACCGTGACGTCAATTCCTTTTATTTCCTCCATTTGTACATGGTCGGAAATGTTTGTGACTCGTGCTACTTTGCTGTTTTTCTTCGTGAACAACTTATTATATGTGCTCTGCATTTCATTGTGTGCAAGTGGATTGTATCCTTTTATCAAGCTATCCAAATTGTTTTTGATTAATGTTATTTTTGATCATTATTGCTTGTTTCTTCACACTTAATCTTGTTTTTCCCCCACGTGTGAACACGACCTTTGTGCTGTTTTCCGTCGACGGGAAGCTTGATTCCATTATTTTCATTCATATAATTCCTTGTACCTCTTGCTTGCAAGTGAAGCATGTGGACGACTCTCATTCCACATGTGTCACTTGCAACAATTGCACTCAGGCCCAATCATGTGGTATTTGTGGGGTTTGGTCCTCTAAATTCGGGGCTTCTGTTAACAAGGTGGTTCTGTCCAGAGCTAGAACCCCTCGTTCTCGGGGTAAGGGTAGCCGTGCCATAGCAGACATTTCTGCTGGTGCACGTGGTGACTCTGTCACACAGGATTCTGATCTGTCTTCTGTGGCGAGTTCCTCTGACATTGCTAGTTCAGTGATACCTGACGTGGAGACCGTGGTCTCTTTGTCTTCTGATGTCATTCTTGAGGCGTCTGTTTTCGTAGAGAGCTTCTCTGAGGTCAGCTCGGTGACCCTCTCCGATCTGCCTCCTACGCCATCGACAGTTGCTGAGGAAGTTGTTATTACAGATCCTATTCTGTCTGATGGTGGCTCTTCCATCTCCTCTGGGGATGGTCTACAGTCTCGGGGGACCGAGGCTGTATCTGCTGGTGTGTCTGTGTGCTCTCAGCTTCCCCTAGCCTCGCGGCGGGGGCTGTGGGGGTTTGCTGTCTGCTCCGTCTCATCTGGCTAGGTTTGCTCCTAGTCGGTTGAGCCGGTCGGTCGCTTCGGCAGCGATTCCTCGCCCGTTGAGTGAATCGTTTATTGTTCCTCCTTCCCCTGCTAGTGTGCCGCCTAGCAGGCTGGGGTTGGGACGTTGGCATCCAGGGCCTGCTGTTCGGCAGCGGTCAGTGACAGCCCCTGTTAGCTGTCACTCTCGGAACCTTCCTCCGATGATTCCTCACTGTTTTCCGAATCTGGGTGTCGAGCGATGCTTGCCGTCGGTCTCAGAGGATGGGCAGTTGGGGCCGTCTGCCGCGCAGAGGCCAATGACAGGTTCCTGTCATTCTTGGGACAATCCTCTGGTGTCTTCTCACCGTGTCCTAGGTCCAGCTACCGATTGATGTGTGCCGTCGGTCTCTTTCGAGGATTTGCAGGCAGGACCTTCTGTTTCGCAGAGGTCAGTGATGGCCCCTGGGCATCACTACCGGGACTATCCTCCGGTGTCATCTCACTGTGTCCTTATTCTGTCTGCTGATCGACGTTCGACGTCGGTCTCTTCTGAGGATTTGGGTTCTTCTACCAGAAGGGTCCACTGGGAGGATACTCCGTCGGGCGATTCTGCTGCGACGGATTCTCAGGGTGACCTGCGACAGGCCGTTTTGGCGCTCACCTGGTTGCTTTCTGGCAACCCTCAAGTTGGCCTCCCTGTGCCTCCTGAGGCACAACCTCCTTTGGTCGGTCGCCGAGATGTCTCGCCTGGCCCCTTGGATACTGCTCAGACTTCCCAGGAGGTTTCTGCTGGTCAGCTACGTCTCCTCTGCTACGGAGGATGATGATTATCTGGAAGGTGATGGGCCCCCCTCGTCAGTCTTGGGGCAGGCTTTGGATTTCGTCTTCGACTTATTGCCGGAAGTTCAACCTTCAGACCAGCCATCTGTGACCGTCTGGCCGCGGTCCACTGTGGAGAGCTGTAACCCTGTTGAGCCTTCTAGCTCTGGGGCTTTGCATCCTCTGCAAACGGCTCAGGTTGTTGAGTCCTTCCAGGGCTTGGACGCCAAAATGCGTTCTAAGGCCCTCAAGGGTTCCTTCTTTTCTAGAGCTGATGCCTTTCTGCCTCCATCGCGGTTTCATGTTTACGATTCCGTCTGTCCACCAGTCTTCCAAGGGATGACTACTGTGGATGAGGATTCTTCTTCCCTTGGGTTAACTAAGCCTAAGTCGGCAGTTCTCCTGATGTCGGTAGTTGAATCTATGGTGGGCCTGTCCCGAGAGATGCTGGGTATGTTATCTCTCGCGGACCATGTCGTCGCTGCTCTGGCTGAATATTTTCCACGAGGGGAGTTTGATGACGCTCAGGCATCTTTTCGCATTTTGTCACAGGCTCTTATGAACTTGACACACGCTCACGCCTGTAACACGGCTAATTTGGCTGGCACGGCGGGATGCGGTGTTGGATTCTTCTCCATCCCTTCCTTCTGAGCAACGTGCTGTTCAGAGGTCTGCCTCTTTGGTGGGACCTCAGTTGTTCCATGGTTCCGTGGAAGCTGTTCGTGGTGAAGTTCTTCGTCATTCGAAGGACCAGCTTTTGCTGCGACAGCTTGACCAACCTGCTGCTGTGGGTGGTGGTTGTTCCAGACCCGCCAAGCGTGCTGCTGCATCTGCCTCGTCGGCGACATCGGCTATGCCTTCAGCTCCGTCTGCTCCTTCTGCACATAAGCGCCGACGTGGCCAGGCTCGCTGGCAGCCTCAGGCAGGAAAGTCTCAGGACTCTGTCACTTCCCGAGGTGGTTTCTCCTCTCGGGGGCCTCATCGAGGCCGCAAGTGAAGGTTCTCACCTCGATTCACCTCCAGTCTGGGGAAGGCTGTCGCTGTTTTATGACCGTTGGATAGAGATAACGTCGGACCCTTGGGTCCTTGACGTCATTCAATCTGGTCTGCGACTGTCCTTCCATCGGCACCCCAGTTTATCTCAGGTGCCCGTCCTGACTCAGGTCCCTTCCGATTCTCTGCGTCGGGACCTTCTGGTGCAGGAGATCGACAATCTCCTCTCCAAAGGGGCGATCGAGGTGGTCAGGAACACCCTTTCACCGGGGTTTTACTTGACACTTTCTTGGTGCCGAAGAAAAACGGCCAATTTTGTCCTGTCATCGATCTGAGTATCCTGAACGAGTACATTATAGCTTCTCGTTTCAGTATGGAGACTTTCCGGTCAGTTCAACGTTCAGTTCATCAGGGCGACTTTGCTGCCAGTATTGACCTGAAGGATGCCTTCTTCCATGTACCCATTCATCTGGCGTCACGGAAATACCTTCGGTTCTCGTTTCGGGATCAAGTTTATCAATTCAGAGCTCTCCCGTTCGGTTTGAACCTGGCTGCTTGGGCCTTCACCCGACTGATGTCACATGTGCTTGCTTTTCACCCCATACTCAGTCGGCTGTGACTTCGTCAGCCTACCTGGATGACATCCTCTGACGGCACCATGATGCTGCTGTTCTGGAGTTAGATGTCCGGCAGTTTCTTTGCCTGCTAGCGTCACTGGGTTTCAGAGTCAATCGCGAGAAGTCGGATCTCCTTCCTTCTCAGCGATTCCATCATTTGGGGATGGATTTCGACACTCTTCACAATGTAGTGTCGGTCCCCCATGCTCGGGCGACGATTCTTTCCTGCTTGACTCGGAACCTGCTTCAATCTTCCTCAGTCTCAGCCAGGACTTTCCTTCGGATGCTGGGCCTTTGCGGTTCGGTGACAGATCTCATTCTGCTCGGTCGCTTGTTTGTCTGACCTCTCCAACACTTCCTGTTGGATCATTGGCGTCCGAATGTAGATCCGCTGGACCTGGAACTCACTATTCCTCGGTCTCTGCTTTGTCACCTCCACCCTTGGGCCGTTATTCCCTGGCTGACACAGGGTGTTCCGTTGGATCTTCCTTTGGCCGATCGCATCCTTACTGCGGATGGCAGCGATCGGGGCTGGGTTGCGACGTTGGATCCTCTCGGTCTGTCTACTCACGGCGAGTGGGGCAGCGAGCAGGTGGGCCTTCATATCAACCAGAAGGAGCTCCTTGCTCTGCTGTTGAGTTTTCGGCTTTGGATCCCTCATCTGTCGGACTATTTTGTCCTACTTTCGAACAATTCGACAGTAGTGGCCTACATACGGAATCAAGGAGGCACACATTCGATTCCCATGTATCGGCTGTCTCGGGATCTTCTTCTGTTGGCGCGGGATGTGAACGCTTGGGTGTCCATTCGACACATTCCCGGGCGTCTCAACGTCCTAGCAGACTCCCTGTCCTGACACGACAGTGTCCTTCCAACCGAGTGGATGTTACATCGGTCGGTGTTTCAGGCGATTTGCGAGCAGTGGGGCCGTCCTCAGGTCGACCTTTTCGATACTCGCTGGAATCATCAGGTAGAGACCTTTGTCTCCCCTTGTCCTTGATCCTCTGGCATTCGCAGTCGACGCTCTGTCTCTGGACTGGACAGGTTGGATCGGCTATGCCTTTCCTCCTGCATCGATTCTTCCTCAAGTATTAGCGAAGATTCGTGCTTGCAGTTGCAGGATTATTCTGATCGCACCTCTGTCTCCACAGAGGGTGTGGATCAATCTGCTGCGGCCTCTGTTGGCAGATCGGCCGATTCATCTACCTCTACGTCGCGATCTTCTTTCCCAGGGTCATCCCAGGAAGTATCACAACAACCTGGCGAGCCTGTCCCTTCACGCCTGTCTTTTATCAGGTCCAGTCTCCGACGTAGAGGTTTTTCAAGACAAACAGTGGAGTGCATTTCTGCATCGCGGCGCCATTCCACTGGCATGACTTATGCTGCGAAGTGGAAGGTTTTCTGCTGCTGGTGTGCAGATCACAATGTGGATTACCGTGATCCGTCACTCGCTCAAATTGCGGATTTTCTGATTTTTCTTTTTGACTCCAAGGGACTCCAGCCTATTACGATTAAAGGCTATCGGTCTATGCTGTCTGATACTTTCTCTTATGTGGGAAAGCGGTGCATCGGTCGTAATCTTTTTCTCTCCAAAATCATTCGGCACTTTTCTTTGAAGAGGCCTCGAGTTTTGCGTCTTACACCCAAGTGGAACTTGGCATGGGTGTTGCATTGTTTGGAGGGGGCGCCATTCGAGCCTTTGTCTGAGACCGATATGCATTTTCTCACCTATAAGACGGCTTTTCTTCTAGCGTTTGCTTCTGCTCGACGAGTCAGTGAGCTTCATGCGCTATCTGTTGATTCTGCCTTCTTCAGAAATGAGGCTAACAGTCTCACCTTCACTACTGATTGCTCTTTTCTGGCTAAGAATCAACTTCCTGATTCAGTACCTCCTCCCATCTGCATTCGGGCTCTCCCTACTGTCGATAGCCGGAGACCTCTTCTTTGTCCTGTTCGTGCGATCAAGACTTACATTACTCGCACTCAGTTCATTAGGAGGGGTCGGAAGAGATTCTTTCTGTCTCTCATTCCTAAGAGGCAGTCTATCTCTTTCCATTCTATTTCCAGGTGGATCTGTCTTGCAATCAAGCTGGCTTATTCCCGCTTGTCTGCATCGGATCTTGTTTCGAACTGGTTTAATGCTCATGAGGTTCGTGCCATTTCTTCGTCCTGTGCGTTCTCCAATTCTGTTTCGCTCTGGGATGTTATGAATGCGGCTTACTGGAGGAATGCCTCTACCTTCTCCTCATTTTTTATCTGCCACCTTCAGCAGCAATCTGAGGACCTTTATTCTTTAGGCCCTCTCGTTGCTGCTCAGGCTGTTGTGCACCCTCGTTAAAATTGTTTTTATCGAGGTTGTGCTTCGCTCAGCCTTGTTCTTTTCAGGTGCCTTCTCTCTATCTTCTTTACAGGTTTCGCTATTGTTCTCTGCCCTCCTTGCTTTTCTTTCTGCTACTCTTGTTGGTATTGGTTATGTGATTCACCTCCTCCTATTGTTTATTCAGCCAATTGTAAACAATTGTGAGTAGGTTGAAAAGAAATTAAAATTTTTTAGTAAATTTTGTTTCTTAACATACCTACCACAATTGTTTACCGGAGGCCCACCCTCCTTGGAGATATCCTTGATATCGATGCCTCCCGGCTAAATCACAAACTTCTCGTTGGCGGAAATACGGAATTGACGTCACGGTTGTTGCGCATGTGCTCGGTAAACGCAAGAGGTGTGCAGAGAGAGTACCTGTAATTTCAAGCGCTGGTCTCGCTCGACCCTTTTTTCGATCTTTTTCATGCTTTTGCACTCTATTACTTTTCCAACTTGTTTGGATAAGTTCTCTAAAAGCTGGAGTTAGTTCCGAAGTAGGGCTTGCACTTACGTTACAGCCAATTGTAAACAATTGTGGTAGGTATGTTAAACAAAATTTACTAAAAAATTTTAATTTTTTGTTTCCAGATTCTAACTTCCCATACAGTCAGTCGATTTCGATGAAGTTTGGGTAGTAGATCACTTTCATCAATTGTGGGTCCAAGTTCGAATATGGACATTTTCTGCGCATATTTAATTAGGTTGCTGAAATTTGATTGGCTGATGGTTTCCAGACTCTAACTTTCCTTAAAATCAACCGATTTCGATGAAATTTCATATATGGATTATTTTATCAATACCAGGTCAAGTTCGAATGTGGGAAATTTAGTACCGAAAATCTGTCCGTCTGCCCCGTGCATCAATGCACCTCGGACTAAAAGCCGTATTTATGAACCGATCTTCACAAAACTTCTTGGGTATCTTTGTTATCATTGTGAGACCAGAATATGTGTTTTGGGGTTTGGTCCAAAATTCAAGATGGCCACCAGTGGCCATTTTGTTCTGAAATTGGGTGTAATCAGTTTTGTGTACAGAACATGCAATACATCACATATAAAACGGGTTTTGTTCTTGTGCAAAAATTATGCAAATTAGGGAAACTTTGATTTATTCAATGCTACTACTAATACACAGTAAGTGCACACCTTCCATGTTTTTCGTTTCCAGACTCTAACTTTTCTTACAGTCAATCGATTTCCATGAAATTTGAGTAGTAGATCACTTTCATCAATTGTGGGTCCAAGTTCGAACAGGGGCATTTTCTGCACATATTTAATTAGGTTGCTTAAATTTGATTGGCTGATGGTTTCCAGACTCTAACTTTCCTTAGAGTCAACCGATTTCAATGAAATTTCATATATGGATTACTTTTCTCATCAGTTTAATGTAGTATGTCTTATCATACAGTCTTAATTTTGAGTGATTCTCACAGTTATACTCCACATCACTTCACTTGCTTTGACAGTGACCTCCGTGAAAATAAATCTGATAACCACTGTCTGAAGCACTGTCTGTTCTGTCTCTTCTAAATAACTTCTACTTGCAACTCAACTATATTCCACTGGATGCATTAATTCCCCCTGAAACTGCTGCCCAGGGGGAGACATGAATTCACTGAATTTGCTTGTTTTTATTGAAAACATAGCATACAGGGAACAGAAATTAACATATTCCCAATTATCACAATTCTTGTCTTATTTCATAATCCTTTCATAAACATTGAACATTATCCTTTTCATCAAACACAACACACAGACAAGTTAAGCTACAGTGTCATTGACACTTTCATTTGGGTCCCTGTCGGCCGTCTGGATTCAGTTGTGTTCCCTCCGGTTCTTTTTCTGCCACCTTTCTGTCATAGTTGGGTGTGTTCTTCTACTTTCTGTATATGTTGAGTTCACCGTTTTCTTCTACTGCTCTCACCTCTGTTGTGCCCAGTATGGTTTCTTTAGGGCAATGCCTTTTGCCCTTGCTTTTGGTGCATTCTCATGGCCGTTCTATCCGCACCCGTGGGGGGGGGGGGGGGGGGGGGGAGGTTGAAGGTGAGAGGTATACCCCCTCCATGGGGGATGTGCAGCTCCTCCTGCACCCACACGGGGGGTGGAGAACGCTGTTGTTTCGGAGCCTCCGACACGACCACGTCTGGTGAGAGTTATACCCCCTCCGTGGGGGATGTGCAGTTTTTTGCCATGGTCGATACTGCGGGAACTGTTGAGTTGTCTGGTGAAGAGATGCCTGGTTCTGGGACTAAGCTCCTTCTCCAGTCGACTTATGAGGCTGTCACTAGGGTTGTGACTCCTTCTTTGGAGGCCGAGCTCGGTTGGTCTCTCCCCTTTTTCCGCCAGTTTCAACAGCTCCTGTCGTATCTGCTGCTACTGCTGTTCTGTCTACAGCATCATCAGTCACCGTTTCAGCCGGCCTCGGCTTATCCCTGCAGGGGTCTCCAGTGATGTCTGTTGTGTGGACATGGGGTATTGGCCTCAACCTTCCCTGACTTCAACTTGGTGAAGTCAGAAGTGGCTGCCGACTGAACCCCCTGCTGTGTCCTCTCAGCCATTGAGAACAGCAGTTTTATCCCTGCAGGGGTCTGCAGAGGTGTCTGGTAGTGTAGATGTGGGGTATTGGCCTCAGCCTTCCCTGTCTTCAACTCGGCGACGTCAGAGTGGCTGCCAACTGAACCCCCCTGCTGTGTCCTCTCAGCCATTGAGCACAGCAGTTTAATCCCTGCAGGGGTCCTCAGAGATGTCTGGTAGTGTAGACGTGGGGTATCTGCCTCAGCCTTCCCTGACTTCAACTTGGCGAAGTCGGAACGGGCTGCTGCTCGAACCCTCTTCTGTGGTCTCTCAGCCATCGAGTACCGCAGTTTTTCTCATTGGATTCGGATGTTCATGGTGGGGGTCACCATGAGCTCCGTGGCGTTTCTGTCCATGCACTCTGGTCCCATGGCCAGTTTTGCGGACTAAAGCTTTTTATGCAGCCTGGACTTTCTGTCCTGCAGAGGTCCGCGCCGACTCTCCTGAGTTTTCTCTCTGTAGGTTCTCGGGGTATGTCATACCCCAAAACACATCTGCCTTCAGATGTTTCGGCTGCGGCCTGTCGCCCTGCGTCGGGTGTATTTGAGGATCATGACCCTTCGCTGGTTAAATGGGTCAGGAGTGAAGCCACTTTGTTGATTCGTTCCCATGTCGAATTGTCCGACACAGTGAGCTTAGGGAGGCCCTCTCCTTGCTCACTTAGGTTCTGTCCAAGAGCCTTTGCTTCCCGCGAGGCTACGAGTGGTTTCCGGGCGCCCCCTGTGGTACCTTCTCCCGGGATTGGAAACAGGCCGATTTCTGATCCCCCTGGTTTGCCCACACCATGGGAGGCATCGGCTGGTTTGCCCATGATGGCTATGTGTCTTCCGACTCAGGGGATGAGTCCGACATACCTGACGTCTAGAGCCAACAGTCTTGGGGGCAGCTCTAGACTTTGTTTGAGTTCCTTCCAGATCTCAAACCGTCAAACCAGCCGACAGTGAGTGTCAGTCCAGCCGCGATCATCGGTCGTGCGCCTACATCTTCTTCTGGGCGCCTTCGACCGTGCCTGTCAGTACAGGTGGTTGAAGCATTTACAGCTTTGGACTCTAAGCTGAGTTCCAAGGCCATGAAGACATCGTCCTTCATCAGGGTTGACACTTTTTTGCCTCCGGTGTGTTATCGTTCCTACGATTCCGCCAATCCGTCAGTCTGCCAGACTTTGACAGTCTTGGATCAGTTCTCCAACTCCCAAGCCGGCTATTTTTCATATGGAGACTCTGGAGTCCGTGTTGGGCTTATCGAGAGAGATGCTGGACATGCTGTCTCTCTCCGATCACGTCATCTCTGCTTTGCTGCTTATCTGCCCCCAGATAAGTTTGATGTTGTTCAGGCTCGTTTTGTGTGTGCTGTCCAAAGCGCTCATGCATCTTCTCACACGCATGCCTGTAACACGGCTAACTTGGAATGAGTTCGTAGGGACGCTGTGCTGGACAGAAGCTGTTACCTTCTTGACGGGCAGCGTGCTGCTCTTCGATCTGCTTCTTCTGCGGGTCCGCAACTATTCCATGGTTCTGTGGTGATGGTCCGGGATGACTCCCTATGTCATTCTATCGATCAGCTGCTGCTTCATCAGCTTGATCAGCCTTCTGTTGGAGGCAGGGACCATCCAAAGCCTAACAGGTACCCTTCTTTCTGCTTCCTCTGCGAAGCCAAGTGCTGATCCTCCTGCCGCCACTTCTGCTTACTCACAGGGTAAGGGTAGGCATCGGCAGTAGTCACCTTGATTCGTCCCAGGTTGAGGCATCCAACTCAGTCGAGAGTGCCTCTTCCAACACAAGTCCCTTTGAATGCTACACGTTGGGAACTTTTGATCATGGAGATAGGCTATCTCCTGTCAAAGGGGGCGATCGAGGTCATCAGGAACATTCATTCAGTGGGATTTTATTCACGTCTGTTCCTGGTGCCGAAGAAGGATGGTTGACTCCAACCGGTTATCGATCTGAGTATCCTGACCCATTGTATCATTGCTCCTAACTTCAGCATGGAGGCTTTCAGGTCGGTTCGCCGCTCCATTCACCAGGGAGTTTTCCAGTTCAAGGCCATGCTCTTCGGCCTCAACCTGGATCCTTGGGCCTTCACCATCTCGATGTCGCATGTGTTAGCCTTACATCGCACACAGTCCAGGCTGTCTTCGTTGGCATATCTAGTCGATATCCTCCAGAGGCATTCCAATACTGTCTTTCAATTCACTTTATTTCACAGAATACAAATACAGTACGTTTTAAGAGAAAATGATGTTACATGAGTTGAGAAATGAGTAGATGTTTTCTGTGGGGAATGACATAGTCTTGCGACTGTCTTCCTGTCATCCCCTCGAAAAAAATAGAAAAAAAAAACATGGCATTTAAAACAAAATAAAACAAAATATAAATGTCAAATACGGCGAATGACAATTTTTTAGAAGAAAGGTAGATCTGGACAATAGATGGTTAAATTGAATAGTTCAGAACAGTGTTGGTTTATTTTGACATTTAATTCCACTGTTAGATTAGTTGTTATTCTGACCTTGTGATCAACTTTGTTTCCAACGTGAAAAATAAATTTCATCATTCCTCCATTTTAGAAGTACGGATTAGGATATGTACAGTTGCACAAACCATAGACATTTGGGGACGGGAAAAGTAAGACCCCACCCCCCTTCCCCCACCTCCACCCCCAGATACGAACTAGTTATGTGAGCAGTCGGAACATCTCGGATTTGAGCAATTTATGTTGTCACTATAAGCGTTTATGAACTGATTGGTCAGTGTTTTTTTAAATAACACGCGGGGGAGGAGTTTTAATCTTGAATCTATGTCATTCCATAATTTCGGGAAAGAGAAGTAGGGAAGAACGGCTGAGAACTGAGTGCGGGGTTTGTGTGTGGTTAGATTCCCACATTGTCTGATATTTATGCCTAAAGGGTTTTCGTACACTTGGAATGTATTATTAAAACTGACAGGGAGAGTTTTTTGAGTCCAATCGTAGATGAATAGTAGTGAATGTAATTTGTAAAGATCAGTGAATTTAAGAATTTTCAAATGTTTAAAGAGAGGCTCGGTATGAGAGTTAAACTTTTTATTTGCTATTATATGCACTGCTTTTTTCTGTAAATTCAGAATTAGTTTTGTTGCAGGTGTGTTACCCCATACAGTGATTCCATAAATTAAGTGGCTTTGAAATAACGTAAAATAGAGTACACGTAAAGTGTCAACTGGCAAAATTTTTTTCACTTTATTCAGGATATAAATAGCTCTAGACAATTTTATACGAACAGCTGCCACGTGGTGATTAAATTTGAGATTTTCATCTATGTTAACACCTAAAAATTTTACTGATTTCATTTCGCGATCATTACCAGCTACTGTGATGTTTTTATTTTTTATTAGTATTTGTGTCTGTACATGGCTATAATTCTAATTATCATTTGGTGGATGAAGAAGTAAAGCATTGGTTTTGTTAGCATTCAGTGAAAGCTTATTGGCAAGACACCAGTCACTGATTTTCGTTAATTCGCCGTTTGTCCTCTCAGTCAATAAGTTAAGATTATTTCCTGATGTTTTAGCAGTTGTATCATCCGTGAAGGATAAAACATTCATATCAGTCGATTGGGATAAGTCATTAATATATAGAACAAATAACAGTGGGCCGGGTACAGAACCTTGGGGAACACCGGTCGTAACATTTTGCAAATCGGAGGATTCATTCGTAAATTGAACAAATTGAGACCTTCCTGATAGGTAGTTTTGAAACCAGGCATTTACTATGCCCCTAACTCCGTAATGCTCAAGTTTACGCGTGAGTATTTCATGGTCGATGGTGTCAAATGCTTTTGAGAAGTCAAGGAATATGGATAAGGTGCAGTCCTTGCTTACTTTGTTGTTCGTTGTTGAAATGTAATTGATAAGATACATTATCGGGTGAAAAGTTGAATGGCCCCTTCTGAAACCAAACTGGAAATTGTAGATTATGTCATTTGCATCTAAAAAGTCCATTAACCTTTTGTGCATTAACTTTTCCAGAATTTTAGAGAAAGAGGGGAGGATACTTATAGGCCTGTAATTAGCAAAGGACTGCCTATCACCAGTTTTAAAAATTGGTATTACTTTAGCAATTTTCATTTTGGATGGTACAACTCCTGTTAAAAATAAAGCGTTAAAAATATGTGTCATGGGAACGGCTATCTCATGTATTATGCTTTTAAGTAGTTTGGGGGAAATGTTATCCAGGCCAGTGGATGTTTTTGTAGGCAAGGATCTAACTACTGATATCACTTCATTGGTACATGTAGGTAGTATATAAAATGAGTTGGAAACACTACTTTTAAGATACTCAGAGAAGTGGTGTGTTGGTCCTTCTATGTTTTGGGTTACTCGTTTAGCAATATTTATGAAATAGTTATTGAATTTTTCAGCAATCTGTTTGGGGTTGGATAACTCCACGTTATTATCAATCAATGATGATGGTAGAGGAGGAGGGGTGTCTGACTTTTTTATTGCCTTGCGAAGAATTTCCCAAGTTTTCTTAATGTTCCCCTTGTTTTCAATTATGGACTGGCTATAATAGTTTTTCTTCTGTTTTCGTAAAAGTTGGTTGAAAACTTTGCAATAAGTTCTGTAACGAATTATATTCTCGTCATTTGGGAATTTGTATTTCTTAGTAAGTAATTTCTGTTTGTTTATTGAAGATTGGAGAAGTCCGGAGGTTATCCAAGGTTCTCGTTTTATGTATCTGTTGTGGATTTTTAACGACGTCAATGGAAAGGCTTGATCAAACGCTGTGTTGAGGATTTCGAGAAATTTCTCATAAGCTTCATTGGAATTGGACTCTAGCGATACATTGCTGAAATCAGATTCGGAGAGCAGATGTTTGAATGTATTCATATTCCTAGTGTTGAAAATTCTTTTAGGAGGACAGGTAATGTTTTTGAGGTGGGTCGTTTGGAGATGTTCGATACAGAATGTGGCAAAGTGATCACTAACATCTGCAATGATTATTCCAGTAGTATTATGACTTGCTTTATTGCAGAAAATATGGTCAATTATTGTTGCCGAGTGGCTAGTAACTCTCGTCGGTTTGGTTATCCTAGGGAGGAATCCAGTAGTAAATAACGATTCTAAGTATTGATTAGTTTTGGAATGTTGATTAAAATTGAGCTGATCAATATTGAAATCACCCATAAGATAGGTTGTTGTATTCTCTGAGTTAATTTTGTCAATTAGATTTGAATATTCGGATAAAAACAAGTCTAAGTCAGCTTTTGGTGCAGTATTGGGCCGATATATAATTCCTACAATTGATCTGTTTTTCCAGTGAGTTCGATAAATAATGATTCGAACACATGAGGGATAAAAATACTCAAATCGGTCCTGATTTTGAAAGGTATGGAATCTTTAATAAACGCCCCGACACCTCCTCTACCGTCATCGCCATCAGGGCGAGAACGTAATACTAGTGGGTGGTAACCATTTAAGGCGTAAGAAACGCCTTCCTTCACACTGAAAGTTTCGGTCAACCCTATGATGTCGAATAAGTTTTCATCTTTTTGGAGGTCACATATAAGGTTCTGTAGGTGTTCAAAGTTAGCATTTAAGCTTCTACAATTAATGTTAAGGAGGGCAAAGGACTTCCTATTCATGTCGATTGTTGAGGAAAATGTTTCAGGTGAGTAGTATTTGCAGCTGTTGCCATCGGACTGGAGTGGAGTAATGGGATCATTATCGGAAACACTGTTGATCACATGGTTAAACAGAGTAACAAAGTCAAATGAGACGTCATTTTGTACTTTATCGAGAGATACCACATTAGTCATCGCTAGAAATGACACTATGGGAGAATTAATCAATTGTATAAGTTTTCAGATCTACAGTTTTCTGGTAGATACTTTGTAGTACGATTCTTCTCTGCTGTCCAGTAGCTGGTGATTTGTTTGAGTGAAAATATGCGGGTATGGCTAGGGTTAGGCGTTTTCTTTTTAATGATTCGGGTAGAGACGCTCACGCTGAAGGGATTGGGTTCAGAGCATGTCGGGATTTGGGCTAGAGAGTGGGTCGGTTAAGGATGTTCACTAAATAGGAATGAATGGTGTTCACAACATGTAGAGGTTTGGGCTAGAAGGAGGTCACAATATTCGATTAGTTCACAGGGTGGTAAGACTTTTCTATTCAAATTTAGTATCATAGCAATGGGCTGAACGGGCAACTAAAAAAGTAAACCAAAAAAAGGGTTGGCCAATTTGTACGGTTAAGAGCGGTTAGGTCCTAGCCATCCATTCATTCACATGTCCATCCAACAACTCTAGAAATCGATGGGTGAAAATCTGAATGAGTGGATATAACCATGGCCAAAGGTTCAAACTGATGAACAATGTAGTTGATATGTAACGGTCTTTCAGCATTAGAATACTATGCAACTTCAAGGCGAAAATAAAATTAATTTACCGTTCTGTATCTGTGGTTGATAATGTATGCATACTATCATCAAATGACAAAGAGAAAATAGGTGAATGGATTGACACATAAAAGTAGATGGATGGATGGATGGATGGATGGGTGGATGGATGGATGGATGTATGGATGGATGGAATGAACCTTGTAACATGATTGAATAAATGAATGACTGAATGAATGGATGAATGAATGAAAGAAGTGAGATGTTCAGTAATTTGGATGCACAAAATGAATGAATGAATGATTGAGTAAATAAATGAAAGAACAAATAAAAAATGAGTGAATGAATGAATGAAAGAATGAATGTAGATGCACGTCGTACAGCATTACAGTGAATAAGTGAGTGAATAAATGAATCACTGGTACTCAGCCCACTCAGCCCTGCACACAATCAAAGAATGAATGGATGGATGGATGGGTGGATGGATGGATGATCCAGTTTGTCAGCCTCAGTTATTGGTTAAAGCAAATGATCATGGCAAGTAGGACAGGCGAATTATATCGATAATTGAATCATGTCATTTCTGGATAGGCTCGTTTATATGTCATCGAGATGAATAAGTGATGGGTGGGTTGACTTATAAAAGTCATAAACTCGTGTGGTATAACATACATTCAACATAAATATGATTATTCAATTCTAGTAAAGGATATTCAATTCTAGGGGTTTTGAGAGAGAGAGAGAGAGAGAGAGAGAGAGAGAGAGAGAGAGAGAGAGAGAGAGCTATTGTGTTTCTACTGTTCATTCATTCGATCAGACATGCACAAATTCTTGGTTGAATGAATGATGACTGGATGAGAGAGTAGAATTGTTTAACGCTCAGATCGTAAAAAAAAAAAAAAAAAAAAATAAAGAAAGAATATTAAGCCAATCACAGACAAGTAATGTCTTGAATATGGTTTACTCGCTTAGTCCCATTTCACATGAGTCGTTTTAGTCCAAAAAGTCTGGAAGGTGTGTGGATGAATGTTGTAGTATGGAGTGAAAGGAGGATGAATGATTATTATAGTCTACATTATACAGGAGTTATCATATAGAAAATCTGGGATGTATGGATTTATGGATGGATGGATGGATGGATGGATGAGTCGATTAGAGTCAAATTGTACACGAATCGCAGAAATCGGAAATTAAGTTGATTACAGACACGCGTTATTTGAAAAGAAGAAGTACATTGAACCATGCAATCTATCACACAGGCACCCAAACATCTAGATGATGTTTGAATGGGTGATAGAATAGCTGGGTGGAAGGATGGATGAAATGTTACTCTCTGGGTTCTATTTCACACAAATTGTATTTGTCCTTTCACACAAGTTGTGATAGTCCTATGAATGAATGCGTAAATGAATGAATAAATGAATGAAGTTTGCAACAGAACGAATGAATGAATGTAGTGAGAAGTACAGTAATTTGAATGCATAAAATAAATGACTGACTGAATGAGTGAACGAATAAACAAATAAATAGTTTAGTAATGTAGCTGATATCGAGAACAAAATTGATTTACCATTCGGTCTCTGCGGTTGATAATGTATCCATTCTATCATCACTTGACAAAGCGAAAATAAGTGAATGAATTGATGTATGATGGATGGATGGATGTATAGCTGGACGACTGGATGGAATGAAATTACTAAACATGAATGAATGAATGAATGAATGAAGTGAGGAGTACAATACAATGAATGAATGAATGAATGAATGAATGAATGAATGAATGAATGAATGAATGAATGAATGAATGAATGAATGAATGAATGAATGAATGAACATACCAGTCCTACATTCAGTAGAACCAATCTTAATACACATAAGTACTTCCAATCATTTCTGATACTGATAAAAAACTTTTATTAGCAAGGGTGTTGAGGAAGATAGGGAAGAGTACAAGAAAGAGAGTATAAACAAACCAGTGATCACCTGTTCGTCATCCCACTCAGTCATGCACACATTCAAAGAATAAATGGACAGATGTTATTTGAGAAAAGAAGCACATGGAGTCGTGCAGTTTGTCACACATGCACTTCAACATTGGAATGGTGTTTGAGTGAATGAGTTGATGAATGGATGGATGGGCGAATGAATGGATGGATGAATGGACGATGGGTGGATGAATGGGTGGATGAAATGTTACTCTCGGAGTCCTGTATCACACAAATTTTTGCTAGTCCTTTAAGTCGGTAGAATGGATGGTAGGAAGGTTGGATGAAAGATTTTTGATCGTAGATTAAGTTATTTACAGACAGGTGTTATTTGAAGGAAAGAAGCACATTGACTCGTATAATCTTTCAAACATGAGCTCAAACATCACAATGGTGTTTGAGTGAATGAGCGGACGAATGGATGGATGGATGGGTGTCAGGTGAATGGATGTTACTCTCTGAGTCTTATTTTACACGAAGTCTGCTAGTCCTATAAGTCGGATGGATGGATGGATGGATGGACGGATGGATGGATGGATGGCTAAATTGGATGGATGACTCGAATACAATGTCAAATTGTACATGAATCGCAATTATAGGAAATTAGGTTATTTACAGATGTAGGGTATTTGAAGAAGAGAAGCACATTGAATCATTTAAACTATCTTACAGGCACTCAGACATCTAAATGATGTTTGAATGGGTGACAGAATAACTGAATGGATGGATGGATGAAATGTTACTCTCAGAGTCCTATTTCACACAACTTGTGTATGTCCTGTGTTCGTCTTATGAATGAATGAGTGAATGAATGAATAAATAAATTAATAAATGAATAAATGAGTGAAGTTTGCACATGAATGAATGAGTGAATGAATACAGTGAGAAGTAAGGTAATTTAGATGCACAAAATGAATGAATGAATGAGTAAATAAATCAATTGTTGAACAATGTAGTTGGTATGTAACAGCCTTTCATCAATTGAATACTATGCAACTTCAAGGCGAGAACAATATTAATTTACCATTCGGTTTCTGTGGTCGATAATATATCACATTCGTCCATCATCCATCAAATCATTTCTGAAATGATACATAAAAAGATTTGATGGATGATGGATGAATGAATGAATGAATGAATGAATGAATGAATGAATGAATGAATGAATGAATGAATGAATGAATGAATGAATGAATGAATGAATGAATGAATGAATGAATGAATGAATGAATGAATGAATGAATGAATGAAAATACACATCAAACAATATTACAAAATACAATAATTTAGACACATTTCATTCAGTAGAACCAATTTTAATACATATAGGTACTTCTATTCGTTTCTGGTATAAAGCTTTTAATTGCAAGGCTGTTGAAAAAAATAAAAAAAATAGGGGAGAGAATGCGAGAGAGAGAGAGTCTGAACAAACCAGTGATTAACTGTTCGTCATCCCTCTCAGTCATGCACACATTCAAAGAATAAATGGACAGATGTTGTTTGAAGAAAAGAAGCACGTGGAGTCGTGCAATCTGTATCACACGCACTCCAACATCGGAATGGTGTTCGAGTGAATGAGTTGATGAATGGATGGGTGGATGGATGAAATGTTACTCCTCGAGTCCTACATCACACGAATTATGCTGGTCTTTTACATCGGAAAAATGTATGGTAGGAAGGTTGGATGGATAGATATTTGATCGAAAATTAAATTATTTACAGACTGAAGTTATTTGAAGGAAGGAAGCGCATTCAGTCATGCCATCATTCACGCATGAGCTCAAGCATCAAAATGGTGATCGAGTGAATGAGCTGATGAATGAGTGGGTGGATGAATAGGTGTCAGGTGAATGGAAAGATGGATGAAATGTCCTATTTCACACAAAGTATGCTAGTCCAATAATTCGGAATAATGGATGGATGGAAGGGGATAAATGGAAGGAAGAATGGATGGATGAGTGGATGAATAAGGATGGATGGATGGGTTCGTATAGTGTCAAATCGTACAGGTGGACGTACGTCATATACAGTGACAAATTGTACACGAATGATGGATGAATGAATTAATTTAGTAAGTAGTACAGCAATTTAGATGTATAAAATGTATGAAATGAATAAAGAATGAATGAATGAATGAATGAATGAATGAATGAATGAATGAATGAATGAATGAATGAATGAATGAATGAATGAATGAATGAATGGATGAATGAATGAATGAATGAATTAAACAGAAATTAAGTTATTTACAAACATATGTTATTTTGGAGAAAAGATGCACATTGAAAGATTGAGTTTATCACACATGCACTCAAACATCAAAATGATGTTTGAATGAGTGACAGAATTAATGGATGGATGGGTAGATTGGTGGATGTATGAAAAGTCACTCTGAGTCCTATTTCGCACAAATTGTGTTAGTTCTATAGTCAGAATAATGGTTTGATGGATGGATGGATTGGATGGATGGATGGATGGATGAAGTGTTACTTACTCAGTTCTAATGTTCACAAGTTTTTGTGTTCCTAAATGTAAGAATTCTTTCACAGAAAGTTGGAAATGTCGTCTGCATGGTTAATGAGTCTAGGAGCCTTTTTGGAGTCAGATGTCGACACACTGTGCTCACGTCACTAGGGTTCAGAGTCAACGAGGAGAGGTCAGACCTGGTCCTTTCTCCATCGTTTTTGTCATCTAGGGATTGGCTTCCGTACTCAGCTGGATACGGTAGCAGTTTCCGTGGCAAGGGCTGTGATTTTCTCAGCCTTTGCCCTGCCTCTGTCCCAGTCCACACCTGCAACAGCTCGGAGTCTTCCCCTGGCTGCTCGGTCTCTGTGGTTCGGTGATGGATCTCATTCCTCTAGGTCGGCTGCATGTAAGACCTCTTCAACACTTTCTGCTCAGTTGTTGGAGGCCGAATGTTGATCCCCTTGATCTGGTGCTTCAGTTACCTGAGTCTCTTCCTCGTAACCTTCTCCTCTGACGGATGTTCAGTGGATTATGCAGGGAGTTTCCGTTGGACTTCTCCACATCCGATCGTGTTCTGACGGCAGTCGCCAGTGATCTCAGATGGGGTGTGACATTGGATCCTCTAGGTCTTTCCCTTGACCGTTTACGGGACCAGGATCCAGCAGCTCTTCACATCGACCAGAAGGAGCTTCTTTCTCTTCTTCTGAGTTTCCGGCAGTGGATCCCCCCCACCTTCCTGTTGTCTGACAATTCGACAGTGGTTGCTTACATTCGGAATCAGGGTGGCTTGCACTGTGTTCCCATGTACGAATTGGTTCAGGATCTTCTACTGCTCGCTCAGGATGTCGACATCGGAGTGGTGGTTGTTTGTCACATTCCCGGTTGTCTGAACATCCTAGCCGACTCCTGGTCCCGACGAGGCAAGTTCTTTTCCACCGAGTGGATGTGCCACATGGTGGTGTTTCAGTCACTTTGCGATCTCTGGGGTCGTCCCCACATCGATCTCTTTGTGACTTGTTGGAACCATCAGGTCGATACTTTCGTGGCCCCGTGTCCAGATGCTCTTGCTTTCACCATAGACGCTCTGTCCCTCCTTTGGAATGGTCTTGTCAGCTACGCCTTCCTGCCGGTTCCAATTCTGCCTCAGGTTTTAACCAAGATACGAACCTGCAGTTGTCGAATCTTTTTGATCGCACCCCTGTCGCCTCAGTGGGTGTGGATCAATCTGCTCTGCTCTGTTGGCGGCAGTTCCGGCACATCTCCCTCTACGTCGTGACCTTCTTTGCTAAGGTCGCCCGAGGAGGTTTCACGTTGACCCGACTTCATTGTGCCTTCGCACATATCTTTTGTCAGGTCCTGTCTCCTCTGTAGCATTTTTTTCGAGACGAGCAGTGGAGTTGTTGCTTTTCTTCTTCAGGAGGCACTCCACTGGTTTAGCCTATGCGGCTAAGTGGAAGGTCTTCTGTCGATGGTGTGCGGATCACTCTGTTGATTCTGTCACAACTTTGATCACACAGATTGCAGAGTTTCTGGTATATGTTTGATTCTTTCGTATGTAGGACAGCTTCGTATCGGCACTAATCCATGCCTCTTCAAGCTTGTTCGGCACTTTTTCTTGAAAAGGCCTATGACTTTGCAGCTTACCCCAAGATTCGATCTTTCTTGGGTGCTGCTCTGCTTGGGGGTGGGGGGGAGGGTGCCATTCGAGTTTTTATCCCAGGTGGATGTGCGTTTTCTCACATACAAGATGGCATTTTTTGATGGCTTTTGCCTCAGCCAGACAGGTTAGTGAACTTCACTCCCTCTTGGTTGACCCGGCCTTTTTCTGGAGCTCTCCCACCAGTGTTATTTTTACCCATGATGGCTCCTTTCTGGCCAAGAATCAGATAACAGACACTACTCCGCCTCCTATCTGTATCAGGACTCTTCCTTCTGTTGAGGGTAAACACCTTTTGCTCTGTCCGGTTCGTGCAATTCGCTTTTATCTCAATCAGATGCTGTTCATTTGGAAGGGTAGGAATGATTTTGTGTCTCTTTTTCCTGGCCGACAGAAGATCTCTCCTGAATCCATTTCTTGATGGATTTGTCTTGCTATTCGTGCTGCTTCTGCTCGTCTAACGACTGGCGATCGTATTACCAATCGTTTTTCTGCCACGAGGTGTGTGCATTGTCTACCTCTTGAGGCTTACACTAACTCCGTCATGTTGTTGGATGGTATGCTGGCAGCCTACTGGAGAAATGCTACTTTCTCCACTTATCTGCGACAGTTGCAGGAGCAGGCATAGGACCTTTGTACTATGGGCCCTCTTTCTTCTGCTCAGGCTGTTGTCTATCCCAGCCATTCGGCTTCTTACAAGGTCAGTTCCAGCTCTGTGCTGTTACTGCCCTTTCTGTCTGTGCGTCACACATATCCATACACCTCATCTCTCATTGACTTTTACTAATGTTTGTGATGCTATGGTTTGATAGGCCTAGGGACCTCTTCCTCTGTCAACAGTTCCAGTGCAATTGGGTTATGTGTGGGTTGGTTATGTGATTCCCTCCATCCTATTGTCTATTCAGCCTGTCGTACACAATTGTAAGGTAGGTTGATAAGAAATATAAATTTTATAGTAAATTTCCTTTCTTATTATACCTACTGCAATTGTTTACATGGCGGCCCTCCCGTCTTCTTATTTGGGTTAGAATCCTTCCTTCCCGCTGATCACATAAGTCCTATGTTGGTGGACTCAAAAGAATGACAAAAAAGTACATACAAATGATTTAAACTAAGTGATGAGCTTAGGAACTGGTTAAACTGACTGGCAAAAATTGATGTTATTCATTGATGGGCTCTAATTTAGTCCTTACAAGGATGTTACGCAAGCTTTTGTTTTTCTTATAGGCGATGACAGGTTGAAGATTCAAAGGTTCATTTAATTTAGCATTGGTAAAATTGAATTCATCTTTTAACATTTTTGCTATTTCGATATTCATTCTGTTGTACGTTAAAGTGAAAGGAATGATGGACCTCCTTTCACATTCGCCCTCTGTGTGTGTGTGTGTGTGTGTGTGTGCATGTGTGTGTGTGCATGTGTGTGTGTGTGTGTGCATGCATGCATGCGTGCATGTGTGCATGCATGCATACGTGTGTGCGTGCGTGCATGCATGCGTGCGTGCGTGCGTGCGTGCATGTGTGTGTTTTTGAGGTAGGTTAAAAAATCACACTGGCACAGACATTTCCTACTGAAACGTTTTTCTCTTTTAATATGCCGCCAAAAAATTGTTTTCATTTACAGTGGAACCTCTTTTGAGAGACCGCTCTTCCAGCCAGGGCAAAGTGGTCTCTCAAAAGAGGTGGTCTCTCAAAAGAGGGTTGATAAAATGGTAAGCTCAGGCAATAGTTGGACTCACAGGTACAGGTAGGTGTTCAATGTACATTGTACCTGTATTTTGGTGGAAAAAAAACCAACATTATTTCATCTGTATTAAATTTAATTTATTGAACTTTTATTGTTTATTTTAATATTACATGTATAATAAAATGTTTTATAATAAAATACATTGATATATTTACATGAAGAGTGAATTAAAAAACCTCTGAAAACTATATGTGTGTCATTTTATTTCTTTCCCATTTATACCCTAAATTGCTGAATTTACATTTCCTGACTGACACCGGTAATGATCGCTACTCGCCATGTGGTGTCATTTGTTGAATGCCCTGCAGTGGCCAGTGCACTGTGTAGTCCAATAATATTAGCCTTCGACTGTGCTCTGAATTTAATATTTTTTAATTTTTTATTATGTCGCACCGTCGAAGGTGCGACATAATAAAAAATAAAAAAAAATATTAAATTCGGAGCACAGTCGAAGGCTAATATTATTGGACTATGCACTGTGCAGTTCGTGTGTACTTGTTTGTTTAGTTTCGAGTGGGTGTTGAAAAAAATATTTATCGTTTATTCAAGGTTTCGAACGGCAAATGAATAATGCCAAATAAGAAAAACATGTAAAAGTAGGTACATGTACCTTGCTTAATGAAGAGCCAGTAAGTCCATCGATTTGAGTATTTAGGAAAATGTTTATCGACTGTCACATTTTTGAATATGGCTGTACAGGAAGTGGACACTGGAAGTTTACTGTTGGTTCTAGGATATTCGTACAATATCATTTCGTTCCATTTAAAACGACCACGATTTTTGAAAGGAAAAATTCTTTTTCTGATCTAAAAAATATGTTTTATCATGCCTCGGTGAGGTGTCATAAAATATATTTTTTAGACAAGAAACAATTTTATGATGAAATTTACCTAAATGCAGGATGTTGTGTACACGTATCATTTCGTTCTGTTTAAAACGACCACGATTTTTGAAAGAAAAGGTTCTTTTTCTCGTCTAAAAAATATGGTTTATCACGCCTCAAAGAGGTGTCATAAAATATATTTTTTAGACAAGAAACAATTTTATGATGAATTTTACCTAAATACGGGATGTTTTGTATTCTTTGATGAAAATTACAAATGCGTCTCACTGCGGTTTGGAAAAGAAATTGTGTATTTTTGTTTGTGTTTGCTTATTCTTTCCTAACACGCGGTGACAACAAAGAAGTCGGTTTCCGCTTTCATCATCAGCTTTCAACAGTCACAAAATTTTGTTGTTTTGATATTAAAAAAATTAAAAACAAACTCAAAGATTTAAATTTTCTTTGATTCCCAAACACTATTACTGTACAAACACAAGGTGACAAAACTGAGGTGGGTCGCTCTGCTTTTATGCTTTGTAGCGCCATCTACTGGGCCAGAAAAGATGAATTGTCCCACTTTCACCGCTGTTTATTCTTTTGAACTTTTATTGATAATGGCCATCTAAACGACCGAAAAACAAAATTAAGACAAAGATAATGATGTGAATTTCCATTTTATTTTTATTGTGATACAGGAATTGGAAAAATAAAAGCAAGGAAATACATCGAAATGATGAAATAAATAACAGAATATTTTTTTTTTCCAATCGAAGCTTGGCTTTTATCGGACCCGACTATCGTCTGTTGTCAGTGTTGACCTGCAAACTAAACATAAATTTGTCTCAGAAATTTCTTGGTCGCTTGTCGTCATTTCTCCGATCTGGTCGCTGAAAAGAGGTAAAAGTTAATATTTTTTCACAAAAATACTGGTCGCTGGTGGCGTTTGACAGGTGGTTGCTCAAACAAGGACCCTTTTAACGTAAAAGTGATCGGTACATTGGGAAGGTGGTCGGGAAAGACAGGGTGGTCGCCCAAAAGAGAGGTCGTTCAAAAGAGGTTTCACTGTACTGAACCCTGATGGGTTTCAAACATAACAAAAAATTACATAAAATTGATTTAAACTAAGTGTTGAGATTAGGAACTGGTTAAATTGACTGGCAATAATTGATGTTATTCATTGATGGGCTCTAATTTAGTCCTTACAAAGGATGTTACGCAAGCTTTTGTTTTTCTTATAGGCGATGACAGGTCGAAGATTCAAAGGTTCATTTAATTTAGCATTGGTTAAATTGAATTCATCTTTTAACATTTTTGCTATTTCGATATTCATTCTGTTGTATGTTAAAGTGAAAGGAATGATGGACCTCCTTTCGCATTCACCCTCTGATATGTTCATACCAAATGGCCAGAGGGTTTGATCCAAATTTTTTATTTATCCAAAAATCTTCACGTTTTTTTCTAAATTCATTCGTTTCTTCTAATGTATCTTTAATTGGTGGTTGTTCAATAGGATGGATTTCGAAATCGTCCAAAGAATGGCCAGGAAGGTTAAAATGTTGTGCTACTGGGGCATCAGCATTATGTTTTATATCCTGTTTGTGTCTAGTAACACGTTCTCGGAAAGGATTTTGACTTTGACCAACATACTGTTTCCGACAGCGCTTACATGTGATAAGGTAAATAATGTTTTGTGAATCACAATGGAGGGGGTTACGGATCTGATAATGATTTTTCGTTTGTTTGGAGGAAAATTCCTCTTTCTGATCAGGTATAGAAGTATGCAGTCTATAACGAGGATTGTTGCAATTAAATACCGTGCCACTACCATTCTGACGATTTGTTTAAACTACATGCATTGCTGTTCATGTTTGACTGGCATAAAGGCCATTTACCTTCTTCCTTTAATGATATGTTCAACGTAAATGACAATTCGTCAGGTAGAACAACAGACAGTCTGGACTTCTGAACATAGAAAAAACACGAAACCGTACCTTAGATAAACTTCCATTATACACGTTCCCGAAATTATGGAATGCTCTAGACGTCACTGTTCGAAATATTAACAATAGAACCGCCTTTAGACGCAAATTAACCTCCGATTTTATTTCTTCCTACTCAAATTATGTCCGGTGTAATAACCCTTATTGCCCAGAATGTACATAATAAAAATCAGTATTTTCATTAAATTACCGAAAAGAACTTACCAAAAAGAACTTATACACACAAGTTATGCTCTGTGTCCCATTCTGGTATCCTCGTCCTGTACAACCTGCAAATCCTTCGATTTGATCCGTGAAAATGCACAAATAATTTACGTGTCATGCCGACTGTCACACCGTGAGGTACCGCGGGGGGAGCCGTTCCAGTTTAAACTGAAATGGGCTGATTCACCGCTATTTGTGCCCCATCGTGTGTCAGCCGATGTGGACCTCCCATTAACAGACTTGTATTATTCCAAGATTTATACGATAGTTTATGACGGGATCTGTTGTTACTGTTTGCAACCCTGAACTGTGTTAACAATATATTAAGCAGGTTGTTTCAGGATATTAGCAATATTGAGGTACCAGTCGTCCGCTGGAATCTATAATTATTTCCCCCTAACTTATTTTTTATACGAGAACAAATTATTGGCAAAAGAATATGAACACCCATCCCTCATTAGGAATTAGACTAATTACGTCAAGTCCGATCAGTTCATCACAGTCTGTTGCGATTTTTATTTTTCTAGGGAGTATCAGGTAGACAGCCAATCTGGCTATGTCACTTCCCACGGTATGCTGAATACATTGTCTGTAAAACATTTATCTGTAAAATGTTTTTTTATATGTATACCGTAAATAAAGAATCTGAATCTGAATCTGCAATGGTCTGTTGTGTTCAATGTTCAGTGGTTCGAAATCAGTAGTTTCAGCTGGACTTTCGAGCTTTTTCAGAGTTTGAGATTTCAAGGTACGCAAAAAGCGTAGTGAGTATCCTCTCGATCTGAGTGCGCCAAATAGAGTAGAACAAGCCTCATTGAAATTTACCTTATCACTTGAATTGCGGTGGAAACGAATGAGCTGTGATTTGATGATACCTTTAAATGTATGTTGGGGATGAAATGATTTTGTGTGCAACAATTGATGTGAATCAGTTGGTTTAAAATATACTTTCTAATCTAAATGACCGGATGACTGAAATCGCTTGCCTTTATACACGGTCACATCGAGAAAATCAACAGAACTTTCACTGATAGTAGTTTTTAATTTAATGTTTGGATCATGATTGTTCAAAATTTCTAAAAATTCATCAAAATCTTCTTTTGAATGTTCCCAAATAATAAAAATGTCATCTAAATACCTGAGATATACGAGAGGATGCTTTGCGCATTTGTTTAAGGCATTTTCCTCCCATTCTGCTACATAAATGCTTGCAAAATTAGGACTGAATCTTTTACCCATAGGACAATCCATTATTTGTAGAAAATATTCTCCATTGAATTGAAAGTCATTACCTTTTAGCTCAGCTCTAAAAGATCCAATATTTGTTCATCCGGGCGTTTTGCATCCGGATATTTTTCAAATGCACTTTTAACAGATTTAACACCTTTATCAATATCAATGTTCGTATACATACTGTCGATATCCAAAGTAGCCAGAATTGCATTTTTCGATATTTTCAATTTCAAAATTTTTGACAGGAAATCCTGTGTATTTTTTAGATAGCTCGGATGTCTATTTGCTATAGGTTTCAGATGATAATCAATTAATTCTGAGATCGCATAAGATTCTGAATTACAATCTGATAACAATTGGCCTCCCGGGTGGAGTTAAGTCATCTATCCATGAAGAACGGTCCTTGTGGATCTTTGATAGGATATAAAATTGTCTTGTTTGAGCACAGAGCTTTGCTGTTAAATATTTCAATTGTGTTTTGGTAATGTGACCTTCGTCGAGAAATTTTAAGATCTTATTGAATTTTTCGATATTACTAGGCCAAATAAGTGAATCTATTTTCTTATAATGTTTAGTATTGCTGAGTTGTCTCATGTCTTCCTTTATATAATTATCCCGAGATAGAACAACTACTGACCCACCTTTGTCGGCTGGTTTAATTACTAATTTCTTATTTTTTCGAAGTTTCGTGAGGGTGCTCCGTTTACCAGCTGTTAAATTGTCTTTATCAGAGAGAATGTTCATGGTAAACACCTTTTGGATGATTCGTTTGCTAGCCTCAATAATTTCGGGATCTACTTCACTATCTGGAGGTGACCAACCAGATGGTTCTGTAAAAGGAAGTTTCCGACCGCTGGAGTTTCTAAAGCGGTCTGCTAATTTCATTTGCCTAAGAAAATTACAGTTATATGATGGTAAATTTGTTTGGGTTACCAGTTTTAGGCTTAGGTGCTTGTATAAAAGTTAAACCGCGATCTAAAGGCCACAGTCATCAAACTTCACACAATTATAAAGGACCATGGGTGGATGTGTCACACACCATAGCTGGGTTCGTACCTTCAAGGTTAAGGTCACATTTCAAGGTCACATTAAAAATTGGTCAATATTCTCGTGTCTCAGCCATAACTCAGAAACGAATCATAGTATAATTGTTAAACTTTTTACAAACGTTAAGGACAGTCAGAAGGTGTGTTGCGTATAATAGTTTCCACCGCATCTGCAAGGTGGAGGTCACAATTGACCTTCATATGTTCAGGGTCACAAATCGTGTCTCAAGCATAACTCCAAAACTGTTAGGGCTACAATCATCTAACATCGCTCAATTATAAAGGACAACAGGTGGATGTGTCACACACCACAGCCAGGTCTGTAAGGTCAAGGTCACATTGCAAGGTCACACTGAACATGGTTAGGGCCACAGTCATCAAACTTCACACAATTATAAAGGACCATGGGAGGATGTGTCATACACCATAGCCGGGTTCGTAGCTTCAAGGTCAAGGTCACATTTCAAGGTCACACTAAAAATCGGTCAATATTCGTGTCTCAGCCATAACTCCAAAACGAATCATAGTACAATTGTTAAACTTTTTACAAATGTTAAGGACTGTCAAAAGGTGTGTCGCATATAATAGTTTCTGCCGCATCTGTACGGTGAAGGTCACAAGGGGGGGGGGGCATGTGTTACCTTAGTAACATTTTTCTTGTTTTGAATGCGCTTATTACTTACAAAAATAATTCTTAGTGAATTCTACTTCCACTTATGTTGATTTCTCCCCTTAACTTTGCGTGCTGCGGGTACGCAAACACAGCCCATTTTATCAAAATTTTGATGTTTGAAAACCTGCATAGGGTTAACATATGCTTACTGGAATATTTTGTACATGCAATTTGTAATGTTGTCACAATAAGATCTGAGAATGGACAATTTTTCTTGAAAATCTGTGTGATGTTTTTAGAGAAATCCTCGGATAACATGAATTTTTAACCTTTTGAGGGGTATCTCTCTGTAACCAGCTCTAAACTGGTTAATGCTTGGTTTTATGAATACCTTCATTACTTACAAAACTGATCCACGGGAAATTCCACTTCCAATGAAGAGGTTATGTTTATCTCACAGGTACACATTGGGTGCAATGGGTACCCAAGAACAGCCCATTTTCTCAAAATTTCTATGCTTTGCAGCCTCTGAAGGGTTAACAAACGCTTACTGGAATATTTTGTCCATGCAACTTGTAATGTCACTTGAAGGCCTGCAAATAGTCAATTTTTCTTGAATACTAGATTTTTAGGAGAACTCCGCAGAAAATGGGAATTTTAAGCTTTTAAGGGGTACATCTCCTTAACCAGGCAAAAATGGGTTAAGACCTCGATTTTTGAATACCCGTACTACTTACTAAAATTTTCCCCATCAGTTTTGCGTCCGGTAAAAGAAGTTATGTTTCTCTATGGTATTCCCATTTGTTGTTGTTGGTGTCCAAAAACAGACTATTTTTTCAAAATGTTGACATTTAGCAGCCCATGGAGGGTTAACAAATGCTTACCGGAATATTTTATCCATGCAGCCGGTAATATGACACCAAGACATATCAATGGCCAATTTCTGTTGAAAACTTACAAGATGTTTGTAAAAAAATCCAGGGAAAACATGATTTTTAGCTCAACTTTGTCGAAGCCAAATTTGAGCTTATGCCATGGCCAGTCGTCCGTCGTCCATCTGTCCATCTGGCCGTCTGTCCGTCTGTCCATCAACAAGCCGTCTGTCTGTCAACAATTCAATACGGCTCAGGCTAGAGGCCGTGTTTATGAACCAATCTTTACGAAACTTCTTGGGTACCTTTGTTATGACTGTGGGACGAGAATGAGTGTTTTGGGGTTCGGTCCGAAATTCAAGATGGCAGCCAGCCACCATTTTGTACCGACGATGCAGAAATCTGTTTTTTGCACAGAACTTCCATATGAAAGCGCTGATTTGAATAATTTTTTGTATGAATGTTTAGTACCAGGGATACATCACATATAATATGGGGCTTTTTCTGGTACGTAAATTATGCAAATTAGACTAACTTTGATGTATTTAGTGTTACTTTCAGCACTGTCAGTGCAAATGCCAATATGGCTCGGGCTAGAGGCCGCACTTATGAACCGATCTTTACGAAACTTCTTGGGTACCTTTGGTATCACCTTGGGACGAGAACGAGTGTCAAGATGGCTGCTGGCAGCCATTTTGTTCAAAATTAGAGGCAATCAGATTTTTGCGCAGAACTTCCACATGAAAGCTCAGATTTGAATAATTTTTTGTGTGAATGTTTAGTACCATGGGATACATCACATATAATACGTTTTTTTTTCTCGTGCAGAAATTATACAAATTAGATGAACTTTGAATTTTTCAGTGCAACTTACACACAGTAAGTACACATGTCAATATGGCTCGGGCTAGAGGCTGTATTTATCAACCGATCTTCACGAAACGTCTTGGGTACCTTTGTTATCTCCGTGGAATGAGAACGAGTGTTTTTGGATGTGGTCTGAAATTCAAGATGGCCACCAGCAGCCATTTTGTACCAAAATTAGTGCAATCAGTCTTTTGTACAGAACTTCTGTATGAAAGTTCTGATTTGAATAAATTTTTGTATGAATGTTTAGTAACATGGAATACATCACATATACTATGGGTTTTTATCTCGTGCAGAAATTATGCAAATTAGATGAACTTTGATTTATTCAGTGCTACTTATACACTGTAAGTGTCAATACGGCTCAGGCTAAAGGCTGTATTTATCAACTGATCTTCAGGAAACTTCTTGGGTACCTTTGTTATCACCTTGGGATGAGAACGAGTGTTTGTGAGTGCGGCCCAAAATTAAAGATGGCTGCCAGTGGCCATTTTGTACCGAAATTAGGTCCAGTCAATTTTTTGTCACAACTTCTATACAGCTCGTATTTATGATCTTCACAAAACTTCTTGGGTACCTTTGTTTTCACCTTGGGACAGGAATGAGTGTGTTTTGGGGTGCCTTTGTTATCACTGTGCTATGAGAACAAATATTTTGGGGTTCAGTCAGACCCACTCTGGGACTCAAAAATTTCTTTTCTAGTTTAGCATCTGACTGTCACCCACCTTTACAATACTTTACCTATACATTTGTTACAGGCTACGGTCAGTATTTATGTACAGGCCGTTACAATACTTTATATGTACTTTTGTTATCAGGTCATTACCTAGATGTTTGTCATTGCTGTGTCACATACTATGCATGTACATGTCTTGACAAGTTGAGCTACAGTGTCATTGACACTTTCATTTTAAGCTTTTAATGGGTATCGGTATTAACCACCCCAAAAGGGGTTAACGCTTGGGTTTTTGAATACCCTTATTACTTACAAAAATGGTCCTCAGTGAATTCCACTTCCAACAAATGAGATTATGTGTATCTCTCTGGTATAGATTGCGTGCTGTGCATGTCGGAAAACTGCCCATTTCAACAAAATTATGATGCTTGGCAGCCTGTAGAGGGTTAATAAACGCTCATTGGAATATTTTGTCCATGCAAGTTGTAATGTCACACAAAGACCTGCGATTAGTCAATTTTTCTTGAAAACCTGCAAGATGTTTTTAGAGAAATCTACAGAAAATGGGAATTTTAAGCTTTTAAGGGGTATCTCTTCTTATTCTGCCAAAAATGGGTTAAGACTTCAACTTTTGAATACCCTTACTACTTACAAAAATGTTTCCATATAAATTTTGCGCTTGATAGAAGGAGGTACTTTTCTTTGTGGTGTACCATTTGGGTGCTGTTGCTGTCCAGAAACAGCCCATTTTATCACAATCTTGACTTTTAGCAGCCCGTGGAGGGTTAACAAATGCTCACCGGAGTATTTTGTCCATGCAACTTGTATTGTCACACCAGGTCCTGCAAGTGGCCAAGTTTTCTTGAAAATCTACAAGACTCGTTTAGAGAAATCCACAGAAAACATGAATTTTTTAGCTTTTGAGGGGTATTGCAGTTTAACCAGTCCAAAACAGGTTAACTCTTGTTTTTTTGAATACCCTTATTACTTACAAAAATGATCCACGGTAAATCCCACTTCCAATAAATGAAGTTATGTTTATCTCCTGTTTATCATCTGGGTGCTTTAGGAGCCCGAAAACAGCCCATTTCATCAAAATTTCGATGTTTGGCAGCCTGTGGAGGGTTACCATATGCATTGCCTAATATCTCTTGTATGTGAATGGTCGTGTCACAGACAGGTCTAATGATAATGAATGTTTAAAAAAAATCTACAAGACGTGCTTCGAGAAAGTGCCGATAAACCCCAATTTTGGCAGTTTTTTGCCAATTCTGGTGAAATATGAGTTAAATCGAAAATTCCACTTCGGTAAATTTAGATTTTGTGCTCCTCTATGAGTGTGCAAAATTGTGCGAAAATCGGTTCGAAAATGTCTTCTGAATCGTACGGACAAGATTTGTGGAAAAATAAAAAAATAATCTGTAAAATAACAAGAGTCTTTTCCAGAGGGAAAAGCCTAATAACAGGTGGAAAAAGTATTCCATTAGCACATTCTACAGGCTGCATCTCTCACCAATCTTTTTCAAATTTCACATGTAGCTTTGGTGAGATGTCTTGATGGGAGCTATCAAATTTTTCTGAATTTCGTAGAAAAACATTGCCACCAAGTGGCCATCTTGGATTTGGTATATAAATTATCAACAATCCCATTAGCACACCCCTCGGGCTGCATTCACGGCATCTTTTTCGAAATTTCTTTTGAAGCTTTGGTGTGATGTCTAGATGGGAGCTATAAAATTTTTAGCTTAACTTGACAAAGTGAAGATAAGCTATAGCCATCATGTGATGCATGCGGAAGTCTGTGAGTTTGTCAGTCTGTTCACATTTTCTTTGGCACAGGCTACACCCCATAGTTCTTGTCCGATCATCACAAAATTTCATATGCCAGTTCGAGGTCACATCTAGATGAGAACGTCCACTTGTGATGGCCGCTGGGGCACGTTACCTAGATTCCTTTAGCACAGTCTACAGCTTACATTTATAAACAAATTTCATTGCAAATTTGTAGGATGACTCAGTATAATGTCTAGATGAGAACGTCGTATTTCGGCTGTGATCGGACAACCATCACAGCCACACAGGCACGTAACCTAGATTTGTTTAGCACAGTCTACAGTTCTTATTTATGAAACTTGGAAGGATAACTTGGTATGATGTCAAGATGAGACTGTCGTATTTTGGGCATGATCGGTCAGCCATTACTGCCGCCTGGTCACTTGACCTAGATCCCTTTAGCACAGCTTTATGTTATTTTTATGAAGGGATTTCATTGTAACTTGGTAGGATAACTTGGTATATCTAGATGAGACTCTCCTATTTTGGTCCTGATTGGTCAACCATGACTGCTGAACCGTCACATGACCTAGATTATTTTGACATGTCTACAAGTTATATTTATGACGGAATTTCATTGTAACTTGGTAGTATGATTCATTTTTGAATGATTGCACTGTAACTTGGTGTCTTTAGTTGACATATGTTATGGCAGCATCAACCCAGGTCTTAATTCTTTAGTACAGTCTACACTCAAATTATTCATATTAAGAACTTAGCATACAGGGAACAGAAATTAACATATTCTCAATTATCACAATTCTTGTCTTATTTCATAATCCTTTCATAAACATTGAACATTGTCCTTTTAATATGGAGGGATTTCATTGTAGCTTGTTAGGATGACTCCGTATGATGTCTGGATGAGAACTTCCCAATTTGGTCACAATCTGTCAACCGTGACAACTACTCGAACCCAAAATCTGAAAAACTTTATCACAGTCTACAGGTCATATTTATGGAGGGATTTCATTGTAACTTGGTAATATGACTCCAGATAATGTCTAGATGAGAACGTCCCCTTCTGGTCGTGACCATTCATCTGTGATGACAGCCCAAAACCTTTAGCACAGACAACAGGTCATATTTATGAAGGAATTTCATTGTAACATGGTATAATGTCCAGATGATGACGTCCCCTTTTGGTTGCGATTGGGTCAACCATGATGGCTACACATGCCCGAAGCCTGAAAATCTTTAGCACAGTCTCCAGGCCACATTTATGAAGGGATTTCATTGTAACTTGGTAGGATGACTCGGTATAATATCTGTATGAGAACATCGCCTTTCAGTTGCGTTCGGTCGATCGTGACTGTGACATTGGCCCGAAGCTCAAAAACCTTTAACACAGAATACAGGCCGTATTTATGAAGGGATTTCATTGTAACTTGGTACGATGACACCGTATAATATCTAGATGAGAACTTCCTCTTTTAGTCGCAATCTGTCAGCCGGGCTGGCTGATGGAGTCTGAAAACCTGTAGCACAGTTTACAGGTCATATTTATGAAGGGATTTCATTGTAACTTGGTAGGATGACTCAGTATAATGTCTGGATGAGAACATTCTATTTTGTCTATGCTCGGCGATCTGTGATGGCTACACAGGCCTGTGACCTAGATTTGTTTAGCACAGTCTCCAGTTCATATTTGTGAAGTGATTTCATTGTAACTTAGAATGATAACTCGATATGATGTCTATATGAGACTTTCCTATTTTGGTCACGATCAGTCAGCCATTACCGCCTCCTGGTCACATGACCTGAATTCATTTGAGTACTGTGTACAGTTTCTTTTTGTGAAGGGATTTAATTGTAACTTGGTAGGATAACTTGGTACGATATCTAGATGAGACAGTCCTATTTTGGTCATGATCGATCAACCGTGACTGCTGAGCCATCATGTGATCAAGATTCCTTTAGAAAAGTCTACAGGGTTATATATATGAAGGGATTTCATTGTAGCTTGATAGGATGACTCTTTTTGGAATAATTTCACTATAACTTGGTAACGTCGGTTGACATACATTAACTGTGAGGGCCACATTAACCCACCCCTCAGTTTTTTAGTACACTGTACACCTCAAATTATTTTTATTGAACACATAGCATACGGGGAACAGAAATTAACATATTCTCAATTATCACAATTCTTGCCATATTTCATAATCCGTTCATAAACATTGAACATTATCCTTTTCATCAAACACAACACACAGTCAAGTTAAGCTACAGTGTCATTGACACTTTCATTTGTTCATATTGATTGATATTGTTGCTGTTTATTGGAGAGTGCTTTGAGGCTCTGCACAAATTTTTACAAGCCAAATACATATGAAACAGATATCTACCACTTAACTGCTAGAATGCTAAATTATATTTGGTTATCAGTATTTGTCCACATGTCTTTACTTTGCTGCAATTCAGGGGGAAAGTGCCTGCAGGCTGGCACTTGCCCATGAATTGTAACAAGGCTAATCCTGATAGACAAAAGGGGTGCGCAGTGGCGTTGCGGTAACCAGTTCTCGTCAGATCTCCGAAGTTAAGCAACGTCGAGCCCAGTTAATCCTCGGATGGGTGACCGTCTGAGCGATCGTTTCGGACTCCCGCGTTGTATCCTTGGGCAAGGCACTTACCGTATATGTCCGTGTATAAGTCGCACACCAAACTCACACTTGGAATTCCTCCCTTTTGCCTAAAGCCCATGTATAAGTCGCATGCCCATTTGTAAATATATGCAGTCAAAAAGAATTAGTTGCAAGTTACGTTTTGCCAATTTGGGGCAGTTTGGGATGCAACTGAAATAGGTAAGTTTTCAAGAGTTACCACGTGGTGAATAAGATAAAAGAATAAAGGAAAATTATTATTAAAGATTTAAAAAATACTCGCATTTATTTGTTTTTCATTGCTTGTTTATCACCCCAATGTCTTCATCCCTGTCAAGAAAATCCAACGCTCGTTTGTGACTGAAACTTCAAAGTTTCAGAATCAGAATGCCATTTGTGCCGTAACCTGCACAGTTATTGTGATTAAGTTGTTTTTTCCGGAACATTCTGGAAAAACCAATAAAAATACAACAAATGTGCAGGTTACAGCGCAAATTGTTTTCAAATTGTTGTCCCACTTAAGCATTGTTGGTGCTATTGAAACTAACTTTACCTGGTGCATATGTGTGTAATTTATAACAAGACATTACACATCAGTGAAATGGGTTCATAAATACTTCTCTCCAGGTATTGCTGGCATACATTTAATGTGTTATTATTTATTTTTTCGTTATTTTGATGATTTTGTATTTTTTTTTTTGGTTTCATTCATATTGGCCCCACAAACCCGTTGATTTCCGGTACACGCACTGATGTAAACACATGGGCCGATTGAACAACGACGACTAAATAGAATATTTCTTTATTATTATTTATGGATAAAAGTAACAGAAAACACACGTAATATTTTATTTTTTTTCCGAGGAATTTAAACTGAAATAAAATGAAAATAATTTGGGTGAATCTGCACTCAGTCAAAAGTACACGATTGTACTGTCTGTTATACAATTGACAAACGGTAGGAACAACGTTTGTTCGAAGAAGTCAGTCCCCCTGAAAATTCTCTGAAACAAGTCGTACCCATGTATAAGACGCACCCCCGATTTTGACATAACATTTCAGGTAAAAAAGTGCGACTTATACACGGACATATACGGTAACCCCGATTGTCCACATGGGGGCACAATGGCGCGGTGTACTAAGGCATACTGCACGTCGATGGTGCGCATGTCTTCAACCAATCTAACCCTGTCTGTACTGCAGTGTGGAGTTGCAATGTTGGGGAGCTGGCAGCTGCTCGTCGTTGCTTGGTGGTTCTCTCCAGGTACTCCGTCTTCCTCCACCCGCAAAACTGTCACGGTCATGATTAGCCATTGTGCATAAGTATATGACCGCAAACACTAATAAATAAATAAATAAATAGATAGACAAAAGAATTTCACCTAAAAAATAATATGAAGTTCATCAACAGAATATGAAGCCTTTAAGTTTTTGTACAGGAACTTCCGAATAGAGCTCAAATATGGGCTTCCACCACATTGCCAGTTGTTAAAAAAATATATATTTGCAAGAATAGCACATAATTTTACAACAAGATTGTCACCACTGTTTCAAGTAACATCATTTCAATTAACTCTTGTATTCTTTCCCTTTCTGTTTAGTTGAGTCTTTCTGGCATCTTTATTGAGCTGAAGAAATTTGTCATGTCACAGAATTATTCACTGTTTTTTACAGAAAAGAGTTTCCTGCTCTGTCAAATACATACATGGTTTTGAATCTGAATTGAAAATGGTTAATTTTCTTTTGTTTTTCAGAATTGTAGTGGTTTTAGATACAATGATAAAAGTTTACACTTTTACACAGAATCCACAGCAGTTACATGTGTTTGAAACCTGTCATAATCCCAAAGGTAAACTGAAATAAACACAAATATTTTGTTGAATTCTTCATTGCTTGGAGTCGTGCTTGGACTCCATTTTAAAAATATGGAAACCATTATTTTGGTATTTATGTGGAATCACTTGACTTAACATCAGTTTCTATGCATTAACATTATCCAATCGTTAAGGGTCTAGTTTGCACTGCCGTTCCTTTGTATGTCAGACAAGATGCCCCATTAAACTAACATAGAGGAAGTTTTTCAAACAGTAAAAAACCCTGCAGTGATTTCTAGTCATTTTTTGGGTTTACTATTTAGGTAGACTAAATTTGGCTTGAAATCACTATCCAGGTGCCAGATTGGGGAGTGTTGTAAATTGTCTGAAATTGTCTTTACCCCTCAAAGATTAAGTGCAGTTTTTAAACCCCCATTTCAAAGAAGTAGGTGCTTTAGTGTCATTGTCATGTAAGTCTGTGTAACATTACTTACATATTTCCCTATGTCCATCTGTCCATACAAAATTTTTTGTGTGCAACTTCTCTTACATTCAGAAACCAATGTTGTTGAGCTTCTCAAACATGATCACTGGTAATTAAACATGCACATATTGAAAAAAGGTCAAGTTTCAGTGTTTTTTAACAATTGAATTCCTTTGGAACTTGGATTTAATATAGATTTCCTCATGAAATTCTAGTGTGTTCAACTCCGACAATTATGGATCAAGTTTGGTGAAACTTTTTATGCACAATGATTAGCAAGTTAACACATACATATTCCAAAATTTTTCAGCTCTGCCGCTTTTAAACAAGTTATCATCTCTTGAACTTGGATTTAACATAAATCTTTACTCCCAACATTTAAGAATTGATTTCCAAGGAACTTTGTATCCATGATGACCAGCAAGTGGACATGAGCATTTTTCCCAAATCTTCAAGCTGTGACAAGTTGAACCAAGTTTTCTTTCCTCAAATTTAATTTAATATAGATCTCTACATGAGGTTCTTGAGGGTGTAATCATACATTTTGAACAAATTTTGATGAAAACAGCAGTGTGAACAAATCACATGTGCTTATTTAAAAAGTTTGAAGCTCTGACTATTTGAACTTGGTTATTTTCTTTTGAACTCATTTTTTAAAAGGACTTTATTATAAAATTCTTGTGTGTGTGACTCCTGCATTTATGATAACATTTGGATGAAACCTTTCATACAGGATGACTAACATGTTCAAATGTGCATATTCTTACATTTTCAATATGCGTTTCAATATCCGAAAAGTTAGACTTTTTTGTAAGCATGGAAAAGAAAATTTCTTACCTGTTTTACATTTTACATGAGTGGAGACTATCACCGGTATGCTGTAGTTTCTATATTTCTATGGGAGGTCCTCTACAAATGATCCTCATTTTGTTCCCGTTGGATGAAAAACATGGCTTCCAGAGGCATTCTTTGATTCTGGTTGGTGGATTTTCAAAAATCTTCTTCTCTGAAACCGCCAGCTCAAATGTTTTGAAACTTCACTTAAATGATGACTGGCCCCCCCCCTCTAACAATGATCGTCACTTAATGTTGATTGGGTTACAAACATGGCCACAATTGCGGCTTACAGTTACAATAGAAACCCTATTGGAAATTGTATTTTCTTATTACAAAATGAGGAATTTTCTTTAAAAATATTCTTGGGCTCACTGTGGGAGCTTGAATTGTAACTTAGTTCAAAATGAGGAATTTTCTTAAAAAATCTTCTTCTTCAGATCCAGCAGTCGGATTGTTTCGATATATGGTGTGCAGCATCCTTGGGGGGGGGGGGGGGGGGGGGGGGGGTATTCAAGTTTGTTAAATCTAAGTCCCTGGGTTCATATTTGAACTTCATTCAATATGAGGAATTTTTCTTTAAAAATCTTCTTCTTCAGATTCAGCAGTCGGAATGTTTTGATATTTGGCATGCAGCATCCTGAGTGGGGTGAGATTCAAGTTTGTTGAAGCCATGTCCCTAGGTTCATATTTGGGCTCACTGTGGGAGCTCGAATTGTAACGTAGTACAAAATGAGGAATTTTCTTTAAAAATTTTCTTCAGACCCAGCAGTCGGAATATTTTGATATTTGGTATGCAGCATCCTTAGGGGTGTGAGATTCAAGTTTGTTGAAGCCAAGTCTCTGGGTCCATATTTGGGCTCCCTGTGAGATCCTGAATTATAACTTAGTTCAATATGAGGAATTTTTCTTTAAAAATCTTCTTCTTCAGATTCAGCAGTCGAAATGTTTTGATATTTGGCATGCAGCATCCTTAGTGGGGTGAGATTCAAGTTTGTTGAAGCCATGTCCCTATGTTCATATTTGGGCTCACTGTGGGAGCTCGAATTGTAACTTAGTACAAAATGAGGAATTTTCTTTAAAAATCCTCTTCTTCAGATTCAGCAGTCGGAATATTTTGATATTTGGTATGCAGCATCCTTAGGGGTGTGAGATTCAAGTTTGTTGAAGCCAAGTCCCTGGGTTCATATTTGGGCTCCCTGTGGGATCCCGAATTATAACTTCATTCAATATGAGGAATTTTTCTTTAAAAATCTTCTTCTTCAGCGGTCGGAACGGTTTGATATTTGGCATGCAGCATCCTTGGGGGGGGGGGGGGGGGGGGGGGGGGGGAGGGGGGGAATTATAACTTCAATATGAGGAATATTCTTCTTCAAAAATCTTTTCTTCACATCCACCAGTCAGAATCTTTTGATATTTGGAAAATGGCATCCCACTGGATGTGAGATTCAAGTTTGTTCAAGCCAAGTCCCTGGGTTCATATTTGGGCTTCCTATGGGAGCCCGAATTATAACTTAGTTCTATATAAGGAATATTCTTTAAAAATATAATTTTTTTAGATCCACTGGTCTGAATCTTTGGATATTTGGTATAAGCTTGCTTTTCTGAGGAGGGGCAGAATTCCCTGGGTATTATATTCAGGATACCATGTCAGGTGAGCACCCTCAGGTCCCCTGGGGTCTCTTGCTTTATTTACATACTATGTGCATTTATGCACATCCTCTCCACACAAGACATAACAAGACAGCACAAATTAAGACAGTACATTACAAAAACCCAACAGAATTGGCCACATGAAAGTGAACATGAAATGAAGTGCTTGAAGAATAAGCACATGACATGAATTGATTGATTGGTGATGATTAGTGGAGATTGACCCAAAGATGACCCAATTACAGACATTTCATCTTCAGGACGATTTCCACCAATCCCTGTAGTCGCTGACTATGTCTGTATATTTTATTTGCCAAGACTTGAACTTGACCCACACAGGTGCTACCCATAGCAACACACACACATAGCTATAGTAGACTGTAAAATTTTACATTACCGAACAAAATCTTATCACTATTAACTGAGTGATTAATTACTGACACATACAATTAATGGACGATATGACCACCATGCAATTATTCATGGTAAAAATTATTGTGGTGCAATGACAACGTTCCACATAGTCCCTCAATAATCTGTGCCAAGATGGAAAGATCTCTAAATGTGATCCTTTCACCATGAAGCAGCACCTTGACCAACTATGTGATAATTTACTATATACAGAAAAACTTTAACCAAATTTTTAAGTAAGAATTTATTTCTTCCCTGCACCAAGTTACAAATTAACCGTGTAAGCTGAAATACCAATTTTTCTATCACTTGAAAATTACAAACTTGTGATACACATCTCCCTCATCACTGTAGTTTGAGGTGCATGCTGAAGAGAACCCCAAAAGGGATCCCTCCAACAAAATGTCGCACATCAAACTAAGGTGATCTAGGGAATTAAATAACAGAGTATGGGTTATAAAATCTAGTATTGTAAAATTGATGTTCATTTTCTAATGGCTGAAACAGAGCTCAGGAAATATATTTTTGTATCCCTCTACTTTCTATTTCCTAAATGTGTGTAGCAACAATCTGAAGTTTTATTGTCTAGCTACACTATTGTAAATTTATTATTCACACACACACCACATACCATTGATAGTTATTTTATAAATTTGTTCCTAACTGACTGTGACATACTAATAAAAGGACTAGAGATACTTGTACAGTTATACTTGGTACATTTAAAAGTGCAGACTAGGCCAACCAATATACAACTTGCCAGGTATTTCCTAATGATAAACATGAGTAAACATGGTCGGGTCTATCACTATTTTTAAATAAATAACTGGATTAATAACTGACAAGTAAGTACTTGGACAGCATAGGCGTATGCAACTTATATAATTATTTACATTTTTAACACATGGAATAGGGGAATAATCAATAATGTACCATTAATTATACCCCCACTTTCGAAGGAAATGGGAGTATACTGGATTACATGCATCCGTGCGTCTGTGCATCCTGTCCCTCTGTCCATCTGTGCATACGTGTGTGAGTCCGTCCGAGAATATTCATAACTTTCATAACTTAAGTAAATTATTATTTTCTGTAATATTTGTTGGTCATAGGTATGTCCACACTAGTTATTTTTTTTTATCTTTCTGAAGGGAGCTAAACTTATAACTTGCCGTCCGTCGTTTGTTGTCGTCCGGCGTCGTGAACATTTTTCAAACGACTTCTCCTCTGAAACCGCTAGGTCGATTTGCTTGAAACTTGGTATGGATGTTTATTACCATATGTCAATTCAAGTTTGTTCAAATGAAATGGACATGCCCACTTGGGGCTCCATATTGGTATAACTCCGATAGCAAACTATGTATATTAGAGAAATTACTAAAAAATCTTCTTCTCCCGCACAAGTGTGCAGAATCATTTGATATTTGGTATACAGCATTATGGGGTGGATCTGATTCAAGTTTGTTCAAATCGGCTCCCTGGATTCATATTTGGGCTCACTATAGAAGCCCAAATTCAAACTTAGTGCATTTCAGGCAAATTTCTTAAAAAATCTTCTTCTCCAGATCCAGCAGGCAGAATTTTTTGATATTTGGTATGCAACATTGTGGGGTGGATCTGATTCAAGTTTGTTCAAATCGGCCCCCTAGATTTACATTTGGGCTCAGTATAGAAGCCTGAATTCGAACTTAGTGCATTTCAGGCAAATTTCTTAAAAAATCTTCTTCTCCAGATCCAGCAGTCAGAATCTTTTGATATTTGGTATGCAACATTGTGAGGTGGATCTGATTCAAGTTTGTTCAAATCGGCCCCCTGGGTTCATATTTGGGCTCAGTATATGAGCCCAAATTTGAACTTAGTGCATTTCAGGCAAATTTCTTTAAAAATCTTCTTCCCAAGATCCAGCAGGCAGAGTCTTTTGATATTGGGTATGCAGCATGCTTAGGGGGTGAGATTCAAGTTTGTTCAAGCCAAGTCCCTGAGTTCATATTTGGGCTCACTGTGGTAGCCCGAATTATAACTTAGTTCAAAATGAGGAATTTTCTTTAAAAATCTTCTTCTTCAGATCCAGCAGTCGGAATGTTTTGATATTTGGTATGCAGCATCTTTAGGGGTGTGAGATTCAAGTTTGTTCAAGCCATGTCCCTAGGTCCATATTTGGGCTCACTGTAGGAGCTTGAATTGTAACTTAGTTTGAAATGAGGAATTTTCTTAAAAAATCTTTTTCTTCAGATTGAGCAGTCGGAATGTTTGGATATTTGGCATGCAGCATCCTGAAGGGGTGAGATTCAAGTTTGTTCATGCCAAGTCCCTGGGTTCATATTTGGGCTCACTGTGAGAATCAATGAGTTCAAAATGAGGAATTTTCTTTAAAAATCTTCTTCTTCAGATCCAGCAGATGAATGCTTTTGATATTTGGTATGCAGCATCCTTAGAGGGGTAAGATTCAAGTTTATTCAAGCCATGTCCCTAGTTCCATAAAATTTGTCTCTCATGACTTCATTCCTTTGTAGTGTTGATGAACCATGTCCAACTGAATGTGACCCCAAATACTTCTTTGAACCACTTTGGCCGGTGAGCGATTAAGGCTCCTTGGGACCTCTTGTTTATTACTTGTTCACACAGAAATTGTGTCCGTCCGAGCCAAATTTTTTGTCAGTTCAGCCTGTATCTCAGGTATCGAATGTTCTTTTGCAATGAAATTTGCCGTGAACACTGCTTATGGTATATGCTTTAAAAAAAGTGATTCAACGATATTTCTCACATTCTCCTTTTTAGAGTTATCCCCTTTTTAGCTCACCTGAGCGAAGCTCAAGGTGAGCTTTACTAATCGCTTTCCGTCCATTGTCCGGCGTCTGTCGTCCGTCGTCGTCCGGCGTCAACTTTACAAAACCAACTTCTCCGAAGAAACCACTGGCCCAATATTTTTCAAATGTTGGGTAAATGTTTATTACCTAATGTCAATTCAGGTTTGTTCAAATGAAGTTGCCCCTCCTTCTGGGAGGGGCCACGCCCCCAAGGGGCACCAAAATCTTTGAAAATCTTCTTCTCATGAACCAGCAGTGGCAGAGACTTGATATTTGGTATGCAGCTTCCTTTTGAGGTGTAGAATCAAATTTGTTCAAGAGAAGTTTGTCGAGCATAATTTGCCTTCGTTAGGGGAGGGGCAAAAATTTTGGCCACGCCTAAAATTTCTATTTTCTGAACCGTGAGGTCGATTTGAACCAAATTTGATATGAGATGATAATGGGTCATAAGTAGTTGATTGATGCAAAAAAAAATTTTCTTATTGCCCTGTGGGAACCTCGGGAGCTAAAAATAGGAAAAACCTTAAAACTGCCATATCTTCAAAACTACACGGCACAGAGAATTCTTATTTTGTATAAAGCTTACTTTTATCCAGTAGAATAGAATGGTTAAAAAAAATCCCTATCGGTTTGATCACAAGGTACTTTTGTCAGGACTTTGATAAAGTGCTGAGTCAGCACTTTTTAACACTGTAGGCAATGGGAAAAACATTAAAAAATTTTTGGTATGCAATATTGTAGGGTGGATCTGATTCAAGTTTGTTCAAATCGGCCCCCTGGGTTCATAGTTGGGCTCAGTATAGGAGCCCAATTTCGAACTTAGTGCATTTCAGCCAAATTTCTTAAAAAATCTTCTTCTCCAGATCGAGCAGGCAGAATCTTTTGATATTTGGTATGCAACATTGTGGGGTGGATCTGATTGAAGTTTTTTCAAATTGGCTCCCTAAATTCATATTTGGGCTCACTATAGAAGCTCGAATTCGAACTTAGTGCATTTCAGGCAAATTTCTTCAAAAATCTTCTTCTCCAGATCCAGCAGGCAGAATCTTTTCATATTTGGTATGCAACATTGTGGGGTGGATCTGATTCAAGTTTGTTCAAGTCGGCTCCCTAGATTCATATTTGGGCTCACTATAGAAGCTCGAATTTGAACTTAGTGCATTTCAGGCAAATTTCTTCAAAAATCTTCTTCTCCAGATCCAGCAGGAAGAATCTTTTGATATTTGGTCTTTGCAACATTGTGGGGTAGATCTGATTCAAGTTTGTTCAAATCGGCCCCCTGGATTTATATTTGGGCTCACTATAGAAGCCCGAATTCGAACTTAGTGCATTTCAGGCAAATTTCTTAAAAAAATCTTCTTCTCAAGATCCAGAAGGCAGAATCTTTTGATATTTGGTATGCAACATTGTGAGGTAGATCTGATTCAAGTTTGTTCAAATCGGCTCCCTAGATTCATATTTGGGCTCACTATAGAAGCTCGAATTCAAACTTAGTGCATTTCAGGTAAATTTCTTAAAAAATCTTCTTCTCCAGATCCAGCAGGCAGAATCTTTTCATATTTGGTAAGCAACATTGTGGGGTGGATCTGATTCAAGTTTGTTCAAATTGGCCCCTCCCCTGGGTTTATATTTGGGCTCAGTATAGGAGCCCAAATTTGAACTTAGTGCATTTCAGGCAAATTTCTTTAAAAATCATCTTCTCCTAATCCAGCAGGCAGAATCTTTTGATACACAACATTGTGGGGTGGATCTGATTCAAATTTGTTCAAATCAGCTCCCTAGATTCATATTGGGGTTCACTATAGAAGCTCGAATTGGAACTTAGTGCATTTCAGGCAAATTTCTTCAAAAATCTTCTTCTCCAGATCCAGCAGTCAGAATCTTTTGATATTTGGCATGCAACATTGTGGGGTGGATCTGATTTAAGTTTGTTCAAATTGCCCCCCCCCCCCCCCCCCACCCCCCCCCCCCCCCCACCCCACCCCCCCCCCCCCCCCCCCCCCCCCCCCCCCGGGTTTCGATTTGGGCTCAGTACAGGAGCCCAAATTTGAACTTAGTGCATTTCAGGCAAATTTCTTAAAAAATCTTCTTCTCCAAATCCAGCAGGCAGAATCTTTTGATATTTGGTATGCAACATTGTGGGGTGGATCTGATTCAAATGTGTTCAAATCGGCTCCCTAGATTCATATTTGGGTTCACTATAGAAGCTCGAATTGGAACTTAGTGCATTTCAGGCAAATTTCTTCAAAAATCTTCTTCTCCAGATCCAGCGGTCAGAATTTTTCGATATTTGGTATGCAACATTGTAGAGTGGCTCTGATTCAAGTTTGTTCAAATCGGCCCCCTGGGTTTATATTTGGGCTCAGTATAGGAGCCCAAATTTGAACTTAGTGCATTTCAGGCAAATTTCTTTGAAAATCTTCTTCTCAAGATTCAGAAGGCAGAATCTTTTGATATTGGGTATGCACCATGCTTAGGGGGGTGAGATTCAAGTTTGTTCAAGCCAAGTCCCTGGGTTCATATTTGGGCTCACTGTGGTAGCCCGAATTATAACTTAGTTCAAAATGAGGAATTTTCTTTAAAAATCTTCTTCAGAATGTTTTGATATTTGGTATGCAGCATCCTTAGGGGGTGAGATTCAAGTTTGTTCAAGCCATGTCCCTAGGTCCATATTTGGACTCACTGTGGGAACTCGAATTGTAACTTAGTTCAAAATGATGAATTTTCTTTAAAAAATCTTCTTCTTCAGATCCAGCAGTCGGAATGTTTTGATATTTGGTGTGCAGCATCCTTAGGGGGGTGAGATTCAAGTTTATTAAAGCCAAGTCCCTGAGTTCATATATGGGCTCCCTGTGGGAGCCTGAATTATAACTTAGTTCAATATGAGGAATATTCTTTAAAAATCTTCCTTTTTTTTAGATCCACTGGTTAGAATCTTTGGATATTTGGTATAAGCTTTTCTTAGGAGGAGCAGATGCAACTTGTTGAAATCAATTCTCTGGGTTGATATTTAGGCTACCATGGGGCCTCTTGTTATTTTTGGCATTCAGAACATTAATTTTGATAAGAAGAGGTTGATGTCATCTTTAGGAGGGGGGTTGGATCTATAGATGATGCTAATAATTTTGGAGTGGTGTTTATCTTTAATTTAAAAAAAATAGAGATTCAAAAACATGGGGAATGAAGGCTGAAATATCATTTCGAACTCTATATGGTATTCCTTCTTTAATATGTATTCCAACTCCTTCTATGCTAGAGGTCCTGAGATTGGTCCCTGTCCGGGACGACCTGTGTTGTGTCCTTGGGCAAGGCACTTTATCCCGCTTGTCTACATGGGGGCACAATGATGCCGTGTACTAAGGCGTACTGCATGTCAGTGGTGCACATGTCTTTAACTGCTGTAACCCTGCTTGAGCTCTGCTTGAACAGAGTTAGAATGTTGAAGAGCTGACAGTTGCTCGGTGGTTCTCTCTGGGTACCCCGGCTTCCTCCACCAGTAAAACGGTCATGATTAGCCATTGTGCATAAGTATGTGACCATAAACCCCAATAAATAAATAAATAAATAAATATATTCCAACTCCTCGACCATCATTATTCTTGGGTCTCATACGTTTAATAATTGGGGCATAACCATCCAGAGTGAACAGCATATCTGGAGGAATTTTGAATATTTTGGCAAGTCCTGTTATGTCAAAAAAGTTCTTTCCTGTTTGTAAATTGTAAAGCATGTTTTGGAAGGAATACCAATGAGCCATCAGCCTTTGGCAATTGAGATGGAAAATTGAGAATCCTGCATCTATTTTACTAGCCATTGACCGAAAGTCACTAGGCGAAAAGTAGTTACAGTCAGTTGTGCGGTTTTTAAATTGGGATTCGTCATTTTCTGGCAAGGAACAAACTTTCTCATTATAGAGCTGTATAAAGTCATACTCTGCATCTACCTGCACCTCGTCAAGTGTAATGCTACCCTCCATTATTCACCAACATACTACCATCCTTTCTCACTGGACAAATATGCAAGTCATACATAGAATATATTATTTCAAGATGAAGATAAAGGAGGTTAAGGCCCAGACATTGATGAAATGTTGGAAAGGGTTAGATGATATTTTTTTACATTTTTAGTAAGTCTGTTGCAGTAATAGTCTGTAATAACATTTAAAACTTTTTCATGATAATAGAAGAAAAAAAAAAGCCTGCCTCTCTTAACAAAAAAAATTCTGGAAAAATTACCTGAGAAACAAAAAATAAATCTCGATAGTCTTATTCAGAATTTTTTTAGGATGAACCCTGAACAAGAATTTATCATTGTCAAGAACACTCCAAATCAAAAGAATTTCTAATACACAAATTCGCCAGAATGAAGACTCTTTTTACCATAAATAATTTTTCCACTGTGACAAGCAACTGTATATGTGGCAATGTTGGTTGGTCGGTCTTGTCATTTGGTCCATTGGTCTGTGACCAAAAAGTTTTTGAAACTCAATAACTTTAAAAATACTTGGTGAAATGACCTCATTTTTGGTATGAAAGTGTTTTTATAAATGCCTGTTCTATGAAATCTCCATCTACAGCAACACTAAACCATGTAGAAAATAATCTCTTCCGCACACATATGCCAAACAGAAATTGTTTTTAGACTATTTTTAAATAGAAGCAAAATTCACTGGAATTTTCTACAAAACGTGCACCGCAATTACAATTTGAATCACTAGCAATAGCTGAAAATAGTAACACAGGCTCCCCTCGCAAATTTTATTTCGCGATAAATTGTGTTTTTTTTGTTGATAGTTCATCCCCCGAGTTCCAATGTGTTCTATGTGCCCACTGGAACATAGAACACATTGGAAGTCAGAGGACGAGTTGTCAAATGAATTGCTGAGTGTTCTTCTAATAACTGCTTTTATAGACGTGAAGGCATGTAATAAACACAGAACCACACATGCATTGTGGCCTCTCGTTCTATCCTTCCATGCTGGCACTTGTGCCACATCATTTAACCCATTCACACACGTGTGTCATTTTGTGTATTTATTGATGTCTAGCCTCTCTTTTAATGAAGGTGTTATTTGGAGTATTTTTGTCCAAGTTATTGCCCTTATTGGACATGAAATTTATTTCATTTTTACCCTCTGTCACAGCTTAGATGCAAACTTGTAATTTGTACAACAGTTTTTGAATTATTTTGAATAGAATAATTTGATAAACTACAGATAATTTCTGTTGGACTTTATTTCAGAATCATATCATAGCTGCTTCATTGCAGCTATGATTTGTTTTGCCGAGTCGACCAGAAAATCACATGTACAAAGGAGTATTGGGAATTTTACCATTTCTTCTGTTGCAAAATTTTCTAATAAAGAAATTTGTTAACCCTTTATCTAACATAAATAGATGACAGTAGTGACAAAATTTTGTGCTTAAAAATTTCATATTTTGCCTCCAAAACAATGCTCATGATCACTCAAAAATAATAAAATTGCATAGTCCTTGTTGACATACAGAAGCACCTCTGATACAGGGACCTTTGTTAATTGAATGATCACTTTGTAAGAGAGAATTATTTAACAGGTAGTGAGGAGCTGATAAGAAGAAAGACCCATTGGACGAATGCTGATTGTTTGAATACTCAAAAGGCTGATGTCAGATGGTCAGTGTTAACCCTTTACCCAGTGTAATAGCCTAAACTGGCCAGTGCTATTCCACAAAATCACCATTCTTGCATACATAATATTTGATGAACCAGAATCACAGCAGAATAAAACAAAATGAAACAAACATAAACCCAAATGCTACAATTTTATCTTTTTTGGCAACTGTCGCCGAAATGCATCAGTGGTAATATACACAATGTCGCAAGCAAGTTTCTGCAATTTCGATGGCATCATATTTAAGAAGCTGAGTGAAATTGCTTGGAAGTAATTTTGTTCTCTCTTGAGTGTTAACAGTGAACATTTATTCAGTGAAGTGAGTAGTATTTATGAGGAGAAATGGACATATTGAATGCAGAAAAGTGTGAGATGTTACTTGTGAAAATGCATGGTCCAGTCATGTGACCTCCATCATGACACTCCTAGTGTTTACAAGTACACAAGTCCAAACAAAGGCTATCGAATTTCTGTGATCATTGCACTAGAGTTTCCACCTTTAACACACGATTATCCCTGAGAAATTAACATCGCTTGTTACACATATTCACTCTGCTCAACAAAATTTGATGAGATCAAATGTAACTACGAATCACTCAAGAGTCATTTCAATAAAAACATCATAAATCTGGATGATAAATTCAGGAAATCTTGACAATTTTTTTGCATGTGACGATCTGCGAGGGCAGATTCAAACCTCCAACTATCAATTGTCAATCGATTGTGTGTTTGTTGGCCGGTGGCTGATGGTATACCAATTAATCGCCTCATCACTAATTTTTTCTCTCAGAAATATAACTTATGCCTCCTTATTGGAACGGGCTCATTGAGCTTGTCCCGTTGAAGGAGCATAAGCTATGTTTTTGATCCAAAGAATTTGAAAATTAGTTATTCAAGAATTTTGTTTGCATGTGTCGTCTACCTTTCGTGTTAGGCAAAGGGTTAAAGTGTTTGGGTACTTGAGTATTGGAACTACATGATAATTCATCCTCTAAATTCCCAATCCCAGCAGGTTTTTTTTTTTTTTTTTTTTAACTTTCTTCATGTTTCGAGCAAAAAGAACATACCCCAGTGAAATATTGAAAAAAAAGCTGGCATGTGAAAAATTGAACTCGCAGTTTCAATTTCATGAGTGCAAAAAATTTGGCAGTGCAGTGTTTTCCTAAGCCCAAATATGTATCTGCATTCTTTATTTTATTTCCCCAATGCTAATCATAATCAGAAATAAAATGAATAAATTTATCATTTGATAATTTTCATTGTTTATTCAAACCCCACAGGAGGGACATAAAAAACAACTTAATATTCAAGCACTTAAAAGAGTAGCTTTTTATTCTGTGAATCGAGAAGATGTTATGAAGAGAGGACAGTATATCAATGTTGTGTTTTTTAGCTTACCTGATCGAAGCTCAAGGGGAGCTTTACTAATCACTTTCTGTCCATTGTCCATCCATCCGTCATCCAGCATTAACTTTACATTATCGACTTCTCCTCACAAACTACTTGACCAAATTGAACCAAATCTGGTGTGCATGTTCCCTATCATATGTCAATTCAAATTTGTTCAAATAAAGTTGCCATGCCTACAGGGGGCACCACAAGGTGTATAACTGTGATAGCACCCATAAAATCAACAAAAAAAAATTTTCTTCAGATCCAGTGGTCAGAATCTTTTCATATTTGGGGGGCAGATTCAATTTTATTCAAATCGAGTTGCTGCATTAATATTTGGGCTCCAGATGGGAGCCCAAATTTTAACTTTCATCAATATGTAGAATATTCTTTAAAATTCTTCTTCAGAAGAGATTCACCAGTCAGAATCCTTTCATATTTGGTATACATCATCTCTCGAGGGGGCCAGATTCAAGTTTGTTCAAATTAAGTTCCTCGGTTAATGTTTGGACTCTCTATTTGGAGCTCGAATTTTTACTTAGGTTTACTTAGTGCAATATAAGGATATTTCTTTAAAAATCTTTTTCAGATCCACCAGTCAGAATCCTCTCATATTTGGAATACATCATCTCTAGGGGCAGGGAGGGGAGGGGTGATTCACCACTCAGAATCCTTTCATATTTGGTATACATCATTTCTAGGGGGGAGGGGGCCAGATTCTAGTTTGTTCAAATTAATTTCCTCGGTTAATATTTGGACTCTATATTGAAGCATGAATTTTAACTTGGTGCAATATGAGGAAATGTCTTTAAAAATCTTCTTTAGATCCACCAGTTAGAATCCTTTAACATTTGGTATACATCATCTCTAGGAGGGTCAGATTCAAGTTTGTTCAAATTGGGTCTCTGGGTTGAAAAGTTTGGGTCTTGTTCCGACTTAGAAATTTTGGACCAAAATTCTAAAAAAAAAAAATTTCGATTTTTTATGCATTTTCAATTTTGAGACGAAAAAAAAAGCTTTAGCATGAATATTTTAGGGCTGGTTCCGACTTGGAATTTTTGGACCAAAATTTGGAAAAAAAATTTGTTTTTTATGCGTTTTGTTAAATTTTGAGATCAAAAAATTTGTCTGAAAATTTTGGGTTCAATTCGGACTCGGATTTTTTTTTTTTTTTTTATGGATTGTATTCAATATTGAGACGAAAAAAACCCAAACTTTATAGCCTGAAAATGTTGAGATAAAAAAATTCGCCTGAAAATTCTGGGTTCAGTTCGGACTCTCAAATTTTTTTTTTTTTTTTTTTTATGGATTGTATTCAATATTGAGATGAAAAAAAAACAAACTTTATAGCCTGAAAATTTTGGGTCCAGTTCCGACTTGGAAATTTTGGACCAAAATTCGGAAATTTGGTTTTCATTTCTTTTCTAAATTGAGTTCCTAGATGAATTAGAGTGGTTTTATGCAAAAGTGGTTTTATCCTATGGCATCCTCTCCCTTTCTTGTGGGGGAGGTAGGGGGGTGGAGGGCAGTTAGATGTAACAAAATGTTCGGCTGCAAAATATATTTTGAAAGATTTAAAGATTTAGTGATTTTATGCATTCCCCTCACCCTCAAAAAAAAAAAAATACCCACATGACCACCAACCCAACCACCGGGGGTCAATTAAGCAGAGGAAAAAAAGTTGCTACAAAATGCATTTTGAAGCGCCATGATCAGCTGAATGTCATCCAAAATACTTCTTTGAACAACTTATCAGGTGAGCAATTAAGGCCCCTTGGGGCCTCTTGTTTGACTTAGAAATTGTAGGAAATAGACATTATTTGTCTGTTCAGCCTGTATCTCAGGTATGGATTATCAGATTTCAGTGAAATATGACATGCAGTTTGCCTATGACAAAGGCTTCTGCCTCATTGCATAAAACTTCCAAACACCAAACAGTTTACCATACCTTTTGATTTAGAAATTGTTGAAAAACTTTCGAAGAAAATGGGGAGGGTGGGGGGGTATACTGGATTGTGTCCATCCATCTGTGCATCCGTCTGTCAGTCCGCACGAGAATATTCATAAATAATATTTGTTGGTCATAGGTATGCCCACACTAGGCGATACACCATGTGGGGGTATGCACCGGACGAAAGTCCAGCTCTTGTTATTACCAGATAAAAATACTTAACTACAATGAACACTGGCTACTTTAGCTATGTGTTCCAATAAGCTTAACTGCTGAATACAAACAAAAGGGGTGAAGGTATAGAACTAGTAAAAAAAAAGGGATGGGGAATTTATAATAAAAACTATTTTAGCTTTAATGTTTTGAAATTTAGTAAACACTGGCTACTTTAGCTATGTGCTTCTGATTCCAAAAAATAACAGATAGCGTCCTACAAACCTCTGATATAATACTACCAAACTAAAAATAATTCAATCTCAGGGGGTCAGGTGAAAAATTATAAAAGTTTTTGTATACAAATAATTAAAATATGCCGCTTGGCAGAAAAACAAAAATAAAATACGCCAAATATAACTAAAAAGAAACGATAATATTAAGCCGCTGCCTCTGCCTCCATAGGCTTGGTCTTGGGCTATCATTATCCAGTCTACATCATTAAAAATAAAAATAAAATATTATGAGTGCCTCTTAGACTTCATAATACCAACAAAAGAAACTAAATGGAAAAAAAAATATAAGTGTTTTACACTTACAACGCAAGAAATGATCCTGTTTCACTTCCCTATGGAATATCAACCCTGATTAAATTCTGCCTTCCACTTTTATAGTGTTAAAATTCTGCCGGTGACATCCGGTGACGGCAAATCTGTCAAACTCTGCAAAGGCTGCACTTTGACCCCTGCAGAATCTGGCAAAAATTTAGCACACAAAAAACGTCAACACTACAAAAGTTGCTTGAACAGGGCAAATACTGATGCTGGTATAACCCAGCAGCAATACCTCCCGAATTCAAACAAATTACACCGAGATTATCTTTTAAAACGTAACAAGTTAGTGAAATATACCTGTAAATGCAAGATTGTCAAGATAGTGCAGGTGAACTAGAAATAGGTCAGAAATTTCCCAATCCCACAATACATTGCAAAACATGTCCGAGATTCAAAAGAAATGTGCTTTACGATGGTGAAATAATATGATAGTATACAAGCTTATGGAACTTCTTCATCGGGATTTAAGTTTAACTGGTGTGAATATGGAACAAACTGATTAAAATAGCACAGTCACACATGTAGACACCTTGCCTGTAAGATTTTAGCGACTGCGATGAATGACGAATTACCCAAAAGATACTGACACTTGGCCTACACACCGAAATGCGTAACATTGAACATATACTTTATAGAGATGGGATGAATGACAGTCCCGACTGTCACACTATTGTCAGTTGCCATTTGTTTTAGCTTTGTGATATTTAGTTTTTTAGTTCACTTGGCCTAAAAGGCCATGTGAGCTTTTCTCATCACTTGGCGTTCATCGTCGTCCGTAAACTTTTCACATTTTCATCTTCTTCTCTGTAACCGCTGAGCCGGTGTGAACCAAACTTGGCAGGAATGGTCTATGGGAGGTCCTCTACAGATGATCGTCATTTTTTTCCCGTCGGATGAAAAACATGGCTTCCAGAGGCATTCTTTGATTCTGGTTGGTGGATTTTCAAAAATCTTCTCTGAAACTGCCAGGCCAAATGTTTTGAAACTTCACATAAATGATGACTGGGACCCCCTCTACCAACAATCCTCATTTAATGTTGATTGGGTCACAAACATGGCCGCAATTGCGTCTTATAGTTACTGTAGAAACCCTATGGGAAATCACATTTTCCTCTTCTTCTCTGGAAAAACCGAGGTGACGTGAAAACAAACCTGGAGGGATAGTCTATGAGAGGTCCTCAACAAACGTTCCTCATTTTGTTCCTGTGGGTTGAAAAACATGGCCGCCAGAGGTATTCTTTGATTCTGATTGGTAGATTTTCAAAAATCTTCTCCTCTGAAACTGCCAGGCGAAATGTTTTGATACTTCACATAAATGATGACTGGGACCCCCTTTACCAACGATCCTCATTTAATGTTGATCGGGTTGTAAACATGGCCACATTTGTGGCTTATAGTTACTATAGAAACCCTATGGGAAATCACATTTTCATCTTCTTCTCTGAAACTACTGAGCCGACATGAACCAAACTTCACAGGAATGGTCTATGAGAGGATGGAAATATGTGGACACCAGAGGCTATATTCTAATGCTTAACCCAATGCCTCTCCTGTCTGCATGAAGATCGTGACTGTCAGCAAAATACTTGTTTTTGGCTCACCAATGATAGTTGTGTGAGCCTATGGCATAGCCCTCATGTCGGTGGCATTGGCGTCCGGATTCATACATTTTGAACTTTTTTGTGTGCAGGTTTTGATTTTTGGCTCACCAACATTAGTTGTGTGAGCCTATGGCGTAGCCCTCATGTCGGCGTCAATGTCAGCATCGGCATCCGCTCTCAAATATTTTGAACTTTTGTGTACAGGTTTTGATTTTTTGGCTTTTAAAAATTTTGTTTAGTTTCTGCATATTGCTATGGTGGTTCACTATAACATTTAACTCTTTTCCAGGGTATTTTGTCTTAATTTTAACCCTTTGAATCAAATTTTAGACTTATTTTGATGTTTGCGTGCAGGTTTTGATGGGTTTTTCTTTCCTTTCTTCCAAGTGGAGATTTACCTTGCAGCATATGGCCATGCTTTCTATTGTATGTAAACATGCATCTTAGGGCTAAGTTTGTATTATTTAACCCTTTTCCTGCTGAATTACTTCAATTTTGGACTTTTATGTACAGGTTTTGGACTTAGGCTTACAGCTTTTTACTTTTATGTACAGGTTGTGATAAAAAATAAAAATTAAATTGAGGTTGACCTCACTGCATATTGCAGTGGTGGTTACTATAACATTGATATCTTTCCATTGCATTTTTTAAAAAATTTTAACCCTTTCAATCAATTTTTATTAGACATATTTTGACGTTTGCGTGCAGGTTTTGATGCTTTTTCATTTCCTTTCTTCCAAGTGTAGATTTACCTTGTAGCATATGTCCATGCTTTCTATTGTATGTAAACATGCATCTTTGGGCTATGTTTGTATTATTTAACCCTTTTCCTGCTGAATTACTACAAATTTGGACTTTTATGTACAGCTTTTGGACTTAGGCTTACAGCTTCTTACTTTTATGTACAGGTTGTGATAAAAAAAAACAATTTCAAGTGAGGTTGACCTCACTGCATATTGCAGTGGTGGTTATTATAACATTGATATCTTTCCAGTGCATTTTTAAAAAAATTTTAACCCTTTGTTTAGATTTTTAAACTTATTTTGACGTTTGCGTGCAGGTTTTCCTGGGTTTTTTTTTTCCTTTCTTCCAAGTGTAGATTTACCTTGTAGCATATGTCCATGCTTTCTATTGGATGTAAACATGCATCTCAGGGCTGCGTTGTATTCTTTAACCCTTTTCCTGCTTAATTACTTCATTTTGGACTTCTTTTGTTTACAGGTTTGGATTTTTGTGCTTTTTAAAAAATTTTTTCTTCTTTGCATATTGCTATGGGAGTTCACGATAACATTTAACTCTTTTCCAGGGTATTTCGTCTTAATTTTAACCCTTTGAATCAGATTTTTGACTTATTTTGACGTTTGTGTGCAGGTTTTGATTTTTTTTTTTTTTTGCTTTCTTGTTTATTTTTTATGTCTGCATGCTTTTCAGGGATAGTAATATTTTATTCAACCCTTTCCATGCTTAGTTACTTGAATTTTGGACTTTTGTGTGCAGGTTTTTGACTTTTCTGTGCAGGTTTTTGACTTTTGTGTACAGGTTTTGAAATTTTGTCTTCAAGTGGAGTTTTACCTTACTGGCATATTGCCATGGTGGTTTCCTTAACATTTCTGGGTATTTTTCTCAATTTTAACCCCTTGAACAAAAGTGATACTTTTTTTTTTACTTTTATGTGCAGGTTTGTCTTTCTTTTCTTCCAAGTGGCGACTTACTTTGTAGCATATTGCCATGGTTCCTATTTTATGTTAGGATGCTTCTTGGGGCTAGTATTATATTATTTAACCTTTTAGCTGCTTATTTACTTTAATTTTGGACTTTTGTGTGCAGGTTTTGGACTTTTGTGTGCAGGTTTTGATATTTTTTTTAAGTGGAGTTTTACCTCACTGGCATATTGCCATGGTGGTTACTGAACATTTTCAGGGTATTTTTCTAAATTTTAACCCTTTGAAACAAATGTGATGCTTTTTTGACTTGCATGTGCAGGTTATGAGGTTTGTCTTTCTTTTCTTTCAAGTGGATATTTTTCAAGTAGAGTTTAACCTTACTGGAATATTGCCATTGTGGTTACTGTTACAGGGTATTTTTCTCAATTTTAACCTCTTAAACAAATGTGATACTTTTTTTTACTTTTATGTGCAGGTTTTGAGGTTTGTCTTTCTTTTCTTCCAAGTAGTGACTTACCTTGTAGCATATTGCCATAGTTCCTATTTTATGTTAGGATGCTTCTTGGGGCTATTTTTATATTATTTAACCCTTTAGCTGCTTATTTACTTTAATTTTGGACTTTTGTGTGCAGGTTTTGTACTTTTGTGTGCAGGTTTTGATATTTTTTTTAAGTGAAGTTTTACCTCACTGGCATATTGCCATGGTGGTTATTGTAACATTTTCAGGGTATTTTTCTAAATTTTAACCCTTTGAAACAAATGTGATACTTTTTTTACTTTTATGTGCAGGTTTTGATGTTTTTCTTTCTTTTCTTCCAAGTGGATATTTTTCATGTAGGGTTTCACCTTACTGGCATATTGCCATGGTGGTTACTGTGACATTATCAGGGTATTTTTCTCAATTTTAACCCATTGAAACAAATGTGATACTTTTTTTTTCACTTTCATGTGCAGGTTTTGAGGTTTGTCTTTCTTTTCTTCAAATTGGTGACGTGTAGCATATTGCCATGGTTCCTATTTTATGTTAGCATGCTTCTTTGGAGTTATTATTTTATTATTTAACCCTTTAGCTGCTTATTTTCTTTAATTTTGTACTTTTGTGTGCAGGTTTTGAACTTTTTTTTTTTACTCCAGCCACACCTCTACATTGGCCACCTGTTGGTGAGCCACGGGGTACTGATACCCCCTCTAGTTTTTTTTATTTTGCTTTTTTTATGTCAGCATGCTTTTCAGGGATAGTAATATTTTATTCAACCCTTTCTATGCTTAGTTACTTGAATTTTAGACTTTTGTGTGCTGGTTGTTTGGCTCACCAACGATAGTTGTGTGAGCCTATGGCATAGCCCTCATTTCGGCGTTGGCATTGTCGGCGTCCGAATTCATACATTTTGAACTTTTGTGTGCAGGTTTTGATTTTTTATTTTTTTAGGCTTTCCCAAACCCAGTTTTGGAAAGACTATTGTTATTCTTCTTTTTCAAAATTTTTCTTCTCTATATTTTTTTTTTTTTTATTTTTATTTTTTTTTTTCCTCCCTGAATTTTGTCTGTTGAACTGCTCGAAAACAAGCTGTACAATTTTGACCAAATTTGGCACACTTATGTAATGTCATAAAATCTAGTGAAATGCTGTATCGTCATATCTGTGAAAACACGTGTTTTCAAAATATTCTGCCAAAACCTTCAAAATTTCACCATTTTTCGAATGTCTCAAAATTGTTTACAGTTATTTAGCTCAAATTTTCCACACATTTAGAGCATAATATGATACACCACAATCACCACTCAGATCTTTCAACTTTAACCCCCACTGGCCAAAAATGACATGAATATAGAATTTTTCTTCAAAATTGACCAACTTCAATGGCAAATTTCTCTAATAAGGCCATACAAAGTTGACTCTGTTTCTCAGGCCATTTTTTCCAAAAAAGGATGCGGGCGGGCAGTTTTTTTTTTTTTTCTTTTTATTTTTTCCCCGAGAGGTTGTTTGTCGTAATTTGACCTCCACCCATACGCCTGGTGGACCATGCAAAATTTCGCAAATATATTGGTTATTCACCATAGGGGTGTTGGGTCATAAATGAAGTGGGGTTTGATTGTTTGTTTTTTTCAGTGAAACATGAAAATTATAATACAGGACGAAACGCCTCGTGAGTGAAATGTCTCGGGATGAAACGTCTCTGGGACAAATCAAATGTCGAAGTGCCAACTTTCACAGATTTATTTTACCAAAAAAACAAAATTCTTTCACAACCTGCCTAATAAAATCGTGAATCGCAATTTTTCCCCATTATATTCAAAATTATCACAACCCATTTGAACGGGCAGTTCATCCATAAATCATATTTTTGGGAAATCTGAAAATGAAATACAAAACGAATGTTTGCGTGTTTTTATTAACCAATTCGACTGCACATACCTGCCTATAAGTGATTTATTTTCAACTATGACTGTTACTTTTATATCAAGCAACGGTTACTATTAGTTATCCAATTATCCTGCATCTCAAATGCATTTATTTAAATTAACTGGGAAACTTGTAGCGGTTTCAAATAACAGTTCACAAATTCCCAATGACGGCCATTTACAATAAAAATGTTACTAAACATAAATGCCAGGAGACTGTGTTCCATTCAACATAGCACCTGACTTTGCAGAATTTTTGAGGGTTGGTGCAAATCAAACGTGGTGCGAATTGACCATTCCCCTTTGTGACTGTTTGTTGTCAGACTGAAAGACCCCTTTCTTCTTGCTGTCATTATAACTTACCTTTTACAGAATAAAACACTTTTTGGCGTGAATATTGCTAAAACCCACCCACTTTATTAAAGTATGATGTAGAAAAAGCTTGAAGTGTGTTAATTTAAAATTTGCGAACGCATCGATATCGATTTACCGAAATGAGCACAATATCTCAAATTTTTTTTGAAGATGTTTTGGTGTCATAAAAAGGTTGCATGCGCACCAAAAATGACCATGTGTGTGGGCCTGAGAAACAGAGGTTCTTTTTTTATGGCCTAACAAGGTTGTTGTAACAATTATTTTGGTTTGGATAGATGCAACAATGATTACGGAAGAAAGTTACTGTTTACTTTTTAATCTCAGATTTAACCCTCAAGCACAATGAGGGTGAGAATAAGAGTACCGTTTGAAAATGCCAAAATTAGCCATTTTTGGTTGCCTTTTCTATCATTTTGGAAAAGGTTAATTTTTCAAACACTTTTCATGTACGTATTCACAATTGACTATTGAGCATATTTGCTGTTGTTAGTTTCATTGTAAAGTTTAACCCTATCCCATTCTGGTTGCATAAAAGTAGGTACCGTCCAAAAAATTTCCAATTTTTTCAGAATTTGGTAAATTTAGGTGGCGATTTACTCCATTTTTAATTGCTTGAGCTCTGAATGTTTTCTATAGCTGCTTGCAGCAGTCAAAGTATGACAAATTTTGTTCTATATGTTATTATTAAAAGTTTAACCCTTAACTGGTTGAGTGTGGCAAGCCACGATCGTGGCTCTCCTGAAAAGTGCGGTGAGCCACGATCGTGGCTTTTGATTACGTCATTCCAATCAAGTCCTTGTTTTTGTTTCAAACTCATTTAATCGAGTTCAGAATGAAGCAGCTGGTAAATAAATAATTACCCTAAGTAAGTTCGCTAAATTGCACATGCGAAAATGACAATGGGCCGGTGTTAACCTTAATTAAATGATTAATTGGCACCTATTTTTTCATCAGAACGAAACATCAAAACAAAATGGGGAAATCCCCAATTCGGCCCAAATTCGTTTGCCGGTCAGAATGTTTTGTTTGGGATGTTATGTAAGAAATGGGGATAATAGTTTTACCTCTGCATCAGTTTTATTATATCCGTATTTTACAAAAAGTATTCTTGCCTCAAGTTGCCTGACACTTCCATTTTGATGAAATAATTGTCACATTTTTCAAATGGAAAGTTGAAGAATGAAATGCATGTGCTTTCAAAGTCACCGGTAATTTTGTCTATTTTTAGAAGTAAAATAACAAGACGTGTTTTATCAATATATTTTCAAACTAAATAATTTTAGTAAATTTTATTGTTACCCGATCAAATATGTCACAGGAATGATTATTTAGTTGAAAAATATTAAAAACTCCAAAGTAACACAGATGCCAAAGTCAAGGTTGAAATCTGTTAATTTATGCACAGGGGAAGTGAATTTGGAATTGCGTCACTGCCATTCGAGATGGAAGGAATTCTGTCTGATGAGCGTGTGTTCATTCTCTCACTTTATTCATGCAATAAATCACTGGCATGGCCAATGGAAAACACAATAAAGGAAAGGACCCCCCAAATGCCGAGAATGGCAAGTAAGAGCGTTTTCATTTTCGTTATGTTCACATATTCCAGCCCAATTGAAACAAAACATTATCATCTTCTTTTTCTGTGTGTACCGGCATCAATATTCAGGTGAATTTTGGTCGAGTTAGAACTTGATTATTTTTTTTATGTCAGATTGGTTTATGACAAATGTCATTTGGGTAATTCATAATAGTTTTGAAAGAGTCCCTACCCCCCCCCCCCCCCCCCCTCCCCCCCCTCCTTGGGTTTTTTATTGCTCTGAACAGCTTTCTGTCTTCGGAAAGAAAACATGACCCCTGTGAACTTTTACTGTTCACATGACTTCAAAATGGCTTGTGTTGACAAGATTGACGAATTCGATTCTGACGATTCTTTATTTTGTTCGGACGATGAATATGATGAGTGTTTCGAGGGGTTTTATGGTAGGTCATGTGCAGAAAACATTGATTCATCCGACAGTGACGATGAATATATTTTCACCAGTGATGAATCACAATTTAAAAATGATAAATGGAAGAGACTCTCCAATGTGGCAGACGACAAAATAAATGAAGACATCAATTTCCTGCCCACTTCCACTGGAAGCAAAAATATTCCACAGAATTGTGCAACACCTGTTGACTTTATTTTACTCTTGTTTGGATTAAACTTTATAGAAAACATTGTCAATGCTACAAATAAATATGGGGACAATAAATGTAAGGAAAAGGGCTCTGATAAACCCCAATCACGCTTCAACAAATGGTACCACACCACAGTAGAGGAAATGAAGTCATTCTTTGGTTTGATAGTCGATATGGGTCTGATAAAAAAAGCAGCCATTCGTGAATACTGGAGTACTGATGACACCCAAGCCACCCCTTATTTTTCTTCTGTTTTTACTAGAGATCGTTTCCTTCTGTTACTTTCTATGTTTCATTTACCTGAACTGCATGTTGACTTACCTGGCCGAATGCACAAGGTAAAGGGACTTATTGATCATTTCAATAAACAATTTCAAAAGTTCTATACACCCAAACAGCAGATTTTAATCGATGAATCACTGATAGGTTTTCAAGGGCGAGCACCAGCCATACAATATATGCCAAACAAACATCATCATAGATTCGGTATCAAATTGTGGAACATGTGCGAAAGTGCTAGTGGTTACACACTTTCTTCAGAACCTTTTCCTGGTAAAGGTGCTAATGATTCCTCTGTTCATGGTCTCAGCTTTGATGTTTGTGTGAATCTGATAACCCCTTATCTAATGACAGGTTACCACTTATTTATTGACAATTTCTTCACCAGTATTCCCCTAGCAGATTACCTATTCAAGGCAAAGACATATGTCACAGGTACAATAAGGCAAAATAGACGGGGTATTCCAGATATAATAAAGGTTCAACAGCAGCAGGGACAGATCACAGCTGCTCGTAGAGGCCCGGTACTTGTGGCAAATTATCATGACAGGAAACCAGTATACGTTCTTTCCACAAGAGAATCAGCCCAACCAGTAGACTTTCTTTGTAACCGAGGTCGAATGCACACAGGTGTGCCCCAAGTAATAGTCGAGTACAATAAGTACATGGGTGGTATTGATCTTGCCGATATGCGAACTTATATGTTTTTAGATGAGAGGAGAACACTGAAATGGAAAAAAAAAGTGTTTTTTTTTCTATTTGGACGTCTAACTTTGAATGCATATATTATTTATAAACATGCAGCGAGAACTACCCATGCTTACCAAATTTACCATGCCTCAGCAAGTTCTGTACCATCAGTGAAAATTTTGGACCGCCGTAACTTTCTCATTCAATGCGTAAAGGGACTTGTTGGAACTTTCAAAGTGGAACGCAGAGCACCTGGCCGCCCAATTACCGTTCTTGAAAATAGATTAAACAATCACAGTGACCACTTGAGAGCCGAGAAACTCCCTGTAGGCAAGCGTCGTAACTGTATAGCTTGCAGTAATTTGAAAACGGGAAAACGAGTTCGCACCTCATTTGAATGTAAAACCTGTGATGTTGGTTTGTGCCCAGGTGAATGCTGGGAAGCATATCATAAAAAAAAGGTCTTCAAATAACACTCATCTAAATCTAAGTTCATTGTTCCAGTTAACATTTCTTCTTGTGTTGCCGTTATCTTTTTACATTACCTGTTCTTTGACTGTTAGAAAATTTTATTCACCGACAAAAAATAGTTCTTGGGATATGGATTCAATAACAAGACAAATTAAGTGTATATGTAAGTTGAAATTTTATTTCCATAGTTTGCTACAAGCAATAGGTATCTTGATCTTTCCCTTTGTAATCTCCTGCAAACTGAAAAACACTTGTTGATGTCAGGGTATAATAAATAGTACATCTTAGCATAGTTCCTTGGGGCAGCCCTCAATTTTTTTTTTTTTCACCTGTATGATTATTAGTTACCTGGAATACACCAGTAATCCCCCTGCAATATAAAAAGAAACACTGATGTTGATGTCAGGTTATCACATATGGTACGTCTTTAGTCATCTTAGGACAGTTCCTTGGAGCAGCCCTGAATTTTTTTTTTTTTTTTTACCTGTAGGTATTATTATTAGTTACCTAGAATACACCTGTCAAATATACAGTGAAAATCAAAATACTGATCCCTTTTGAAACTGGGTTATAAAGTTTGTTTCAGTATGATCTCTTGTACATGTACCTTTGTCACATTCTTAGGCTAAAAAAAAATAATGTTTTGATTCTCAGGCCCTCCCTCGTTGGATTTGAACCTCCTCATTAGACATTTTTATTGTGTCCTGTTTTTTTAAGAATTTGTGAAAACTTAGAATGGGCATTTTTTCACATTTCTCGAAATATAATTATTTAGCTGTGTTTGCAGTAAATTGGTTTTTCTTGTTGCAGTTTATGGGAGTGCCCAGAGGCACTCTCCCATAAACTGTAACAAGGCAAATTCTGATATACTGGATCATGATTTAATTATTTATTTATTTGCTTGTGTTTAAGGTCATATATTTCTGCACAGTGGCTAATAATGGCCGCAACACAGACATAAACTCACTCAAGTTTAACCAATCATTTAGAGCCATGTTTCCCATTTTAAAGGACTCCTGCCATAAGCATTGGTTACTGGGGCCTATTCTAATGGATCATGTTTGACAGATCTATACCATTAAAAAGAACAATAAAATACAAATCCTTTTAGCTGTTGTTACGGCAGTTAGTTATAAAAGGTATACTGTAATTACACTAAACTACAACCTTTTCTATTTTCAAGTGAAAAGGCAGCAAAAAGATTTACTGAGTATACTCAACCCTTTACACGAAAAAAAAAAAAAAAAATAAAAATAAAATCCTCCCTCCCTCACTGATTTGAAAAAAAAATTGCCTGAGAATCAATTCATTTTTTTTATTTGGCCTTAAAGTTTTGGTAGCACTTCCCAATTGGAAGTTTTTATTTACCTGCTTGCTCATCAATGTGTCAGAATACATTTACCTGTAATAGCATACCTGTCTTACGAACTAGCCTTTCCATAAAGAAACATGATTGTCGCCTATGACAGTTATAACTTAATCAAGTTCATGGACTGGTATCATGGGATTTTGGTTAATTTCTTCGGCACAAATTTTTATCCAATAATTTTTTGTGATCTTTTTTTTACCTTTTTTATTACCTGTTTGCTCATTAGCAATAAATTCTCTGCTACACCTGTAATCAAACTGCTGTTCTATATATAAATGCCACATTCATAAAAGGGATCATCCAATCATCCATTGGTTATAATTTAAGAACCATGTGAACACTCATTATTTTTACAACTTGCTGTTTTTTACCTCTTTACTCATTCAGTGAGTACCTTTTTACCTGAGTTACCTGTGCTACCTGTACAAATGAAACAAAACAGTATGAAAACTTCATATGTAAACAATGATAAGCTTATGGATATACACTGGTTTCATAAATCAGAAGAATACAAATAGGCTCAAAGGAATAATTGAATTGCTATTTTCTACCTGTTTTTACCTGTTTGCTCGTTAACTGTAAAACACCTGCATGGGTCTTTTTAAACAACCACAAGTTACCTTTTATAAATGGGCTTCTCACTAGGCCCCAAATTTATCACTAACTATGTCAACACTCGTCACATTTGCATTTTGATATTTTTTTTACTTGATTTCTCATTTAGTTATTGCATTTTTACCTGTGTTACCTGTAATTAATACACTATAAGATAAAATAAATAATGAAACCTTAAAGAAAATTTAATTACCTACAAAAAGATGTATACATGTTGATGGGTGTCATCAACAGAAAGGTCAAAAAAGTAACAGACATATGAGTAATACATTAATTGTAAAACTCATGAAAAAAATATACACGTTTCAACTGCACAGTGTAAAAATTGTAGCGCTCAACCAGTTAAGCAGATTTGAGACTTCCCATAAGGGTAACCGTGCAGTGGCCTTTCAGTGGTGCTACATGAAGCCGCAAATAGTTAAGGTTGAAAAGTTCATCAAATAGACAAATATAATACCTAACTCAGCTGGTGACAGGTAAATAATGAATGGAAAAGTCCTTGAGTTGAGAATAAAGTAGGGATGAATCATGCCCTCGGTTTCCACCTGATCCACGGTATTTCCATCTCGGTACTTGACAAAGATACTAAACTGTCGGGCAGGGACAGTAGGAAACATTCTGAGAATTTCAAGTTGCTGCCTTGCATGATCGGGACATAATTGGAATATATCCGACATTGTATCTGTTGGATATATTCCAATTATGTCCCGATCACTTCACCCCGACTGTCCGCATGGGGGCACCATGATGCCTTGTACTAAGGCATACTGCACGTCGATGGTGCACATGTCTTCAACCAATCTAACCCTGCCTGTGCTACAGTGCAGAGTTACTATGTTGGGGAGCTGGCAGCTGCTCGTCATTGCTCAGTGGTTCTCTCTGGGTACTCCGGCTTCCTCCACTCATACAACTGTCACCGACATAATATGACCTTGGCTGTTAATGTGTCATTAAAACCTAATAAATAAATAAATCCAGTACCAGTTTTGCTCGTACAAATATTAGTACCGTCAGACAAAATTCATTTTCTGTTTAATTTCGTACTTTTCTGTACTCACCTTCCCTGAGTAAGATTGGTATACCTTTTCAATCTCAGATTTAACCCTCAAGCACAATGAGAGTGAGAATAAGTGTACCATTTGGAAATACCCAAATTATCCAACTTTGATTACTCTCTACTATTATTTTGTAATGGGTTAATTTGAGACACATTGCTTTGCTATATGCAGAGATGTTTAATCAATAAATCAGGCTTTAGTTATGTTCTGGGACTTAATGAAACATGTGCTTTGGCCACTTAAAAATAGCACTGACTGCAAAAAATGACTTTGAGTGAATAGTCACTTGTCCAAAAACAAAAAGGAAAGACCTCTTTGAGCTTTTCATAACTGCTTTCAAAAATCAATGGGGAACAAATTTTACGGTTTATGTTTTGGTGTTCTGTGTTATCCAACACCAGTTTGGCCGTACAAATATGAATACTGCCAGGAAAGAAAGCACATTTTCTCAGTGGTAGACTGTTTGACTTCTGTGATAGAGGTCCCGAGTTTGATCCCTATCTGAGACGACCCACGTAATGTCCTTGGCCAAGGCACTTTATCTCGGTTGCCAACATGGGGGCATGATGATGCCATGTGCTAAGGCGTACTGCATGTCAATGGTGCACATGTCTTCAATCGCTGGTACCATGCTTCAGCAGAGCTTGAACATAATTAGAATGTTGAGCTGACAGTTGCTCGTCGATGCTTGGTGGTTCTCTCTGGGTCCTCCCACTTCCCCCACCCGTAAAACTGTCACGGTCACGATTAGCCATTGTGGATAAGTATGTGACTGTAAACACCAATAAATAACTACAATCAAGGAAACCCTCTGTGAAATCCTTCTGTCAATAAATAGCAAAGTAGTAATGTAATGCAAGAAATATTAACAAGCTGTTCAACATCCCTTTAATCAACTCATTTTGACTTGAACTGTACCCATCACTGTGTATTCTAGCTCTCTAGATGGTTTAAACCATATCAAATAAACAACTAATTTCCCTGTGGGAACCCCGGGAAGTGAAGCAGTGCCTGTTCACTGCGGTAAACAGGCTCTCTTTCACTGGTAAAATTGGACCCAGTCACCAATGCTTGGGAGGTGCAAACCCTCTCTAAAATTGGCAACATGGCTTATTAATGCTCACCCCTGGTTTTGTATTGATACTCGTGTTGTGGTCATGATTAGCCATTGTGCAAAAATATGTGATCTTAAACACCAATAAATAATTATAATAAACAACTAATTTGTGTGTGACAGTAACTCATATTACATGTATTTCATTGTATCTGAAACAGATATGTTGGAAAAATTGTGAAATCATGGAGTAGGAAGCTTACCCTCATTTGTTGACAAATCCCACACATTCACAAACAGACAAAATGATAGAGAATAAATTAATTATTGATATTTAACGTCACTTTCAGCATCTACAGCTATATCATTTCCATAATATAGGTATTTATTCAAGTCAAGGTATCCATTGCAGGGCTATTTTTCAGGGGGTAGGGGGATGAACCCTTTTAGCCCGAAAAAGTTGAATCTCAGGAGGAAATGCCAAAGGTGGGTATGGGAGGTAGGGGGGTCTCCCTCCCATTGAGTACCTGGAGAGAAGCACCGAGCAATGGCAAGCGACTCAGACTCCCCAACATACTAACTCCACAAAAGCAGGGTTAGCATTGGTTGAAGACAAGTGCACCCTCAAAGTACCCTTAGTACACATCGCCATCATGCCCCCCAACTTGTACAGTATAATGGTCCGTTTGCTTGCAATTTCTAAGTGATGAGATAGGAAAACAACATTTTGTGTGGAAAACCAGTATGTTTTGTGGTCATTTCTGGCAACTAAATTGTCCTAAATGTTCTGGCATATTGGCCGAAAAATCGGCTCCTTCCTGACTCAGGGGTGGGTTGGGCCTTCATGAAACCCCGGCCCGTACGCCCATAATTCTTATGTACTAATTTTTTCCAAAGCACAAAGGACATCGCTTGTTTTGCTTTCTATGAAAATATTCTATAATTATTGAAGAGCAAATTTGGTGTTTTGTGTTTTGGTGTCCTGCTGTATCTCAAATATCTGTTTTGCCTGCACAAAAACTAGTCGCATCACAAAAACTTTTGATTTCCACTAAATTTTCTGTTTTCAAAACTGATCGATAGTTTTGTGTTCAATACAGTTTGCCTTTTCACATTAAAAAGTTGGGAAAGCCCATAATTTGTCCAACAAATTACAATTCTCTAGTTTTGGATTTTTTTTTTATGTCAGCATGCTTTTCAGTGATAGTAATATTTCATTCAAACCTTTCCATGCTCAGTTACTTGAATTTTGGACTTTTGTGTGCTGGTTTTGATATTGGTCTTTCTTTTCTTCCAAGGAGTAATTTACCTTGTAGTATATTGCCATGGTTCCAATTTTTAGCTTAACTTGACATAGTCAAGATAAGCTATTGCCATCACGCGTGCGGAAGTCTGTTAGTCTGTGAGTCTGTGAGTCTGTGACGTCTGTTCACATTTTCCTTTAGCACGGGCTACACCCCGCAGTTCTTGTCTGATCATCATAAAATTTCATATGCAGGTTTGGGGTCATATCTAGATGAGAACGTCCCCTTTTGGTTGCGATCGGGCAACCGGTATGGCTGCCCGAGCCCAAAACCCGAAAACCATTAGCACAGTCTACAGGTCGTATTTATGTAGGGATTTCATTGTAACTTGGTAGGATGCCTCTGTATAATGCCTAGATGAGAACGTCCCCTTTTGGGCATGATCTATCAACCGTGATGGCTGCCCAAGCCCAAAACCCAAAAACTTTTAGCACAGTCTGCAGGTCATGTTTAATGTGGAGGGATTTCATTGTAACTTGGTAGGATGACTCCTTATGATGTCTAGATGAGAATTTCCCCATTTGGGCATGATTGGGCAACTGTGACGGCTACAGAGGCCCGAAGCCTGAAAACCTTTAGCACAGTCTAGAGGTCATATTTATGAAGGGATTTCATTGTAACTTTTTCAGGATGACGCCAAATAATGTCTAGATGAGAACGTCCCATTTTGATCGCGACCATGCAGCCTTGATGGGTGCCTGAGCTCAAAAACCTTTAGCATAGGCAAAAGGTCATATTTATGGAAGGATTTCATTGTAACCTGTTAGGTTGACTCCATATAATGCCTAGATGATGACATCCCCTTTTGGTTGTGATTGGTCAGTTGTGATGACTACAAGTGCCCGAAGCCCGAAAACCTTGAGCACAGTCTACAGGTCATATATATGAAGGGATTTCATTGTAACTTCATAGGATCACTCCAGATGATGCCCAGATGAGATTGTCCCCTATGGTTGCGATCATTCAGCCATGATGGCTGCCCGAGCCCGAAGCTCGAAAACCTTTAGCACAGTCTACAGGTCATATTTATGAAGGGATTTCATTGTAACTTGGTAGGTTAACTTCATATAATGTCTAGATGAGAATGTCCCCTTTTGGACATGATTGGGCAACTGTGGCGGCTAGAGGTGCCCGAAGCCCAAAAACCTTTAGCACAGTCTACAGGTCATATTTATGAGGGGATTTCATCATAACTTGGTAGGATGACTCCAAATAATGTCCAGATGAGAACGTCTCATTTTGGCCGTGATCATTCACCCTTGATGGGTGCCCGAGCCCAAAAACCTTTAGCATAGGTAAAAGGTCATATTTATGGAAGGATTTCATTGTAACCTATCAGGTTGACTCCATATAATGCCGAGATGATGCCATCCCCTTTTGGTTGTGATTGGTCAACCTGTGATGGCTACAAGTGCCCGGAGCCCAAAAACCTTGAGCACAGTCTACAGGTCATATTTATGAAGGGATTTCATTGTAACTTCGTAGGATCACTCCAGATGATGCCCAGATGAGATTGTCCCCTTTGGTTGTGATCATTCAACCGTGATGGCTGCTCGAGCCCAAAGCCCAAAAACCTTAAGCACAGTCTACAGGTCACATTTATGAAGGGACTTCATTGTAACTTGGTAGGTTGACTTCATATAATGTCTAGATGAGAACGTCCCCTTTTGGACATGATTGGGCAACTTTAACGGCTAAAGGTGCCCAAAGCCCGAAAACCTTTAGCACTGTCTACAGGTCATATTTATGAAGGGATTTCATTGTAACTTGGTAGGATGACTCCAAACAATGTCTAGATGAGAACGTCTCATTTTGGCCGTGATCATTCAGCCTTGATGGGTGCGCGAGCCTAAAAATCCTTAGCATAGGCAAAAGGTTATATTTATGGAAGGATTTCATTGTAACCTGTTAGGTTGACTCCATATAATGCCTAGATGATGACATCCCCTTTTGGTCGTGATTGGTCAACTGTGATGGCTACAGGTGCTCAAAGCCTGAAAACCTTGAGCACAGTCTACAGGACATATTTATGAAGGGATTTCATTGTAACTTCGCAGGATCACTCCAGATGATGCCCAGATGAGATTGTCCCCTTTGGTTGCGATCATTCAACCATGATGGCTGCCCGAGCCCGAAGCCCGAAAACCTTTAGCACAGTCTACAGGTCATATTTATGAAGGGATTTCATTGTAACTTGGTAGGTTGACTTCATATAATGTCTAGATGAGAAGTTCCCTTTTGGACACTATTGGGCATCTGTGACAGCTTCAGGGGACCAAAGCCCGAAAACCTTTAGAACAGTCTACAGGTCATAATTATGAAGGGATTTCATTGTAGCTTGGTAGGATGACTCCAAATAGTGTCCAGATGAGAACGGCCCCTTTTGGTCACGATCATTCAGCCTTGATGGCTGCCCGAGCCTAAAAACCTTTAGCATGTCTGTAGGTCGTATTTATGGAAGGATTTCATTGTAACTTGTTAGGTTGACTCCATATAATGCCTAGATGATGACATCCCCTTTTGTTCGTGGTTGGTCAACTGTGATGGCTACAGGTGCCTGAAGCCCGAAAATCTTGAGCACAGTCTACAGGTCATATTTATGAAGGGATTTCATTGTAACTTCATAGGATCACTCCAGATGATGTCCAGATTAGATTGTCCCCTTTGGTTGCGATCATTCAACCATGATGGCTGCCCGAGCCCGAAGCCCGAAAACCTTTAGCACAGTCTACAGGTCATATTTATGAAGGGATTTCATTGTAACTTGGTAGGTTGACTTCATGTAATGTCTAGATGAGAACAGCCCCTTTTGGACACCATTAGGCAACTGTGTTGGCAACAGGGGCTCAAAGCCCGAAAATCTTAAGCACAGTCTACAGGTGATATTTACGAAGGGATTTCATTGTACCTTGGTAGGATGACTCTAAATAATGTCTAGATGAGAATGTCCCCTTTTGGTCACGATCATTTAGCCTTGATGGCTGCCCAAACCCAAAACCTCAAAACATTTAGCATAGTCTATTGGTCATATTTATGGAAGGACTTCATTGTAGCCCATAAGTTTGACTCCATATACTACCTAGATGATGACATCCTTTTTTGGTCGTGATTGGTCAACTGTGATGGCTTCAGGGGCCCAAAGCCCAAAAACCTTGAACACAGTCTACAGGTCATATTTATGAAGGGATTTCATTGTAACTTTGTAGGATCACTCCAGAAGATGCCCAGATGAGAATGTCCCCTTATGGTTGCGATCATTCAACCATGATGGCTGCCAGAGCCCAAAGCCCAAAAACCTTTACCACAGTCTACAGGTCATATTTATTAAGGGATTTCATTGTAACTTGGTAGGTTGACTTCATATAATGTCTAGATGAGAACGTCCCCTTTGGACGCAATTGGGAAACTGACGGCTACAGGGGCCCGAAGCCTGAAAACCTTTAGCACAGTCTACAGGCCATATTTATGAAGGGATTTTAATGTAACTTAATAGGATGACTCGTTTTGGAATAATTTCACTGTAACTTGGTAACTTTTGTTGATATACGTTAACTGTGAGGGCCACATACATTAACTGTGAGGTCATATTAATCCACCCCTCAGCTCTTTAGTACAGTGTACACCTCATATTATTTTTATCATAAACATAGCATACAGGGAACAGAAATGAACATATTCCCAATTATCACAATTCTTGTCTTATTTCATAATCCTTTCATAAACATTGAACATTATCCTTTTCATCAAACACAACACACAAGTTAAGCTACTGTGTCATTGACACTTTCATATATTAGAATGCTTCGTAGTGCCAGTATTATATTAGTTAACCCATTCCCTACTTATTTACTTTAATTTGGGACTTTTGTGTGCAGGTTTTTGACTTTTGTGTGCAGGTTTTTGACTTTTGTGTACAGGTTTTGAAATTTTGTCTTCAAGTGGAGTTTTACCCTACTGGCATATTGCCATGGTGGTTACCTTAACATTTCAGGGTATTTTTCTCAATTTTAACCCTTTGAAACAAATGTGATACTTTTTTGACTTTTATGTGCAGGTTTTGAGGTTTGTCTTTCTTTTCTTCCAAGTGGATATTTTTCAAGTAGAGTTTCACCTTACTGGCATATTGCCCTAGTGGTTACTGTGACATTTGCAGGGTATTTTTCTAAGTTTTAACCCCTTGAAACAAATGTGATACTTTTTTTTACTTTTATGTGCAGGTTTTGAGGTTTGTCTTTCTTTTCTTCCAAGTGGCGACTTTCCTTGTAGCATATTGCCATGGTTCCTATTTTATGTTAGGATGCTTCTTGGGGCTAGTATTATATTATTTAACCTTTTAGCTGCTTATTTACTTTAATTTTGGACTTTTGTGTGCAGGTTTTGGACTTTTGTGTGCAGGTTTTTGAGTTTTGTGTACAGGTTTTGATATTTTTTTTAAGTGGAGTTTTACCTCACTGGCATATTGCCATGGTGGTTACTGTAACATTTTCAGGGTATTTTCTAAATTTTAACCCTTTGAAACAAATGTGATACTTTTTTGACTTGTATGTGCAGGTTTTGAGGTTTGTCTTTCTTTTCTTCCAAGTGGATATTTTTCAAGTAGAGTTTAACCTTATTGGCATATTGCCATTGTGGTTACTGTGACAGGGTATTTTTCTCAATTTTAACCCCTTAAACAAATGTGATACTTTTTTTTACTTTTATGTGCAGGTTTTGAGGTTTGTCTTTCTTTTCTTCCAAGTAGTGACTTACCTTGTAGCATATTACCATAGTTCCTATTTTATGTTAGGATGCTTCTTGGGGCTATTTTTATATTATTTAACCCTTTAGCTGCTTATTTACTTTAATTTTGGACTTTTGTGTGCAGGTTTTGTACTTTTGGTGCAGGTTTTGATATTTTTTTTAAGTGGAGTTTTACCTCACTGGCATATTGCCATGGTGGTTACTGTAACTTTTCCTGGGTATTTTTAAATTTTAACCCTTTGAAACAAATGTGATACTTTTTTGACTTGTATGTGCAGGTTTTGAGGTTCTTTAGCTCACCTGACTGAAAGTCAGGGTGAGCTTTTCTTATCACTCTTCGTCTGTCGTCTGTCCGTCCGTCGTATGTCGTCCGTCAACCTGCGTGAAGGTGGAGTTTGAGCCTCTTTCTCCTAAGCCACTGGCCACATTTTAATTAAATTTAATGTAAGTAGTGGTTATATAGGGGCATTTGGGTTTTTCTTCAAATTGGATTTCTGCTCATATTGTGGAGTGGGGTGGTTCAAAATGCACAAAATTTTAAAAAATCTTCTTCTCATGAACCAGCCATAGCAGAGACCTGATATTTGGTATGCAGCTTCCATTTGAGGTGTAGACTCAAGTTTGTTCAAGAGAAGTTTGACGGGCAATATTTTACCTTTGTTCTGAGAGGGGCAAGAATTTTTGTCCCGTCCAAAATTTCTATTTTCTGAACCCAGAGGCCGATTTGAACCAAATTTAATATGAAGTATTATTGGGTTATAAGTACCTGATTTATGCCAAATTTTTTTTTCCTGCAGCCCCGTGGGAACCGCAGGAGCTAAAAATAGAAAAACATTAAAATGCCCATATCTCCAAAACTGCATGGCACCAGGAATTTTTATTTGGTGTGAAACTTCCTTAGGACCAACAGAAAGGATTGGTAAAAAAAAAAAATTGCCATCGGTTTTATCATAGGGTACAGTTTCGGGACTTTGAAAAAGTGCCGAGCACTTTTTAACACTGTAGGCAATGGGAAAAACATTAAAAAATCTTCTTCTCTCGATCCAGCAGGCAGAATCTTTTGATATTTGGTATGCAACATTGTAGGGTGGATCTGATTCAAGTTTGCTCAAATTGGCCCCCTGGGTTCATATTTGGGCTCAGTATAGGAGCCCGATTTCGAACTTAGTGCATTTCAGGCAAATTTCTTAAAAAATCTTTTTCTCCAGATTGAGCAGGCAGAATCTTTTGATAATTGGTATGCAACATTGTGGGGTGGATCGGATTCAAGTTTGTTCAAATCGGCCCCCCTGGATTCATATTTGGGCTCACTAATAGAAGCTTGAATTGGAACTTAGTGCATTTCAGGCAAATTTCTTTAAAAATCTTCTCCAGATCCAGCAGGCAGAATCTTTTTATATGTGGTATGCAACATTGTGGGATGGATCTGATTCACGTTTGTTCAAATCGGCCCCCTGGAATCATATTTGGGCTCACTATAGAAGCCCGAATTCGAACTTAGTGCATTTGGCAAATTTCTTAAAAAATCTTCTTCTCCAGATTCAGCAGGCAGAATCTTCTGATATTTGGTATGCAACATTGTGGGGGTGGATCTGATTCAAGTTTGTTCAAATTGGCCCCCTGGGTTTATATTTGGGCTCAGTATATGTTATGCTGAAGGCCTACACCACCACCTCTCCTAAAATGTCTTTGAAAATCTTCTTTTCAAGATCCAGCAAGCAGAATCTTTTGATATTGGGTATGCACCATGCTTACGGGGGTGAGATTCAATTTTGTTCAAGCCAAGTCCCTGGGTTCATATTTGAGCTCACCGTGGGAGCCCGAATTATAACTTAGTTATCAGTACCCCATGGCTCACCAACAGGTGGCCAATGTAAAGGGGTGGCTGGAGTAAAAAAAAAAGTTCAAAACCTGCACACAAAAGTGCAAAATTAAAGAAAATAAGCAGCTAAAGGGTTAAATAATATAATAATAACCCCTAAGAAGCATGCTAACATAAAATAGGAACCAAAGGCAATATGCTACAAGGTAAGTCTCCACTTTGAAAAAAAGAAAGACAAACCTCAAAACCTGCACGTAAAAGTAAAAAAGAAACCAGTATCACATTTATTTCAATGGGTTAAAATTGAGAAAAATACACTGATAATGTCACAGTAACCACCATGGCAATATGCCAGTAAGGTGAAACCCTACCTGAAAAATATCCTCTTGGAAGAAAAGAAAGAAAAACCTCAAAACCTGCACATAAAAGTCCAAAAAGTATCACATTTGTTTCAAAGGGTTAAAATTTAGAAAAATACCCTGAAAATGTTACAATAACCAGCTTGGCAATATGCCAGTGAGGTAAAACTCCACTTAAACAAAACCTGCTTGCAAACGTCAAAATAAGTCTAAAATTTGATTCAAAGGGTTAAAATTAAGACAAAATACCATGGAAAAGAGTTAAATGTTATTGTGAATCACCATAGCAATATGCAAAAAAGGAGAAAAATTAAAAACCCACAAAAATTGAAACCTTTACACAAAAGTCCAAAATTGAAATAATTGAGCAGGAAAAGAGTTAAATAATACAAACCTAGCCCTAAGATGCATGTTTTCATACAATAGAAGGCATGGTCATATGTTGCAAGGTACATCTCCACTTGAAAGAAAGGAAAAAAACCATCAAAACTTGCACACAAACGTCAAAATAAGTCCAAAGTTTGATTCAAAGGGTTAAAATTAAGACGAAATACCCTGGAAAAGAGTTAAATGTTATCGTGAACCCCCATAGCAATATGCAAAGAAGAAAATTTTTTTTTAAAAAACCACAAAAATCCAAACCTGTAAACAAAAGAAGTCCAAAATTGAAGTAATTAAGCAGGAAAAGGGTTAAGGAATACAACGTAGCCCTAAGATGCATGTTTACATACAATAGAAAGCATGGACATATGCTACAAGGTAAATCTACACTTGGAAGAAAGAAAAAAAAAGACCCATGAAAACCTGCATGCAAACGTCAAAATAAGTCTAAAAATCTATTCAAAGGGTTAAAATTTTTTAAAAAATGCACTGGAAAGATATCAATGTCATAATAACCACCACTGCAATATGCAGTGAGGTCAACCTCACTTGAAATTGTTTTTTTTTTTATCACAACCTGTACATAAAAGTAAGAAGCTGTAAGCCCAAATCCAAAAGCTGTACATAAAAGTCCAAAATTGAAGTAATTCAGCAGGAAAAGGGTTAAATAATACAAACATAGCCCTAAAATGCATGTTTACATACAATAGAAAGCATGGACATATGCTACAAGGTAAATCTCCACTTGGAAGAAAAGAAAAGAAAAGGCATCAAAACCTGCACGCAAACGTCAAAATATGTCTAATAAAAATGATTGAAAGGGTTAAAATTTTTTAAAAAATGCAATGGAAAGATATCAATGTTATAGTAACCACCACTGCAATATGCAGTGAGGTCAACCTCCATTTAAATTTTTTTTTTATCACAACCTGTACATAAAAGTAAAAAGCTGTAAGCCTAAGTCCAAAACCTGTACATAAAAGTCCAAAATTGAAGTAATTCAGCGGGAAAAGGGTTAAATAATACAAACTTAGCCCTAAGATGCATGTTTACATACAATAGAAAGCATGGCCATATACTGCAATGTAAATCTCCACTTGAAAGAAAGGAAAAAAAACCCATCAAAACCTGCACGCAAACATCAAAATAAGTCTAAAATTTCATTCAAAGGGTTAAAATTGAGACAAAATACCCTGGAAAAGAGTTAAATGTTATAGTGAACAACCATAGCATTATGCAGAAAGTAAACAAAATTTTAAAAAGCCAAAAAATCAAAACCTGTACACAAAAGTTCAAAATACTTGAGAGCGGATGCCGACGCTGACGCCGACATGAGGGGTATGCCATAGGCTCACACAACTAACATTGGTGAGCCAATAAACTAAGTAAACTGCTGCTCCTGCCCTGACAAGATCAGAATCTGACATTTTCTGGAAAGCTATCAGTGAGAGCTTTCCAGAAAATGATGTCAGCTTCTGGTCTTATCATTGTAGGAAGAGAAAAAGATACTTAGTTTATAGGATTATCCTACAACTTATTTTGACTTTACTGTAAACCATTGCAACTGTACATGGATGTTGATACAATAATCATTAGTCCAATGTTACTTATCAGAAAATACTGAATGATGACAGGTGTTTGGAAAACCAGGGGAAGACCAGGGGAAGTTTTGTTTATATTCTCTTGCAATCATGTCAGCTTAGATGACAGTAATTATTGTATATCTATTAAGATTTGACAAAAATTGGAGTAATGTGTTTCCTGTAACCCTTTACCTATCCAAAGCTATTTTGAAAAGAGAATACTGTCTGAAAAAAGTTGTAATTTTGAAAACTTAGTGTGACTGATGACTGTAACCCCCTCTACCAATGATCCTCATTTTAATCTTCATCGGGTTGCAATTATGGCTGCAATTGTGGCTTATAGTTACTATAGAAACCCTATAGGAAATCACATTTTCATCACCAAAACTTGGCAAGAATGATCTGTACGAGGCCCTCTACAAACGATCCTCTTTTTGTTCCTGTTGGTTGGAAAATATGGCCACCAGAGACATTATACAATTCTGTTTGATGGATTCAGATGTTTTGAAACTTCACGTGATTGAAGACTGGGACACTTTCTACCAGTGATCCTCATGTAATGTTGATGTAATGTTGCAAACATGGCCACAATTGCAGCTCATAGTTACCATGGAAAGCCTATGGGAAATCAATTTATATTTAGTTCCAGGTGACCGATTACAGGCTCTGTAGAGCCTCTAGTTATTTCTCAATTCCTCAAGATTTGATAAAATGTTAGCAATGGCAACCAACAAAAATTTCTGCATTCCTTGGAGTGGAATATCTTTATCCCCCAATTTAGGGGATTTAGTCTGATTCCATATTTCGATATTTAACTGCGGGGGTGCAGTGCATTCAGCAGTATTAGGAATGTGATATTTATCAATCAACTTCTCAATTTTGTCCTTGTCAGACTGCATGATGCAAGCTTTAGTAGCAAACTCAGCCAAGCAGCTGTTAATGGCAGGGCCTTTCTTGCAGATTGAATTGTCAACAGAAAAATCTGGTAAATCAAGTTCGAGATCAATGCACCTTCAAAGTCGTTGAGTGGATGTGATCCCAAAATATGTGTAATATCATTATTTACTGAATTTACATCCCCCTGATCAGGGAGTACAAGATTTTGCTGTGAACCACCAGTGCACTTCCGGGGTCCAACTGATTTCTGGAAGCCCATTGTCAGGTTCAGGTGAGATTGTATGGGGTTTTGTATTATTCCCCGGATTAAAATCACCTTGTTCTTAAAATAAAGGAATGGCCACAAGATCATTATCTTGGATCACAGACTTTTTACCTGTAGTTGCTTTTTGATGGTGAGGTTTCTCATTCCCATCTTTCAGATCATTTAAATTTTAATGTCAGTAACTGACTGTAACAATTTCTGAATCAATACATTATCCACGGTGGAATGTGAAGCAGATTTCAGTTCTGTGGCATTGTGTTTTTACATTTCTTTTTCAATGGTGATTTGAAAATCTTTACCTGTGAAGTTTCACCAGTAACAGAAGAATCACAGTTCGATTCCTCAACAACCTCAGAGATGGCATCGTCATCGTGTTGGCATTTTGAATTCGAATGTTTCCACCCAGTTTTAACCTCAAGAGAATGAAAATTATTTCCCTAGGTGTGTTTTCCATGTTTAATCTTAGAAATAGTTGTGTTCGATTCTGTAAGGTTCCCATTATGGAAAGGTGTAGCTGTGTTATGAGCCTCAGAATAATGCTGTTGATGCGTTGAATTAGTTGGATATATTTCATCATGATTTCCAGAAAAACTGGATTTTTCTGTATGTATCTGGCACAGAATTACTGGGCACATCATCTTCTGTTCCAGGATCAATTTTGTCAGGGTCATCAGGTTCAGAGTTCATAGCAGCATGACATTAGAAGACTGAGTCTTGCCTAATTGTGTAAATTTCAAATCAAAAATATTTTTATCAAATCGATCATGATACTTAGTCCCACTAATTTTATCCTTAATTTTGTGTTACATTTTCTCTAAGTGATCATGGTGTGCTACATCAACAAAAAAGATGCAAAAAGGTCTTACTTTATACTTCGATTTATACTGTGGGTTTCACTCAAGGACCAATAAATTACGTGGTCTTTACGCATAATTTACAGTCTGTAAAAGACGATTGGTGTGCAAATAGTTCAACAATTATGCCTTGTCATCCTGAATATTTGTGCCGCTCTATATGAGAAAAAATTTCACATTTGCTGCATTTTTTTGAAAAATGAAAACAACTCTAGAGTCGTTTATCCAGCAAGCAAAGCAAATGCAAACAAACACAAGACTACAACCTAAGGAATTCTTGTGACTTGTCGTTACCTAACCGAAGATCAACCCAAGGTCAGCGTGCATATCTGTATTCATCTGTAAAGTTATGAAATGACCTGCCTGTAGATACTCGAAACTGTACAACAACTGTTGCCTTCAAGCGCATACTGAATAATAATCTTCGAAAACCCCCTAAACATTTTAATCAGAGCTACAACCGCAAGAGCCAAATTATCCACTGCCGACTAAGACGAAGATGTAGTAACCTTCAGGAAGACCTCTCCAATAATCATTTGTCTGATTCACCCCTCTGTCGGTGTGGAGCCGTTGAAACATGTGAACATTTCTTACTGTATTGTCCGATTTATCATGCAATGCGGCTCAGTACCCTTGGAGCTCTCGGTATTCATTTAGACAACGATACTTTAATATTTGGTTCACAATACAACGATAATATAACGAATACACAGGTATTTCTAAAAGTCCAAGAGTTTATAATCAAAAGTAAAAGATTTTAGTAACGTGATGTTATGAGAAGTGTGGATAAAATGCAGGCCTTTTTCATCGCGTAACGGTCTCTTTCGGTCAGTGTTGTTGCAAAGGGGAACACACAGGTAAAGATCTGTATAATCTTCAAAGAGTCAGCTACAATTCATCTGCAACCTTTTTGTGATAATTATACTCCTCGGAGTGTTTTTACTACCTCCCTACGTCGACCGGCACCATTCATTCATTCTCTTTTCCTCTCCCTCTCTCATTGTTCTCCCTTTCCTATCTCTCTCACACGTTCTCTCTCTCTCTCTCTCTCTCTCTCTCTCTCTCTCTCTCTCTCTCTCACAGCAAAAACAGTTCCAATACAGCTTGTACAGAACATTTCACAAAATGTCAATCCCTCCTTCTCAAATGTGAATGCTGAAGGTGAAAGGAGACAGCTTAAAATAAGCTCAGGCTGGATGCCGAATCCTGTCAATATCTCAATTTTCCATTATTCAATTATGCTTAACTTGTATCATGTTCCTATTATTAAGTTGTATATCTCCTTATTGTATATGTTTTGCATGTTTTTATTTTTTACTCCTTGAATAAATTAATGTTTAAACTAAATGCAAACTCATTTGTTTCCCAACTGTTATGCTTGATTATTGTTTTGTTTTTGTTTCCAGTCAAACACTAAAAATGTTTAAGACTTATCTTAAAAACATTCATAGACATGGTCACTTGCTGAATAAAGAATTTTTGTCACATTCTCATTGTTGTGGAAGCACTTGTATTTCTTGGAGAAAATGCCATCTTATAGCCCAAGAACATTAGGTTTCACTAGGGAAAAAAATCGGAGAAAGCTGATTTTTTCAGGGAATGTCGAGTACATGTCACTGAACGATTAGACAAAAGTCCCCTAAAATCCCAGTTGAGCTTTTTTTTCTACAGCCTTTTTTCGAAAACGCGTTTGAAAAAAATAAAAAAAAATCGCACGAACTTTGTAACCTCGAATTGATCCAACTGTATTTTTTGTTTACGCGTATTTTGAGCTACATAATGTCTAATATACATTTACCTAGAGGAAAATGTGCATTCTGTGACAATTTCTGCAAAAAATTATTGAAAATTCACAAAAAAGTATCGGATTTACGCAAAAAATGACGATTTTCCTAACGGATTTGCCCAAAGGGTCGTAGTACAGAACGGGATGTTAGTTGGACAGACGATAAAAAATCCACCACCATTTGAAGACTTTTATCATTGCTTACAAAATAGACATTATGGAAGACCCCCTCTGCTTCTGGCCGAGTTCCCCTTTTGGCATAAAATTCGTCAGCATGAGAACTCAACTATTTTCGGGCTTGGGACCGAACAGACACGTCTGTGTCTGGCAGCATTAGATCAATAAATAATATTTACAGAATGTACAAAAATCAATAAATAATATTTACAGAATGTACAAATCAATCAACATGGATTAAGTTACATTGACTATTATCAACGCTATATACAGAAATGACATGACCTATATACATATTATTCATCGAACTCAGAAATTTCCGACAGGACAGTGTTTCTGTGGTTGTTACAAGAATCCAAACTGCAATTACACAAACCTGAGCAAGAGAGTCCTGCCTTCTTACACCCACACATTTTTGTACAAGCACTCTTGCAACCACAACTGATCAGATTCAGTAGGTTATCGGGGGCACATGGCTTTGTGGCTGCAGTCGGTACAAGAAGTCCATTGTCTAGCGACCACCCCCAATCCGTCGGAGGAAGCGAAGTGCCCAGCCATTGTTGGACCTGGAGATAACATCTGTAGACATGTTGTTGTGCAGCATCGCTGCTTGGTGGGAGTGAGGCTAGGTCGATGGGTTTATTCAGTTTAGATTTTGCTACATAACGCTTGTAAGTGACATATCTATATTGGTCGAGAGAGGAAACAGTTTTACTCCCGTATAAGATCAGGAGAAGTTGTTCCCCGGCAGCGGCTACTGCACTTGGTGTACTGTCATCCGCCAAAATTGTGTTGATATACTGTTGTGAGTCGCTAGTAACATCTGAGACAATTGTACTGAATACTTTCTTCTTACCAACTCGAAAGAGTGCAGAAGTAGTGTCACAACCACTTATAGAATGTGCTACAAGGAGGTTGCTTCTATGGTCACCCATTTTGGTTGCAATTTCACTAATTGAAACTAGTAAGTTTGGGGTAATGGAATACATCATGTGAATATTACATCCCGGTTGAACTCGAGAGGTAAGAATGACTAACAAGTCTGTGTCTGTTCCCACAACGACAACATTGTTGTCATCTTGAGCGATGTCAAGTGCAGTTTCAGCTATCAGTACATCAGCATCAGCCTCGGCCTGCTTGGACTGAATATTGATAGCAGATAGCTCCTGCATTAGAAGATCGATCAGTTGGGTTTTGTTCTTGGCATTTGCAAGGAAATCGGATTGGGGTGTGGTGGCTGGTAACTCGGGTGAGATATTGATATCAATGGAATACCTGTCTTTAGATCTACGGGCTTGTTCCATGCCCTTTGTCGACATTGTACAAGCATAACCATCAAAAACAACCACGACGTTCGCCCCAAAATGTCTCACTAGATAATTGGAATATGATGTACATATGTCCTTATATGACGACTGTTTAGGCCATACAACTGCCCTCAATAAAAATCCACCATCTACAACAAACAGAGAATGTTCTGGGATTTTAGTTTGCTCGGAACCGTATGTTTTGAGGATCTTACCGAGCGTGCTTTTCTGTGTCTTCCTCATTCCAGCAGAATCAAACAATGCTGGTGGTTTCGGGGCGAGTTCATATTTGAGATACTCTTCCATCTCTGCTTGTGACTGAATAACACATGTGATGCGGTTGAACAGAATTGTGGGGTCAATCACTACCTTACTTCCGCGGACTTTGATGCTATTTGCCATCGATGCGAAAGACTTCACAGTGTCAACACGTCGTAGTTTGATGCTGTTGAACGTTTTGCTTACAACATTCGATACGCAACATTCACCAATTTTGCGAACTTGGTCACAGTTCACAGTTTTGTCGGCCACAAGCCCGGTCGCTATAGAGACTAATTGTAGTGGATCTCTATTCTGAAAGAGGGAATGCACTCTGAGCCAGTTCAGTAATTTGGTGATATCATTGGCATCAGTCAATTGTGAACTTTGACGGAGATCCCGATGTTGTTCACCATGACCAGTGTGAACATGAACAAAATTTTCGAGAGCATTACATATCGGAAGGCGAAGAGGTAGTCCATGTGCCCATTTCGCAACAGTGCTATCGGTTATTCCCCTGCCATGTGTGAGACCACCAGGGAGCTTGAACATTCTCATTAAACACTGCTCTATGGTCTGATCAGAATATATCCCGTCCCAGAATTTATCTGAGCGCCTTATGGTAAAGTAACCTTTCTCAGTGAACAACTTCAAATCATCCTGTTGCATTATTTCTGTTAGCTCATTCATCTGCTGCAAACAGAGATGAGAACTTTTTGCGTGTGCAAAATGACCACCTGCGTGAAATACTGGAATCATATTGCGAAAACAATATGTGTGGAGTTCCCAGTCGCCTGTGCGCTCTGCTCTCAAGAACAACTGGAGAAGACCTATTTGCTCATAGTGTTGTACCCAAAGCCTGTACAATACAAATTTGTTTATGAGTACACATCAAGGGCGTGCACACATTACATGCCAATGCATCTTGAGTGTAGGCGAACACCACATTATGTGATTTAATCGAACATGGAAATTGAAACAATGATGCTATAATAGGGTATTTGAATGAGAAAAGTCGATGCCGTTTGAATTTGAGTTTAGGGGGTATGGTTAATATTTCACACGTTTCACCAGTTCATTATGGAATAAATGACTATTGTTATATATCATTATAAAGCCACTGCTTTTCTGCAATTTTTGATATATAATTTAACTCCCAAAGTAGTCGTAGATTTGATTTAATGGACGTTGTGTACCGTTGTGCGTATGAAAACAATAAAAATTTTTTCGTAATTTTGTACATTTTCGTGAATATTTCACCATTGAGTGTGAGGATTGGTACAAAGTAGGCATTTTCTGTTGGGGATATGTATTCTCAATATAATTCAGCACGATATTTATGATTCTCACCCTACTAAGGCGAATAAGAATGAGAAATATGGAGCTGGGTCGAATTTTTTTTTTAATTTTTTTTTTCATCAAAAAAACGCTATAACTAAAAAAGCTCAACTCGGATTCGCGGGGACTTTTCACACTTTATCCGCAATGTGTGTCCCGGAAATATATAAAAAAAATCAGCTTTCTCCGATTTTTTTCCTTACTTTCTCATTTTTATGTCTAATGTGCCTGGACTATTAGTACTAAATTAATTTAGATTAGCATTTTAAGGCTGTACATTTTTCACTTTTTCAAATATGTATACCAATGGTTACTCAGTTTATAATAGTGTTCTTTTCTTTTACAGGTGAGCCGATAATCGATATTAGCTGATAACTTGGTTGTTGGCAACATATCAGTATCGGCAAAAGATTTCCCAGCTTATATTGCCAATATTTTTTCACCAATTTTATTTTTATAAAATCTAGAATATTTTCAGCAGGCATCATTGAATTGCGGAGAAAAAGAATAGCTGTTGGGATCTTCTTTGTTTTGAAAGGGTGTGCCCAGATACTGTAATAACACAAAATCACATGCAATCAAACAAAATCAGAAAAAATCACATGCACCATTTCCATTTGTTTATCCTCTGATATCATTACATTTTTCCAATTTCAAACAAACTTAACTTTGTTTTGTTGAAAATGGCCATGATTTCATATGTGCCTTTCATGCTTCTAATTACCACAATAGCCAACAGTCAGAAGAAATCGCAAATCATATAAGATCATGCCATACTGTCATAATTTACCAGTTTTTAGCTCACCAACTTTAGTTGTGTGAGCTTATGGCATGGCTCGATCGGTCGGCATCGGTGTCAGCATACGTGTCCAATAATGTTAAAGCTTCTGTTTAGGTCACTTACTCGCCCTATTTCCATGTCATGGCCTTTATAATGCTGCTATATGATGATTATTATCATTCTACCATGATTTAACCCCTCGTGCCCTGCATTTTAAACATTTTTCTTGACATTTTTAGTTGCGTTTAGTTTTCTGTTTAGCTCAGAATGTCATGTTTAACTGAGTGTTTAGGTCAGCTGCTGTGCTCCTTCTCTTCCCATGGCACTTATATTCATCATACATGTTCCTCAGTATCATTGTTCCATGATTAACCCCTCACACACTGCATTTTAAACATTTTTCTTGACACTTTTAGTTGCTTTTAGTTTTCTGTTTAGCTCAGAATTTCATGTTGAACTTAGAGTGTTGGTCAGCTGTTGTGCTCCTTCTCTTCCCATGGCACTTATATTCATGATACATGTTCCTCAGTATCATTGTTCCATGATTAACCCATCATACTCTGCATTTTAAATATTTTTCTTGACATTTTTAGTTGCGTTTAGTTTTCTGTTTAGCTAGGAATTTCATGTTTAACTTAGTGCTTAGGTCAGCTGCTGTGCTCCTTCTCTTCCCATGACACCTATATTCATCATACATGTTCCTCAGTATCATTGTTCTATGATTAACCCCTCATACTCTGCATTTTAAACATTTTTCTTGACATTTTTAGTTTCGTTTAGTTTTCTGTTTAGCTCAGAATTTCATGTTTAACTAAGTGTTTAGGTCAGCTGCTGTGCTTCTTCTCTTCCCCTGGCACTTATATTCATCATACATGTTCCTCAGCATCATTGTTCCATGATTAACTCCTCATACTCTGCATTTTAATCATTTTTCTTGACTTTTTTAGTTGCGTTTAGTTTTCTGTTTAGCTCGCAATTTCATGTTTAACTTCGTGTTTAGCTCACCTGCTGTGTTCCTTCTCTTCCCAATGTGCTTATATTCACCATACATCTTATTCATTATCATTCTACCATGGTTTAACCCTTGTCCAGTGAATTTCTTAAAATTTTTATACCCCCAACTTTCAAAGAAAATGGGGGTATACTGGATTACATGTGCCCATGAGTCTGTGCATCCATCCGTGCGTCCGTGCATCTGTCTGTCTGTTCGTCCCTCCGTTCGTTCGTTAGTGTGTGAGTCTGTCCGAGAATATTCATAACTTTCATAACTTAAGTAACTTATTATTTTCTATAATATTTGTTGGTCATAGGTATGCCCACACTAGTTATTTTTTTTTTTATTACACTGTTTTTATTCCTTGTTCACTTAAAAATTGTGTCCGTCCGAGCCAAATTTTGTCTGTTCAGCCTGTATCTCGGGTATCAAATGTTCTATTGCAATGAAATTTGCCATGACCACTGCTTATGGTATAGGCTTTAAAAAAAGGATTCAACGATATTTCTCACATTCTCCTTTTTAGAGTTATCCCCCTTTTTGACTTAGAAATTGTAGGAAATAGACATCATTTGTCTGTTCAGCCTGTATCTCAGGTATGGGTTATCAGATTTCAGTGAAATACGGCATGCAGTTTGCCTATGACAAAAGCTTCTGCCTCATTGCATAAAACTTCCAAACACCAAACAATGTACCATACCTTTTGACTTAGAAATTGTTGGAAATTGTTATACCCCCACTTTCTAAGAAAATGGAGTGGGGGGACGGGGGGGGGGGGGGGGGGGGGGTGGGGGGGTGGGGGGTAAACTAGATTACATGCATCCGTCCATCTGTGTGTCCATCCCTGCCTCCATCCGTGTGTGAGTCCGTCCGAGAATATTCTTAACTTTCATTTATTTTCTATAATATTTGTTGGTCATAGGTATGCCCACACTGGGCAGTACACCACGTGGGGGTATGCACTGGACGACAGTCCAGCGCTTGTTCTTCCAATTATTGAATGTTTAGTTTTCTGTTTAGCTCACACTTTGACATTTTCAGTGGGTTTAATTTTTAGCTTAACTTGACATAGTCAGGATAAGCTATTGCCATCACGCGTGAGAAAGTCTGTTTATCTGTGAGTCTGTTAGTCTGTGAGTCTGTGAGTCTGTGACGTCTGTTCACATTTTCCTTTAGCACGGGCTACACCCCACAGTTCTTGTCTGATCGTCACGAAATTTCATATGCAGGTTTGGGGTCATGTCTAGATGAGAACGTCCCCTTTTGGTCGCGATCGGGCAACCAGTATGGCTGCCCGAGCCCAAAACCCAAAAACCATTAGCACAGTCTACAGGACGTATTTATGAAGGGATTTCATTGTAACTTGGTAGGATGCCTCTGTATAATGCCTAGATGAGAACGTCCCCTTTTGGGCATGATCTATCAACCGTAATGGCTGCCCAAGCCCGAAACCCAAAAACTTTTAGCACAGTCTGCAGGTCATGTTTAATGTGGAGGGATTTCATTGTAACTTGGTAGGATGACTCCTTATGATGTCTAGATGAGAATTTCCCCATTTGGGCATGATCTGCCAACCGTGACGACTGCCCGAGCCCAAAGCATAGGCAAAAGGTTATATTTATAGAAGGATTTCATTGTAACCTGTAAGGTTGACTCCATATAATGCCTAGATAATGACATCCCCTTTTGGTCGTGATTGGTCAACTGTGATGGCTACAGGTGCCCGAAGCCCGAAAACCTTGAGTACAGTCTACAGGTCATATTTATGAAGGGATTTCATTGTAACTTCGCAGGATCACTCCAGATGATGCCCAGATGAGATTGTCCCCTTTGGTTGCGAGCATTCAGCCATGATGGCTGCCCGAGCCCAAAGCCCGAAAACCTTTAGCACAGTCTACAGGTCATATTTATGAAGGGATTTCATTGTAACTTGGTAGGTTGACTTCATATAATGTCTAGATGAGAACATCCCCTTTTGGACGTGATTGGGCAACTTTGACGGCTAAAGGTGCCCGAAGCCCGAAAACCTTTTGCACTGTGTACAGGTCATATTTATGAAGGGATTTCATTGTAACTTGGAAGGATGACTCCAAATAATGTCTAGATGAGAACGTCCGATTTTGACCGTGATCATTCAGCCTTGATGGGTGCCCGAGCCCAAAAACCTTTAGCATAGGCAAAAGATTATATTTATAGAAGGATTTCATTGTAACCTGTTAGGTTGACTCCATGTAATGCCTAGATGATGACATCCCCTTTTGGTCGCGATTGGTCAGTTGTGATGGCTACAGGTGCCCGAAGCCCGAAAACCTTGAGCACAGTCTACAGGTCATATTTATGAAGGGATTTTATTGTAACTTCTTAGGATCACTCCAGATGATGCCCAGATGAGATTGTCCCCTATGGTTGTGATCATTCAGCCATGATGGCTTGCCGAGCCCGAAGCCCGAAAACATTTAGCACAGTCTACAGGTCATATTTATGAAGGGATTTCATTGTAACTTGGTAGGTTAACTTCATATAATGTCTAGATGAGAACGTCCCCTTTTGGACATGATTGGGCTACTGTGACGGCTAAAGGTGCCCGAAGCCCAAAAGCCTTTAGCACAGTCTACAGGTCATATTTATGAGGGGATTTCATCATAACTTGGTAGGATGACTCCAAATAATGTCTAGACGAGAACGTCCCATTTTGGCCATGATCATTCAGCCTTGATGGGTGCCCGAGCCCAAAAACCTTTAGCATAGGCAAAAGGTTATATTTATAGAAGGATTTCATTGTAACCTGTAAGGTTGACTCCATATAATGCCTAGATGATGACATCCCCTTTTGGTCGTGATTGGTCAACTGTGATGGCTACAGGTGCCCGAAGCCCGAAAACCTTGAGCACAGTCTACAGGTCATATTTATGAAGGGATTTCATTGTAACTTCGCAGGATCACTCCAGATGATGCCCAGATGAGATTGTCCCCTTTGGTTGCGATCATTCAACCATGATGGCTGCCCGAGCCCGAAGCCCGAAAACCTTAAGCACAGTCTACAGGTCATATTTATGAAGGGATTTCATTGTAACTTGGTAGGTTGACTTCATATAATGTCTAGATGAGAACATCCCCTTTTGGACATGATTGGGCAACTTTGACGGCTAAAGGTGCCCGAAGCCCGAAAACCTTTTGCACTGTGTACAGGTCATATTTATGAAGGGATTTCATTGTAACTTGGAAGGATGACTCCAAATAATGTCTAGATGAGAACGTCCGATTTTGACAGTGATCATTCAGCCTTGATGGGTGCCCGAGCCCAAAAACATTTAGCATAGGCAAAAGATTATATTTATAGAAGGATTTCATTGTAACCTGTTAGGTTGACTCCATATAATGCCTAGATGATGACATCCCCTTTTGGTCGTGATTGGTCAACTGTGATGGCTACAGGTGCCCGAAGCCCGAAAACCTTGAGCACAGTCTACAGATCATATTTATGAAGGGATTTCATTGTAACTTCTTAGGATCACTCCAGATGATGCCCAGATGAGATTGTCCCCTTTGGTTGCAATCATTCAACCATGATGGCTTCCCGAGCCCGAAGCCCGAAAACCTTAAGCACAGTCTACAGGTCATATTTATGAAGGAATTTCATTGTAACTTGGTAGGCTGACTTCATATGATGTCTAGATGAGAACGTCCCCTTTTGGACATGATTGGGCAAATTTGACAGCTAAAGGTGCCCGAAGCCCGAAAACCTTTTGCACTGTCTACAGGTCATATTTATGAAGGGATTTCATTGTAACTTGGTAGGATGACTCCAAATAATGTCTAGATGAGAACATCCCATTTTGGCTGTGATCATTCGGCCTTGATGGCTGCCCGAGCCCAAAAACCTTTAGCATAGGCAAAAGGTTGTATGTATAGAAGGATTTCATTGTAACCTCTTAGGTTGACTCCATATAATGCCTAGATGATGACATCCCCTTTTGGTTGTGATTGGTCAGCTGTGATGGCTACAGGTGCCCAAAGCCCGAAAACCTTGAGCACAGTCTACAGGTCATATTTATGAAGGGATTTCATTGTAACTTCGCAGGATCACTCCAGATGATGCCCAGATGAGATTGTCCCCTTTGGTTGCAATCATTCAACCATGATGGCTGCCCGAGCCCAAAGCCCGAAAACCTTAAGCACAGTCTACAGGTCATATTTATGAAGGGATTTCATTGTAACTTGGTAGGTTGACTTCATATAATGTCTAGATGAGAACGTCCACTTTTGGACACGATTGGGCAACTGTGACGGCTTCAGGGGCCCAAATCCCAAAAACCTTTAGAACAGTCTACAGGTCATAATTATGAAGGGATTTCATTGTAGCTTGATAGGATGACTCCAAATAGTGTCCAGATGAGAATGCCCCCTTTTGTTTGCGATCGTTCAACCATGATGGCTGCCAGAGCCCAAAAACCTTTAGCACAGTCTACAGGTCATATTTATTAAGGGATTTCATTGTAACTTGGTAGATTGACTTCATATAATGTCTAGATGAGAACGTCCCCTTTGGACGCAATTGGGAAACTGACGGCTACAGGGGCCCGAAGCCCGAAAACCATTAGCACAGTCTACAGGCCATATTTATGAGGGGATTTTAATGTAACTTGATAGGATGACTCGTTTTGGAATAATTTCACTGTAACTTGGTAACTTTTGTTGATATACATTAACTGTGAGGGCCACATACATTAACTGTGAGGACATATTAACCCACCCCTCAGCTCTTTAGTACAGTGTACACCTCATATTATTTTTATCATAAACATAGCACACAGGGAACAGAAATGAACATATTCCCAATTATCACAATTCTTGTCTTATTTCATAATCCTTTCATAAACATTGAACACATATCCTTTTCATCAAACACAACACACAAGTTAAGCTACAGTGTCATTGACACTTTCATTTGTTTGCATCGACTGCTGACACCCTTTTCATCCCATGGCCTTTATAATGCTTCCATATGGTGCTTATTATCATTCTACTACTGTTTAACCCTCACCCAGAGTGTTTGAAATGTTTCTCTTGACATTAGTTACATTTACTTTTCTGTTTAGCTCAGAATTTCATGTTCAACTTAGTGTTTAGGTCAGCTGCTGTGCTCCTACTCTTCCTATTGCACTTATATTCATCATATATGTTCCTCAGAATCATTGTTCCATGATTAACCCCTCATACTCTGCTTTTAAACATTTTTCTTGACATTTTTAGTTGCGTTTAGTTTTCTGTTTAGCTCGAAATTTCATGTTTAACTTAGTGTTTAGGTTACCTGCTGTGTTCCTTCTCTTCCCATGGTGCTTATATTCCTCATATATACTCTTCATTATCATTGTACCATGGTTTCACCCTTGTCCACTGAATTTCAGTTCAAATTTCTCTTCAACTTTTGAACGTGCAGTTTTCTGTTTAGCTCACACTTAGACATTTTCAGTGTGTTAACATTTCTATTCAGGGCAGCTGCCAACACCCTTTTCATCCCATGGCCTTTTAATTGCTTCAAAATGGTGCTTATTATCATTCTACCACTATTTATCCCTCACCCTATGTGTTTTAAACCATTCTCTTAACTTTTTTATTTACTTACATTTAGTTTTCTGTTATGCATTTTGGTCAATTTTAAGACAAAATTTTTTTTTTTTTACACTAAAAATTTGGGGTCCGGGTGGGACTTAATTTTGGACCAAAATCCAGAAATTAGTTTTTTTGTTTTTTTATGCGTTTTTTGGTCAATTTTAAGAAGAAAACAAAATTTTAGTCTGAAAATATTTTGTTTGGGACTTCGAAAATTTCCGAACAAAAATAAAAAAAATCTGTTTTTTATCTCAATTATGGGACATAAAAGTGCAGGAACTGAAAATAGAAGGAAAATTTTCTGCATTGTGTGGGCACAATCGCTTCATCTAGTTGGTATATGCTTTTCTTAGGAGGGGCATATGCAGTTTATTCAAGTCAAGTCGCTGGTTTGATATTTAGACTACAATGTCAGGTGAGTGCACTCAGGCCCCCTGGGGCCTCTTGTTTTTTTTCCCATGCAGTCTTCACAGATCTTTGAAACATTTAATAGAATCAAAGTGCTTCTCATACACAAAGCTGTTGGCAAATCTTACTTGTCCCAGAAGGAGTCTAAATCACTTCGAGCAGCTCCTCTTACAGATCACAGTCTATTTGATGAGCAGATTACCTTTGTTCATGAGGAAGATATGAAGCAAACCATGGACAATTTGTTATTCCATCAACTATCAGGACATATTACTTTCCTTTTACAGTGTCATTCTAAGAGAAAGCAGAATCCCTATTTCTTGGATACTCATGGCTTGTTGCATTCATAATCATATGTTTCCTGTAACGACCAGTCTACTAAATGGCCTCAGTCACTTAAGGGACACCCTCACTCTACTTATTGGGGAAGATTGTCTTTCTCCAATCACAAGCCCCAAGGAGGTTGTCAGCATCAAAATATCTCATTTCACACATATTTGCAGAACATTACAAACAATCCATGGGTTTTTCAGGTCATAGAAGAGGGGTTGTTGTTTACCTTGAAGAGAAGACCTCCCCAAACAAGACCTCCAATGCCAACAATTCTGCCTGCTGATCCAGTAAAGCGAAATTGTCTTCTAGACACAGTGCAGTTAATGGTACAGAAAAAGGTAATTGAGGTAGCCAACAATAAACACTCTGCAGATTTTTATTCCAAAGTCCTGTTGCACAAGCCTAATAAATCATTTTGACTGGTCATAGATCTCAGCTGCATCACCAACTTCATCATAGCCACAAAATTCATTATGCAGACTATCTAGTCAAGAATTCAGGAAGTACATGATGTTTGCCATCAACAGGAAGATGCACCAGTTTCAGGCAACATGCTTTGGTATAAACCATGCCCATTGGGCATTCAGTTGCAAAATGAATGCTGTGATGGCTCACTTGTCTGAGGTACTCAACATTTCTGACCTTAGCATACCTCGAAGACATTTAAGAGAGACATTTTCACAAGGGAAGTTTGTTTTGGGATTTCCCAAGGCTATTATCTCTTCTGCAGTCACAGAAATTGGATCTAACACCATCAATCACCTTTCTTCACTTGGATATGAAATTAATTTCAAACAGCTCTTATCAAAACAGACTCTGTGACTGCTGGGGAGTGCATGAGACTTCTAGGTCTTTGCGAAGATTCTCTGAGACAACTCAACAGTGATAGCTTAACTGCAGAAATAAGGGGGACCTATTTGTGTCCAACCTTCACAAAACAGATTCATTTGTTCTCTAAAGAACTTGTGTTTTGCTGTCAATTTGCCTCCTTTTAAGATGGTTCAATGTGATTGTGGATCAATTGATTGTGATTATCAGACATGGAAAAATCTTTCCAGTAGAATGGATGCTTGCCAAATAGATCTTTTCAGTTCTCATCACACATTGGGAATGTCCAATGATAGATCTGTTCATATGGAGATGGAACAAACAACTTCCAACATTCGTATCTCTGTGCCCAGATCCGTTAGCATTCTGAGTGGATGCCCTGTTCAAGTCTTGGAACAGTAGCTTCTTATGTTGCAGGCTTTTTCTTGTTGCCCCTCTGTCTTCTCTGAGAACATGAGTCAACCTTCTTAGAGCTCTTCTATTAGACATTCCTCATCATCTATCACTATGGGAGGACCTGTTATTTCAAGGCAACAATTACAGATTACACAGCGATCTAGTGGTTCTCAACCTTTGTGCTTTTCTATTGTCAGGTCCTTCTTGAGACATGTTTTTTCAGAAGAGCAATGGACTGCATTTCTTTTCTAAAGAGGACATTCTCTTCTCTGAATTATGCAGCAAAGTGGAGAGTCATTTTGTGTCTACTGAAGCTAATAACTTTTCCAAATGAATTTGGAAAAGTAGAAGAGTACAAAAGCATGATAAAAAGAGGTCGAAAGGGTCAAGTGAGACTGACACTCAAAATTGCAGGTACTCTCCCTGCACACCTCTTGCATTACCACGTGCATGTGCAAATACCTTTTTTCCACCATCACACATGGGTGGATTTTTAGCTCAATTTTGACGAAGTCAAATTTGAGCTATTGTCATGGCCCGTCGTCTGTCTGTCCGTCTGTCCGTCCGTCCGTCCGTCTGTCCGTACGTCAACAATTGGCTATGGCTCGGGCTAGAGGTCGTATTTATGAACCGATCTTTACGAAACTTCTTGGGTACCTTTGTTATGACCGTGGGACGAGAACGAGTGTTTTTGGGTGCGGTCCGAAATTCAAGATGGCTGCTAGCCTCCATTTTGTACCGATGATGCAGAAATCTGTTTTTTGTACAGAATTTCCATATGAAAGCTCTGATTTGAATAATTTTTTGTATGAATGTTTAGTACCATGGGGTACATCACATATAATACGTTTTTTTTTCTCGTGCGTAAATTGTGCAAATTAGACTAATTTTGATGTTTTTTGGTGTTAATTTCAGCACTGTAAGTGCAAATGCCAATACGGCTCGGGCTAGAGGCCGTATTTATGAACCGATCTTTACGAAACTTCTTGGGTACCTTTGGTATCACCGTGGGACGAGAACGAGTGTTTTGGGGTCCGGTCCGAAATTCAAGATGGCCGATGGCAGCCATTTTGTACAAAATTAGGTGCAATCAGATTTTTGCACAGAACTTCCATATGAAAGCGCTGATTTGAATAATTTTTTGTGTGAATTTTTTCGTACCATGGGATACATCACATATAATACGGGTTTTTTTCTCGTGCAGAATTATGCAAATTAGATGAACTTTGATATTTCAGTGCGACTAACACACATTAAGTACACATGTCAATACGGCTCAGACTTGAGTCTGTATTTATGAACTGATCTTCACGAAATGTCTTGGGTACCTTTGTTATCACCTTGGGACGAGAACGAGTGTTTCTGGGTGCGGTCTAAAATTCAAGATGGCTGCCAGTGGCCATTTTGTACCGAAATTAGGTCTAATCAGTTTTTTGTACACAACTTCTATACAGCTCAGACTAGAGGCCATATTTATGAACCAATCTTTACGAACCTTGTTGGGTACCTTTGTTATCACCGTGGGATGAGAGCGAGTGTTTTTGGGTGTGGTCCGAAATTCAAGATGGCCACCAGCAGCCATTTTGTACCAAAATTAGTGCAATCAGTCTTTTGTACAGAACTTCTGTATGAAAGTTCTGATTTGAATAAATTTTTGTATGAATGTTTAGTAACATGGAATACATCACATATTCTAAGGGGTTTTTTTTCGTGCAGAAATTATGCAAATTAGATGAACTTTGACTTATTCAGTGCTACTTGCACAATGTGAGCACACATGTCAATACGGCTCAGGGTAGAGGCTGTATTTATGAACCGATCTTCACAAAACTTCTCGGGTACCTTTGTTATCACCTTGGGATGAGAATGAGTGTTTCTGGGTACGGTCCAAAATTCAAGATGGCTGCCAGTGGCCATTTTGTACCAAAATTAGGTCCAATCAGTTTTTTGTCACAAGTTCTATACAGCTCGTATTTATGAATTGATCTTCACAAAACTTCTTGGGTACCTTTGTTTTCACCTTGGGACAGGAACGAGTGTGTTTTGGGGTGCCTTTGTTATCACTGTGCTATTCAGACCCACTCTGGGACTCAAAGTTTCCTTTTCTAGTTTAGCATCTGACTGTCACCCACCTTTACAATACTTTACCTATACATTTGTTACAGGCAACGGTCAGTATTTATGTACAGACCATTACAATACTTTATATGTACCTTTGTTATCAGGTCATTACCTAGATGTTTGTCATTGCTGTGTCACATACTATACATGTGCATGTCTTTGTCTTGACAAGTTGAGCTACAGTGTCATTGACACTTTCATTGATTTGAAAACAAATGAGGCCTTGCAGACTCTTTAAGGTTTGCTTCATGTTTCAATAACTGTGTCGAAGAGGGAGGGGTGGAGTGGTTGGAACAGCCTCCCCATCAAGTAAGCCCCCATCAAATGGCGATGTCGAAGAATAGTCCCACAGCAGCAAATGTTAAACACTAAACATGCCATTCACTGTTGAAGAGCGAGACGATCCATATCCTTCTAAGATGGCAGAAAAAATAGAATGACACATTGGTTATATGTCTGCATACAGGTTCTGGAAGCTGTGGATTAGTACATGGAGAAGAGTATCCCCTACTGGTGTGCGCCGATTGCGCTCGACCCAGTTTTAGCTTATTTTTTCTTGGTGCTTTTGAACCACTTTTCTTTCCCAAATCACGTAGGAAAGAAGAAAGTAGAGAGTATTTTTCCAAATTTTGGACTTCCACTGTAGTGCAAGCCTGTTGAAAATAATTGCGGTAGGTATAATAAGAAAGGAAATTTACTAATAAAATTTAAATTTCTCTATAATAATTTGAAATCTTCATCGTGACAATACACCACTGTATGCACTATAAAAAAATATATATCGCATGCTATTTAATATTACTATTTTAGTCACAATCTTCACCCCCATCTCTTTGGGGAACCACGCCCCCCCCCCCCCCCCCCAAAGGTCACAGTCCCCATATCTACCCCTCCTGAATAGTGTGACTTGTGTATTGGGCCTAAATTAACTGTTTTTCATTGAGCTCGAGTTGCCTTTTCTTCTTCCCTTAATCTGTTGTCTGTTGTTGAAATCAATTGGTTGTTTTTTTTTTCTTTTAAAATGTACCAGTTAAAATCTTTCTAACTGATGGTTAAGGCTTTGCCTTGTGTTAGAGTAAAAAAGAAAAGGATTGCGTACGAAACAGAAAACTTTGCTTGTGTTTGCAGTCTCGCATACCATTCTGTCATGCTGGTGCATATTGGCAACATGTTACTCAAAACACATTCTCCCCAATAACATTCAAATAAAAACTAGAAAGTTGCTGTCTGCATTACAAAACTGTAACACACTTTTTAGCTCAGCGACTTCAGTTGTGTGAGCTTATGGCATGGCTCGATCGGTCGGCATCAGCGTTGGCGTACGTGTCCAATAATGTTAAAGTTTATGTTTAGGTCACTTTCTCGCCCTATTTCGATATCATGACCTTTATAATGCTGCTATATGATGATTATTATCATTCTACCATGATTTAACCCCTCATACTCTGCATTTTAAACATTATTCTTGACATTTTTAGTTGCGTTTAGTTTTCGGTTTAGCTCAGAATTTCATGTTAAACTTAGTGTTTATGTCAGTTTCTTTGTTAGTCTAATTGGCATAATTTATGCACATAATTTCTGCACGAGAAAAAACCCCGCATTATATGTGATGTATTCCATGTTACTAAATATTCAAACAAAAATTTATTCAAATCAGAGCTTTCACATAGAAGTTCTGTACAAATAACTGATTGCACTAATTTTGGTACAAAATGGCTGTTGGCGGCCAGCTTGAATTTTGGACTGCACCTCACTGATAAGAAAAGTACCCAAGAAGTTTTGTAAAGATCGGTTCATAAATAGAGCCTCTAGACTGATCCGTATAGAAGTTGTGTACAAAAAACTGATTGGACCTAATTTCAGTACAAAATGGCCACTGGCAGCCATCTCGAAATTTGGACCGCACCCAGAAACACTCGTTCTCGTCCCGAGGTGATAACAAAGGTGCACAAGACATTTCGTGAAGATCGGTTCATAAATACAGACTCGTGCCCGAACCGTATTGAAATGTGCACTTACTGTGTATAAGTAGCACTGAATAAATCAAATTTAATCTAATTTGCATAATTTTTGCACGAGAAAAAAACCTGTATTATATGTGATGTATTCCATGTTACTAAACATTCATACAAAAATTTATTCAAATCAGAACTTTTATACAGAAGTTCTGTACAAAAAACTGATTGCACTAATTTTGGTACAAAAAGGCTGGTGGCCGTCTTGAATTTCGGACTGCACCCAAAACCATTCGTTCTCATCCCATGGTGATAACAAAGGTACCCAAGAAGTTTTGTAAAGATCGGTTCATAAATACAGCGTCTAGGCTGAGCCGTATTGGCATTTGCAGTTACAGTGCTGAAAGTAACATTAACCCTTTACCCAACTTAGACGATGTCAGAATTTATTATTTTAAATATCATTTTTTCAAATTTTTAAAAAAATTTCAACAAAACCATATTATGTGACCCCTCGTTGGAATGAGCTCGCGAGCTCGTTCCAACGAGGGGTCACATGATATGGTTTTGTTGAAATTTTCTGAAAAATAATATTTTTTCAACTGCTGAATTTGAACGCGGGCAGATGTGGGCGATTCGTTGGGTAAAGGATTAAATAGATCAAAGTTAGTCTAATTGGCATAATTTTGGGACGAGAAAAAATCTGATTGCACCTAATTTTGTACAAAATGGCTGCCAGTGACCATCTTGAATTTCTGATCGGACCCCAAAACACTCGTTCTCATCCCACGGTGATAACAAAGGTACCCAAGAAATTTTGTAAAGATTGGTTCATAAATACGGCCTCTAGCCCGAGCTGTGTTGGCATTTGCACTTGCAGTGCTGAAAGTAACTAAATAAATCAAAGTTAGTCTAATTTGCATAATTTATGCACAAGAAAAAACCCTGCATTATATGTGATGTATCCCATGGTACTAAACATTCATACAAAAAATTATTTAAATCAGAGCTTTCATATGGAAGTTCTGCGCAAAAAGTCTGATTACACCTAATTTTGTACAAAATGGCTGCCAGTGGCCATCTTGAATTTCGGACCGGACCCCAAAACATTCGTTCTCGTCCCACAGTGATAAAGGTACCCAAGAAGTTTCGTAAAGATCGGCTCATAAATATGGCCTCTAGCCTGAGGTGTGTGTACTGCACGACAGACGGACAGGCAGGCGACAGACGACGGGCCATGACAATACCTCAAATTTGGCTTCGCCTAAGTTGAGCTAAAAAGTAACAAAGTATGTGATAGAAGCCTAATTTGAAATTTTGAGAAATTAAGTTTGAAAAGCGTTGTGAAAAGGGTTAAATTAATGCCAATATTATTTTAAACCACTGTGTACAGCTTCAGTAGACCTTTCCTGAAATGAAAAAAAGGAATGACGTTGTAACAGTATGTTTGGAGAATGAAAGGTAGAACCTTGAAAAGCAGAACTTTAATCCAAAACTTTAAGCTGGGAATACTAAGTAAAATTGATTGGCAAAAAAGAGTTAAATATTTCCAAAAACTGATAAAAGAAATCATTGATGTAAATGGAATCATTAAGTTGTATTGACCATGCAAGAATTAGAGGAAGAAAGTATGTGGCAAAGTCTAATTTCAAATACAAAGAAAGTAAGTCTGAAAACATGTTTAAAAGGGGTTAAAATCATGCCGATTTTAATGAAAATCACTGTAGAAATGTTCAGTAGATAGTAGACATTGTCCCAAATAAGAAACAGTGACATTCCACTAAACTGTTTGAAGAATTAAAGGTGTAATTTTAACCACCCCCCCCTAAAAAAAAACAAAAACAACTTTAACCAAAAACTTTAACCTGGAAGTTGTAAGTTAAATTGCCATACAAAGAAGGGTTAAATATTTCCCAAAATAACATGAAACATAAAAAAAATAAAAACAAAATGAGAATGATACAATCAATAGTAATATCAATTTAAAAGAAAAGAAAACAAAAAAATTTAAGGCCGACTAAAAAACTTGAACCACAAACTTTAACCAAAACTGCAAATGTTAACAGACAGAAGAAAGTCATGACTAAACAGGAAAAAAAAAAAACCCACTTGAACCTTCAGTAAAAAACTTTTACCACAAACTTTAACCAAAACTCGAAATGTTAACAGAGGGACAGACGGACAGACAGACGTACCGACAGATGGACAAAAGTCATGACTATAGCCCTCACGGTAAACAGTCGGGCTAAAAAGGGTTAAATATTTCCCAAAATAACATGAAACATAAAAAAATTAAAAAAAACAAAATGAGAATGATACAATCAATAGTAATATCAATTTAAAAGAAAAAACCCCAAAAATTTAAGGTTGACTAAAAAACTTTAACCACAAACTTGAACCAAAACTCCAAATGTTAACAGACAGACAGAAGAAAGTCATGACTAAACAGGAAAAAAAAAACCCACTTGAACCTTCAGTAAAAAACTTTAACTACAAACTTTAACCAAAACTCTAAATTTAACAGATGGACATATGGACAGACGGACAGACAGACGGACGAAAGTCATGACTTTAGCCCTCACTGTAAACAGCCGGGCTAAAAATGGGATGAAAAATTTGAAAAACTTTACACTGGACAAGGTTAAATGATGCTAGAATGATAATGAGGAACATGGATGATGGAATATAAGCACCATGGGAAGAGAAGGAAAACAGCAGCTGACCTAAACGCAAACTTAAACATGAAATTCTGAGGTTAAAAAAAAAATGAAACGTAACTAAAGATAGTAAGAAAAAGGTTCAAAACACACTGGGTGAGGGTTAAATAGTGCAAAAATTAGGCAAATTAGATGAACTTTGATTTATTCAGTACTACTTATACACTGCAAGTGCACATGTCAATACGGCGAGGGCTGGAGGCTGTATTTATGAACCAATCTTCACGAATCTTCTTGGGTACCTTTGTTATCACCTTGGGATGAGAACAAGTGTTTTTGAGTGCGGTCCAAAATTCAAGATGGTTGCTGGCAGCCATTTTGTACCAAAATTAGTGCAATCAGTTTTTTGTACAGAACTTCTGAATGAAAGTTCTGATTTGAATAAATTTTTGTATGAATGTTTAGTAACATGGAATACATCACATATAATACAGGTTTTTTTCTCAAGCAGAAATTATGCAAATTAGATGAACTTTGATTTATTCAGTGCTACTTATACACAGTAAGTGCTCGTGTCAATATGGCTCGGGCTAGAGGCTGTATTTATGAACCGATCTTCACAAAACTTTTTGGGTACCTTTGTTATCACCTTGGGATGAGAACAAGTGTTTCTGGGTGCGGTCCAAAATTCAAGATGGCTGCCAGTGGCCATTTTGTACCGAAAATAGGTCCAATCAGTTTTTTGTACACAACTTCTTTACAGCTCAGGCTGGAGGCCGTATTTATGAACCGATCTTTACGAAACTTCCTGGTTACCTTTGTTATCACCTTGTGACAAGAACAAGTGTTTTTGTGTCCGGTCCGGAGTTCAAGATGGCTGCTGGTGGCCATTTTGTACCAAAATTATGTACAATCAGTTTTTTGTAGAGAACTTCTACATAAAGGTTCTGATTTGAAAAATTTTCTGAATGAATGTTTAGTAACATGAAATACATCACATAGAATACAGGTTTTTTTCTCGTGCAGAAATTAAGCAAATTGGATGAACTTTGATTTATTCAGTGCTACTTATACACAGTATGTGCACATGTCAATACGGCTCAGGCTAGAGGCTATATTTATAAACTGATCTTCACGAAACTTGTTGGGTACCTTTGTTATCACCTTGGGATGAGAACAAGTGTTTTTGGGTGCAGTCCAAAATTCAAGATGGCTGTCAGTGGCCATTTTATACTGAAATTAGGTGCAATCAGTTTTTTGTACAGAACTTCTAGGACTACGTTTGTTATCATCATGGGATGGTAACGAGTGCTTCTGGGCTCGGCCAAAAATTAAAAATTCCTGTCGGCAGTCAAATTTACGGGTATTGTGTGTATTATATTTTTTGTACACAACCTGTGAAGAAGATTTTTATGTCAGTAATGTTTGCTATAAATTTATTGGGTGCCTTTGTTATGACTGTGGTATGAGAAGAAATGTTTTGGGTTCAGTCAGACCCACTCGGAGACTCAAAAAGGGAGATAATTAAAAATCTTTTCCAAAAACACCAGACAAAATAATGTTTCTTGAATTCAGCATCCCTAGGATGTGTGTATATTCAAATGTGTTGAATCCAAGTTCCTGTGCTAATATTTGATATTGTTTGGGGAGGGTAAACCTTATTAGCACAACCCGATTTTCTATTTCCAATGAGAAAAATAAAACCTTTTCGCCAGTGGGAACCCTATGAGCTAAAGATAAAAAATTCAAATACCTATATTTTAAGAAGAACTGGACAAATATTTATTAATTAGTATGAATCAACCTTAGAAGGGTTTAAAACAAACAGGCCAAAACAATTGCTAACATTTGGCTTATGGTGCACCATACAAGGATCCCCATTGTAACATTAACCCCATGTAGATTTCTTTTTAGCTCACCTGAGTGAAGCTCAAGGGGAGCTTTACTGATCACTTTCCGTCCGTCCTCTGTCGTCTGGTGTCCGTCGTTAACTTTGCAAAACCGACTTCTCCAAAACCACTAGCCCAATTTTATTCAAATGTTGGGTAAATGTTTATGACCTAATGCCAATTCAGAATTGTTCAAATGAAGTTGCTCCTCTCCCTGGGTGGTGCTAGGCCCCCAAGGGAGACCAAAATCTTAAAAAAATCTTCTCATGAACCAGCAGTAGCAGAGACTTGATATTTGGTGTGCAGCTTCCTTATGTGTTGTAGACTCAGATTTGCTCAAGAGAAGTTTGAGGAGGTATATTTGCCTTCGTTATGAGAGGGGCAAGAATTGTCGCCCCGCCCAAAATTTTTATTTTCCAAACCGAGAGGCAGATTTGAACCAAATTTGATATGAGGGCTTATTGGGTCATAAGTACTTAATTTATGAAAACAAAATTTTTCCCGTTGCCCCACGGGAACCACAGGAGCTAAAAATAGGAAAAAATTAAAACGCCATATCTCCAAAACTACACGCTCTGAAAATTCTTATTTGGTGTGCAGCTTCCTTAGGACCAACAGAATGGAATGGTAAAAAAAATTGCTATCGGTTTCATCATAGGGTACTTTTTGGGGACTTTGAAAAAGTGCTGAGTCAGCATTTTTTAACACTGTGGGTAATGGGAAAAACATTTAACACTACTTTTTTCCCAAACCACTGCTCTAAAAAGCTTTCAAATTTCACATGTAACATCTTTGGAAGATTGTTTCACATGTTTATTGAAATCAATTCCCTGGGTCCATATTTGGGCTCTTTATGGGAGCCCAAATGTTTAAATTAGTGCAGTATGAAGAATATTCTTTTAAAATCGTCTTAAGATCTACCAATAAGAATCTTTTGATATTTGGTATGCAGCATCCTTAGGGGGTTGAGATTCAAGTTTGTTCAAGCCAAGTCCCTGGGTTCATATTTAGGCTGAAAATTTGGGGTCCTGGTCCGGACTTAGAAATTTTGGTCCAAAATCCGGAAATGATTTTTTGGGGTTTTTTATGCGTTTTGGTCAATTTTAAGACAACAAAAAAATTTTTTTTTTTTTTGCACTGAAAATTTGGGGTCCAGGTGGGACTTTAGTTTTTTGGTTTTTTATGCGTTTTGGTAAATTTTAAAAAGAAAACTAGAGAATTGTAATTTGTTGGACAAATTACGGGCTTTCCCAACTTTTTAATGTGAAAAGGCAAACTGTATTGTACACAAAACTATCGATCAGTTTTGAAAACAGAAAATTTAGTGGAAATCAAAGTTTTTGTGATGTTACTAGTTTTTATGCAGCCAAAACAGATATTTGAGATACAGCAGGACACCAAAACATTTAACACAAAATTTTCTCTTCAATAATTACAGAATATTTTCATAGATACCAAAACAAGCGATGGCATTTGTGCTTTGGAAAATTAGTACATATGAATTATGGACGTACGGGCCGGGGTTTCATGAAGGACTGTGCCCCAACCCACCCCTGAGTCAGGAAGGAGCCGATTTTTTGGCCAATATGCCAGAAAATTTCGGACAATTTAGTTGCCAGAAATGACCACAAAACATTTTGGTTTTCCACACAAAATGTTGTTTTCCTATCTCATTACTTAGAAGTTGCAAGTAAACTGACCATTATAATGTACAAGTTGATTCAGTGGAACCGTATCCACGTTAATATTATTCATTTACAATCCCACAAGTACACATAAAGAGCTCTATTACTGCATATTATGGGAAGGAGCACGGTGGCTCAGAAGGTAGAGATGATTGTTGCAATCCAAGAAATCCTCAGTTCGAATCCCGCCTGTGGCAACCACGTTGTGTCCTTGAGCAAGACACTTCATCCCAATTTAATTTCCCACGTGGACGGTTGGGGGTGGGGGGGAGGGGGGCATGATGGCGATGTGTACTAAGGGTACTTTGGGGGTGCATTTGTCTTCAACCAATGCTAACCCTGCTTTTGTGGAGTTAGTATGTTGGAGAGTCTGAGTCGCTTGCCATTGCTCGCTGGTTCTCTCCAGGTACTCAATGGGAGGGAGACCCCCTCCCTCCCTCCCATACCCACATTTGGCATTTCCTCCTGAGATTCAACTTTTTGGGGCTAAAAGGGTTCACCCCCCCCCCCCCCCCCCCCCCCCCCTTGAAAAATAGCCCTGTACGCCTATGCATTGAATACCTGGACTTGAATAAATACTTATATTGTGGTCACGATATAGCTGTAGATGCTGAAAGTGACCTTAAATATCAATAATTAATTTATTCTCTATCATTTTGTCGGTTTGTGAATGTGTGGGATTTGTCATTAAATGAGGGTAAGCTTCCTACTCCATGATTTCACAATTTTTCCAACATATCTGTTTCAGATACAATGAAATACATGTAATATGAGTTACTGTCATACACAAATTACTTGTTTATTTGATATGGTTTAAACCATCTAGAGAGCTAGTATACACAGTGGTGGGTACAGTTCAAGTCAAAATGAGTTGATTAAAGGAATGTTGAACAGCTTGTTAATATTTCTTGCATTACATTACTACTTTGCTATTTATTGACAGAAGGATTTCACTGAGGGTTTCCCTGACGGTATTTATTTATTGGTGTTTATGGTCACATACTTATCCACAATGGCTTATCGTGACCCAAAGAGAACCACCGAGCATCGACGAGCAACTTTCAGCTCAACATTCTAATTATGTTCAAGCTCTGCTGAAGCAGGGTACCAGCAGTTGAAGACATGTGCACCATTGACATGCAGTACTCCTTAGTACATGGCATCATCGTGCCCCCATGTTGGCAACAGGGATAAAGTGCCTTGCCCAAGGACATTACGTGGGTCGTCCCAGATAGGGATCAAACTCGGGACTTCTATCATAGAAGTCAAACAGTCTACCACTGAGAAAATGAGCTTTCTTTCCTGGCGGTATTCATATTTGTACGACCAAACTGGTGTTGGATAACACGGAACACCAAAACATATAACACAAAATTTGTTCCCCATTGATTTTTGAAAGCAGTTATGAAAAGCTCAAAGAGCTCTTTCCTTTTTGTTTTTGGACAAGTGAGTATTCCCTCAAAGTCATTTTTTGCAGACAGTGCTATTTTTAAGTGGCCAAAGCACATGTGTCATTAAGTCCCAGAACATAACTAAAGCCGGATTTATTGATTAAACGTCACTGCATATAGCAAAGCAAAGTGTCTCAAATTAACCCATTCCAAAATGATAGTAGAGAGTAACCAAAGTTGGATAATTTGGGTATTTCCAAATGGTACACTTATTCTCACTCTCATTGTGCTTGAGGGTTAAATCTGAGATTGAAAAGGTATACCAATCTTACTCAGGGAAGGTGAGTACAGAAAAGTACGAAATTAATCAGAAAATGAATTTTGTCTGACGGTACTAAAATTTGTACGAGCAAAACTGGTACTGGATTTATTTATTTATTTATTAGGTTTTAACGACACATTAACAGCCAAGGTCATATTATGTCGGTGACAGTTGTATGGGTGGAGGAAGCCGGAGTACCCAGAGAGAACCACCGAGCAATGACGAGCAGCTGCCAGCTCCCCAACATAGTGCCTCCGCACTGTAGCACAGGCAGGGTTAGATTGGCTGAAGACATGCGCACCATCGACGTGCAGTATGCCTTAGTACACGGCGTCATGGTGCCCCCATGCGGACAGTCAGGGTGTTAACCTGTGTTACCTGTAATTAATACACTATAAGATAAAATAAATAATGAAACCTTAAAGAAAATTTAATTACCTACAAAAAGATGTATACATGTTGATGGGTTTCATCAACAGAAAGGTCAAAAAAGTAACAGACATATGAGTAATACATTAATTGTAAAACTCATGAAAAAAATATACACGTTTCAACTGCACAGTGTAAAAATTGTAGCGCTCAACCAGTTAAGCAGATTTGAGACTTCCCATAAGGGTAACCGTGCAGTGGCCTTTCAGTGGTGCTACATGAAGCCGCAAATAGTTAAGGTTGAAAAGTTCATCAAATAGGCAAATATAATACCTAACTCAGCTGGTGACAGGTAAATAATGAATGGAAAAGTCCTTGAGTTGAGAATAAAGTAGGGATGAATCATGCCCTCGGTTTCCACCTGATCCACGGTATTTCCATCTCGGTACTTGACAAAGATACTAAACTGTCGGGCAGGGACAGTAGGAAACATTCTGAGAATTTCAAGTTGCTGCCTTGCATGATCTGGACATAATTGGAGAGTTTTTGGACTGCACCTATCTTTATGCAAACAGAACGAGCATGGAGTTAAACTTTACAACCAAACTTACAGCAGCAAATATGCTCGGTAGGCAATTGTAAATGCGAACATGTAAATCATTTTTCGATATTCCTTTCGAAAATGGAAGAAAAGTGATCTCCACATTGGCCAATTTTTTGAAGACTTTTAGAGCACTCAAATTCAAGGCCCGAAAACTGGGTGAAGGTTAAAACTTTGAATAAAATATATAACAGCAAAATTGTTCTTGGATGAAGGCCCAATCCTCTCATGGAAACAGTTTTGAGACAATATGGCTCCAGTGCTGAGAAAGTGCATGTAAACGTTGGCGAAAATAACAATTATTCTGACAGTACCCTTTTGGGAAGTCTCAAATCTGCCAAGGGTTAAACTTTTAATAATAACTTATAGAACAAAATTTGTCATACTTTGACTCCTGCAAGCAGCTATAGAAAACATTCAGACCTCAAGCAATTAAAAATGGAGTAAATTGCCACCTAAATGTACCAAATTCTGAAAAAATTGGAATTTATTTGGACGGTACTTACTTTTATGCAACCAGAATGGGATAGGGTTAAACTTTACAACCAAACTAACAACAGTAAATATCCTCGATAGTCAATTGTGAATACATACATGAAAAGTGTTTGAAATTAACCCTTTCCAAAATGATAGAAAAGGCAACCAAAAATGGCTAATTTTGGCATTTTCAAACGTTACTCTTATTCTCGGCCTCATTGTGCTAGAGGGTTAAATCTGAGATTAAAAAGTAAACAGTAACTTTCTTCCACAATCACTGTTGCATCTAGCAATTCCAAAATAATTGTTACAACTACCTTGTAATTAGAAAAAATTGCTCTTGAAGTTGGCGAAAATAACAAATATTCCGACAGTACCCTTATGGGAAATCTCAAATCTGCTAAGGGTTAAACTTTTAATAATAACATATAGAACAAAATTTGTCATACTTTGACTGCTGCATGCAGCTATGGAAAACATTCGGAGCTCAAGCAATTAAAAATGGAGTAAATCGTCACCTAAACTTAGCAAATTCTGAAAAAATTGGAGTTTTTTTGGACGGTACCTACTTTTATGCAACCAGAATGGGATAGGGTTAAACTTTACAACTAAACTCACAACAGCAAATATGCTCGGTATTCAATTGTGAATACATTCACGAAAAGTGTTTGAAATTAACCCCTTTCCAAAATGATGGAAAAAGCTACCAAAGTTGGCTAATTTTGGCATTTTCAAACGGTACTCTTATTCTCACCCTCATTGTGCTTGGGGGTTAAATCTGAGATTAAAAAGTAAACAGTAACTTTCTTCCGCAATCATTGTTGCATCTATCCAAACCAAAATAACTGTTACAACAACTTTGTTATTAGAGAAATTTGCCCTTGAAGTTGGTCAATTTTGAAGAAAAATTCTATATTCATGTCATTTTTGGCCAGTGGGGGTTAAAGTTGAAAGATCTGAGTGGTGATTGTGGAGTATCATATTATGCTCTAAATGTGTGGAAAATTTGAGCTTAATAACTGTAAACAATTTTGAGACATTCAAAAAATGGTGAAATTTTGAAGGTTTTGGCAGAATATTTTGAAAATATGCGTTTTCACGGATATGACGATACCGCATTTCACGAGATTTTATGACATTACATAAGTGTGCCAAATTTGGTCAAAATCGTACAACTTGTTTTCGAGCGGTTCAACAGACAAAATTCAGGGAGGAAAAAAAAAATAAAAATAAAAAAAAATCTGTTTTTTATGCATTTATCTCAATTTTAGGATATAAAAGTGCAGGAACTGAAAATAGAATGAAAATCCTGTATATTGTGTGGGCCCAATCACTTAATCTAGTTTTAAAATTCATTCCTTAGTATTTTTAGCTCAACTTGATAAAGTCAAGCTGAGCTATTGCCGTCACTTCTCATCCGTCGGCATACGTACGTATGTCCACAATTTCCTTTGGTATACCTCACAGGTCGCATTTATGATCAGATCGCTTTGAAACTTGTTATGCTTGTTTGGGGTGACCTCTAGATGGGAGCTATCGATTTTCTTCCATTTCCATCAAAAAATGTTGCCACGGCCAATGTTCTTAGAACTTAGTTTAGTCAGACCTCAATATTTCCATTTGGCACACCCTACAGGACACATTTAGAATCAGATTGCTTTGAAACCTGGCATGCTTGTTTTGGGGTGACCTCTAGATGGGAGCTATCGATTTTCTTCCATTTCTGTCCGTCAAAAAATGTTGCCGCTGGCAACGATCTTTAAACTTAGTTTAGTCAGACATCAATATATACCTTTGGCATGCCCTACAGGGCACATTTATGATCAGATCAGTTTGAAACTTTGTATGCTTGTTTGGGGTTACCTCTAGATGGGAGCTATCGATTTTCTTCGATTTCGGTAAAAAAATGTTGCCACTGGCAATGACCTTCGATGAACTTAGTAAAAACTTAATGCAGTTAAGCATCAATATTTCCCTTTGACATACCCTGCAGGGCACAGCTGTCAGTTTTCTTCCATTTCTGTCGAAAAGTGCTGCTGCTGACCTTTGAACTAAGTTTAGTCCGACCTCAATATTTCCCTTTAACACACCCTTCAGGGCACATTTATGATCGGATCACTTTGAAACTTGGTATGTGTGTTCGGTGTGACCGCTAGACATGAGCGATTGCTTTTTTTGATTTCCATAAAAAATTATTGTCTTGATCACAAGCGTTTGAACTTACTGCATTTGTGCATCAACTTATCTCTCGTGCACTCTCTGCAGGGTATATTTATGAATTTCCATAAAAAAAAAACCATTGCCACAAGTAATGACCTTCAAACTTAGAGCATTTGTGCATTAACATTTTCCTTGTGCATGCCTCAGAGGACACATTCATTATGAGGTTGTTTTGAAACTTTGTATTCTTATGCAGGGTGACAAAGATAAAAGTTATTGATTTTCTTTTCATTTCCATCAAAAACTGTTGCTGTTAGCAACAATCTTTGAATTTATTGAATTTATTGCATTTGTGCCTTAACATTCTTCTTTGACATGGCCTACAGGCCACATTTATTTAGGATTGTTTTTGAACTTGGTGTGCTCGTTAGGCAAGCCTTTAGGTAAGAGCTATTGATTAGCATTCCTTTCTGTGAAAAAAGTTCCCATTTACAATAACCTCTGAACATGCTGCATATGTGTATCAACATTCTTCCTTTAGCTAGTCTTACAGTTTTCTTTTAAAAATGCATGGATTACTCTGACGTTGTGCACACACAATGCTGTTATGTTGGAATTTCATCAAATAACATTGGTACCAATGATCTTCAATTTTGCCGTTTCATTTATGCCTTACCAAGTTCAAGTTTGTCAAGTTGAGCTACAGTGTCATTGACACTTTCATTACATCAATTATGCATTTCAAACTGCAGTGACATAACAACCCTTGAATTATGACAGTGCTTGTCAACAGTGGGTGGAATTGGACCCAGTCAGCAGGACCTATGAATAATTTCATGACTTTATTTCTCTATAGTGTTGATAAGCCATGACTAGCTGAATGTGACCTAATATGCTCCTTTGAACTACTTTGTCAGGTGAGCGATTTAAGGCCCCTTGGGGCCTCTTGTCTAGTTTAGCATCTAACTGTCACCACCTTTACAATTCTTTACCTGTACATTTGTTACAAGCTGCGGCCAGTATTTATGTACAGACCTTTACAATACTTTACATGTACCTTTGTTATCAGGTCATTACCTAGATGTGTGTCATTGCTGTGTCACATACTATACATGTACATGTCTTACACCAGTTGAGCTACAGTGTCATTGACACTTTCATTTAATCATTCGTTCAAACTCTTTGTAAATACTCGCTGCCAAAGTCTGCACTTTCTCAGACATAACATGACTCTTTATGCATTCCATTCACAGTTTCGGGTTTTCCACACTTTAAAACTTCAACTCATTCAAAATAGTTTGAAATTAAATATCAGTGTCATTTTGTCGGTATTGATATTAAACTTGGTTTTCAGGTATCATTGAAATATATCGGCAAAGGTTCACGTTTTGACAGTTGTTTTCATTTTATCAAGTTCCACCACTGCAGGAACAGATTAGCTCATGTGATCAATTGCACATGCATGCTCATTATTACTGGATAATCAACGACACAGAATGTAGGTGGTCACTAAAAGAAGGAGTCCGAGTCCGAAAAAAGAGGGGTTGAAACCAATTTCTTAGTGTTTTAATCGCTTAAATTGAAAGACACAAATGCAATTTTGAATGGAGAATAGTTGTGATTAAAAAAAAAAATTTTGTTGAAAATTATATGATTTACGGACAAACACCAGAGCTTTCTGTTTCCCAGAGGCTAGTGATGGCTCCTGTTAGCTGTCACTCTTGGGACCTTCCTCTGATGAATTCTCACTCTGCCCCAAGTCTGGCTGTCGATCGACTGACATCATCGGTCTCAGAGGATTGACGGTTGGGGTCTTCTGTAGCTCAGAGGCCAGTAACAGTTTCCTGTGACTCTTGGGACAATCCTCCGGTATATTCTCACCGTGTCTCAGGTCTGGCTGCCTCACCTGATCCGTTGGATGCTGCTCAACATTCTAGGAGGTTCCTGCTGGTCAGCCTGATATGCTTGAAGGCGATGCCCCCCCACAACAGTCTTGGGGCAGGCTTTAGATTTTGTTTTTTGTTTCTTGCCAGACATTCAGCCTTCAGACCAGTGCTCAGTGACTGCCTGGCCATGGTCATCTGTGGAGCACCACAACCCAGTCGAACCTTCTATCCCTGGGATTTTGCACCCTCTGCAATCGGCTCAGGTTGTTGAGTCCTTCCAAGGTCTGGATGCCAAGATGTGCTCCAAGGCCCTGTGGGGTTCCTTCTTTTCACGATCTGATGCATTTCTGCCGCCGACGTGGTTTCGTATGTACGATTCCACCTGTCTACCAGTCTTCCAAGTGTTGACTACTGTGAACTGGGATTCGCCCTCCCTCGGGTTTACTAAGCCAAAGTCAGTAGTTCTTCAGATTTTGGTGATGGAATCCATGATGGGTCTTTCCCGAGAGATGCTGGGCATGTTATCTCTCGTAGATCACATCATCACTGCCCTTACTTCCTACCTCGTGCCAGGTGAGTTTTGATGGTGCATAGATGCCATTGCATGTTCTGTCTCAGGTGCTGATGAACCTGACAACATGCTCATGCTTGCAACATGGCTAATTTGGAGCTTGCATGCTGGGATGCAGTTTGGGTCACTGATCCATTCCTTCCTTCTGAGCAGCATGCTGTTACTGAGGTCTGCTTCTTTTGTCGGACTCCAGCTATTCAGTGGGGCCTGTCTGTGATGAGGTTCTTCATCATTCAAACTACCAACTCCCATGAGTGCCATTAGCCTTGTCGGTTACACAGGCTGTGCCTTCGGCTATTTCTGCTCCTGCTCAGAAGCGTTGACACGGCCTGGCCCGGAATCTTGTCTTTCAATTCAAAGCTCTCCCGTCCAGTTTGAACCTGGCTCCTTGGGCCTTCACTCGACTGATGCCGCATGTGCTTGCTTTTCACCATACTCAGTCAGCTGTGACTTTGTCAGCCTATCTGGATGACATCCTCCAATGGCATACCAATGCTGTCTTTCTGGAGTCCGATGTCCAGTGGCTGCTTGGCCTGCCAGCATTGCTGGTTTTCAGAGTCAATTGTGAGAAGTCAGATCTGATTCATTCCCGCCAATTTCGTCATTTGGGCATGGATTTCGACACTTTTCGCAATGTGGTGTCTGTCCCCAAGGCTCGGGCATTGATCCTTTCTGCTTGACTCTGGTTCTGCTTCAATCCTCCCTGATCTCGGCTAAGAATTTTCTTTGGTTGCTAGGCCTCTGTGGTTCGGTGATAGATCTCAATCCGCTGGGTCATTAGTTTGACCTCTCCAACACTTCTTGTTGGATCATTGGCATCTGAATGTGGATCCTCTGTTTTCCTCGGTCCCTACATCATCACCTCTACCCCTGGACCACTGTTCCTTGGTTGTCTCTGGGTGTTCCATTGAATCTTCCTCAGGCTGATTGCATCCTTACAGCGGATGCCAGTGATCGGGGTTGGGGTGCAATATTAGACCCTCTTGGTCTGTCTAATGGGACCGAGAGCAAATGGCCCTTCATATCAACCACAAGGAGCTCCTAGCTCTTCTGTTGAGTTTTCAGCACTGGAGCCTACACCTGTTGGATCACACAGTCCTGCTTCTTGCAGTCAATTCAACAGTGGTAGTCTACATCCGGAATCAAAGGGGTCCACATTCGATTCCTGTGTATCGGCTGTCTCAGGAGTTTTTGCTTCTAGAGAGGGATGTATACATCTGTTCAGCACTTCCCCGGGCATTTGAATGTCCTAGCTGACTCCCTGTCCTGATGAGACAGTGTCCTTCCCACCAAATGGATGTTGCATCATTCGGTGTTTCAGATGATTTGTGAATGATGGGCTTCGTCCTCTCATCAACCTTTTCACCACTTGCTGCAATCATTAGGTAGAGACCTTTGTCTCCCCTTGTCCAGATCCACTAGCCTTTGCAGTGGATGCTCTATCTCTACTGGACAGGATGGGTCGGCTATGCCTTTCCTCCAGCACCGATTCTTCCGCAGCATTGTCGAAGATTCGTGCTTGCATTTGCCGGGTCATTCTGATCGTCCTTTTGTCTCCTCAGTGGGCGTGGATCAATCAGCTGAGGCCTCTGTTAGCAGATCGGCCAATTTATCTTCCTCTATACCACGATCTTCTTTCCCAAGGTCTGCTCAGGAAGTACCACAACAACCTGGTGAGCCTGTCCCTTTATGCCTGTCTTTTATTAGGTCCAGACTCTGATGTCAGTGGCGTAGCCATGAGGATGGGCTGAGGGGACACATCCCCCCACCCAATTTTAGTCATCCCCCCCACCCCCACCCCTAATTAATTGATGCCTTTCACAACTTAAAAATTATGGACACAAACAGACAAGTTTGTCAAGTCGTGAAAATTGCGTTTTTTGTCTCAAATTTCAAATTTTTTTTCTGGGAAGGGTTCCCTCCCCCACATCCAGCAAGAAGGGGTGTCCCCTCTTGTGCTCATCCCCATCTTGCTGCTACTTAGCTCGGATGAAACTGCGCATCCTATTCTGTATGCCCCCTAATTGTTCAGCGATCTATTTTTTCAGATCGCTGAACTAGTCTCCCCTAGATATTACTCTTGCACCCCTAATTTTGATATCCTGAATACATGCCTGTCCGATGAAGAAGTTTTATCGGGATGAGCAGTGGAGTGCATTTCTGCATCATAACGATGTTCCACTGGCATGACTTATGCTGCTAAGTGAGCAGTTTTCTGTCGCTGGTGTGCAGTTCGAAATGTAGATTACTGAAATCCATAAATCGCTCAAATTGCGGATTTTCTGGTATACGTTTTTGAGTCCAAAAGCTTTCAGCCTGTTACCATTAAAGGCAATAGGCCTATGCTGTCAGAAACTTTCTCTTATGCGGGAAAGCAGACGGTGCATCGGTTGTAATCTGTTTCTCTAAATACAGATTCGGCACTTTTCTCTGAAGAGGCCTTGAGTTTTTGCATCTTACACCCAAATGGAACATGGCATGGGTTTGGAGGGGGCAGCATTCAAGCCTGAATCTGAGAGATTTCTCACATGAAAGACTGCTTTCCTTCTAGTGTTCGCTTTTGCCAGACATGTCAGTGAGCTTCACTTCTGGTCAAGAATGAACTTCCTGATTCTGTGCCTCCTCCCATCTGCATCCGAGCACTTCCCCTCGGAGATGGCAGGAAGCCTCTTCTTTGTCCTGTGCATGCGATTAAGGCTTATATTAATCTCACACAGTTCATTCAGAGGGGTCGAAAGAGGTTCTTTCTATCTCTCATTCTGGGGAGGCTGTCTATCTCTTCCCATTCTATTTCCAGGTGGAGTTTTTCTCACAGACATGCTGGCTTATTCCAGTTTGACTGCAACAGATCTCAATTCAGACTGGTTTAATGCTCATGAGGTTCATGCCATTTCTACATCAGGGGCATTCTCCAGTTCTGTTACGCTCAGGGATGTTATGAATGTGGCATACAGGAGTAATACTACTACTTTCTCCACCTTTTATCTCTGCCACATACAACAGCAGTTTGAGGACCTTTTTTCTTTAGGCCTTCTAGTTGCTGCTCAGACTATTGTCATGCCTTGTTGATTTTGTGTTTTTTCAGATTGATGTGCATTTTATTCATGCAACCTTGTAAGTTGGTTGAAAAGAAATTAAATTTTTTTTAGTAACTTTTGTTTCTTAACATACCTACCACAGTTGTTTACCAGAGACTCACCCTCCTAGGGGATATCATTGATATCTTTTGCTGCCCCGCTAAATCACAAAACTTCTTGTTGGCAGAAACTCTGAATTGACATCATGGTAGTTGTGCATGCACACATTAATGCAAGAGGTGTGCAGGGAGAGGACCCGTAATTTCGAGTGCTGGTCTCACTCAACCCTTTCAATCTCTTTTTATTGTGCTTTTGCACTCCTCTACTTTTCCAAATTCATTTGGAAAAGTTATTAGCTTGAGTTAAGATCCGATGTAGGGCTTGCACTGAAGTTACAGCCAATTGTAAACAATTGTGGAAGGTTTGTTAAGAAACAAAATTTACAAAACAAGTTTTAATTTCTATGAAAAGACTCACGTCCTTGAGGCTTATTTCAAAATGGAATTTGGCCTTTGTTCTGATAGAGAAGCTTCATTCAAACTTTTGAATACAGAGGAGTTTAGGTATTTGACATATAAGACAGTGTTCCTTCTTCTTTTGCCTTCAGTTTGAAGAGTCAGTGAATTACGTGCTGTTGCTACTGAGGATGTCATTAAAACAGAATGGAAAATGCTATCACTCTTGCTAGGCAAATTGGTTTTCTAGCCAAGTACCTATAGCTACTGTCAGTAATCTAGACGTAAAGTAGGGTCCTGCGAATTGCCAATTTTGATCGAATCGAATATCAAATCGAATTGATGAAAATGAATCGAATTTCAAATTGAACTTCAAATCGAATCACAGTTAATAGATTCGCCGTCAAAAGAAAAGTTTTTTTTCCAAAATAATACCCCCGATTATAAAAGACATACAGTTATGTAGAGTGCATTTTTTGCCTCACCACTTTTCACACTATAAACTGAGATATAAACCAATATACTAGCTATTGATTGAAACTATTCGAATTGTTGACTGTAGCTTCGAAACTGCAGCAATAAACATTTTAAATGAACGTGGTTTATAGGGCCGATACCTCACTTTTATCACATTTTCTTGGAAATAGACTCTGATCGATTCCATTCGGGTGGTGAATCCATTTGTTTCAAATAAAAATGCAGAATTTCAAAAATGAAATGATAATTCAACACCGATTGGAGTTGATCTGCTTGTAAATTAAAGCCTACTCTACTTCTATTTATATAATAATCAGGGGTATTCTTTTAGAAAACCTTTGCTTTTGGTGATGTATCCAGTAACTGTGATCGAACAGAACAATACTCAATATAAAATAATGTGATCATGTTGTGGAACAAATCATTTATTGAAGTTGAACAACTGAATAACTTTTCAAAGTCCGAAACTTAAAATTTTGATAAATGGCCACTGGTCATAATGCACAATAAGTTGAAATGAACAGGTGTAGCAGTAACAGTGTTTGTAGCGATATAGCTAACTGTACTACATCGCTACAATCACTTGTTACCGCTTCAAGTCAGTTACATTTCTACTCAGAACTGTCACAAACTTATGGCCAAAGTATAAACTTGTGTAAAAAGGTCTAGTTTTGTAAGGAAAGGGAGACAAAGGATCTTACTTTCTCTTATTCCAGGCAGCAAGGATATTTCTGTTCATTCATATTGTTAGATGGATTCAGTCTGCTGTCTGCATCGCATATAACAGTCTATCTGATTCAGATAGCGGGGTGAATATAATTTCAGTGCATGAGGTTAGAGCATCGTCATCCTCATGGCTGTATTCAAAATTTACTCGCATTGTCGGATATTATGAAAACTGCTTACCAGACTCGGCCTTCTTAGTGCTAAATGATTAAATCGGTTACAGTTCAGTTATGGCTATTACTGGATGACCTGCATTGTGTCCTTGGGCAAGGCACTTTATCCTGGTTGCCTACATGGGGGCACGATGATGTCGTGTAATAAGGCGTACTGCACGTTGATGGTGCACATGTCTTCAACCGCTGTAACCCTGCTTGAGTGTGAAGCTTGAACAGAGTTAGAATGTTGAGGAGCTGACAGTTGCTTGTCGTTGCTCAGTGGTTCTTACTGGGTGTTCCAGCTTCCTCCACCTGTAAAACATGTCATGGTGATTAGCCCTTATGCATAAGTATGTTACCTTAAATACCAATAAATAAATAAAATAATAAATATTGCTATTAGTGGTTCCGAATTTTGCTACCAGTTGACCGTTTCCATGTATTTGGAGTCAGAATATGCCATATGTCATTGTGTTGTTGCTTTAAGAAGACTCCTTTAATAAGGGTTAATGTTTTTATTACCTGACTGACCCACCAGTAGGCTCAGTCCCCATGTTTACAGGGTACCATTTTATGGAATTGCTGTTGCACCTGCATTTACATGCAAACTGATCCCCAAGAAATGTGTTACGCCCAAATGAAACATATTCAAAACATTTCGACCTTCAAAGCATGGTGAGTGGGTAAGTTAGAAAGAAAAGTATTCAAATAAAAGTGTTTGAAAACATGTCCTGTTGTTGTTTGCGTTGTGCATTTTTAGCTTAACTAGACAAAGTCAAGATAAGATATTGCCATCATGCGTGCGGAACTCTGTGAGTCTGTTTGTCTGTGAGTCTGTTCACAAAAATTCAATACTATAAACCAATGGCCCAGACTAGCTGGTGCAAACAAACTGTTATTAAAGGCCAAACACAAATTTTTAACCCCCCCCCCACCCCCCCCATCCCCCAAATTTGCTTGCAAAACTGAAAATTAAAGTCCTATCTGGTCCTCCATACTTTTACCCTCCGCGCATGCACAGCCATCAGGAAGTGACCGAAACTGACGCCAACATCATTCTTTGTTTGGCCTTTCAGTCAATAACAACAATTTGACATCTGTGCTTTGAAAATCTACTTTTTGAGGATGCCAGACACAAATCAATGCAAGAATTGGTGGATCCAAGGCTGTTATTGGATGATGGAAGTGAACAACGGTGGTTTTCTATTTTCTGGGCTGTAACTTTATAATAATTATAAAATTATTTCATATTTCCCAATTTCGGGGCATTCGCCTGACGTCATCATTTTTACAAATGAATTATCCACTGTTTGTTGAGTATTCCTTCTCTATCCTTCCATGAACTCTTCCTGTTAAGCTCCTAAGCCTTTTGGCTAATTTTTATTGAAATTTTTTATTAAATTTCTTGGGAGTTTAAAATGTATTACAGAATATTTATTCTGTTTATCCCCATGGTCACGTCTTCACCTTAGGGGTGTTAGGTCGTTTATTCTTGCATCTTCTATCTGATGTATAGTTTTTTCTTAATATGAAGATCTAGCTTTGCATCTGGTAGCATCAAATTGGTTATTGACTTTGGGCCTTGTTGTGTGCCTGATGTCTTGTTTCCTGTTTTTCTTTTGACGTTGTTTACATTGACAATGTCCTCAATATGTGTAGTATTTCATATATTGCTATATAATTGTTGTAAGATTCAATTATTATTATTCCGGTAGTGTAAGTAAAAAAGATTGGATTTTGTCCACACTTGGGCTCTATGGGGATGCCCTTGGGCTCATAGGTTCCCTTTGGGAACTTAGGCTTTTCTTCAAAATTTAAAAAAAAAAAATTTGGGGGGGGGGGGGGAGGGGGGGGGTGGAATTTAATTTTGATTTCTATTATTCATGTATCTATATATACTACTCAAAGTTTGCTAAGCACCAAATATTTGACACATCATTGTGAAATTTACTTGTGACATATTTGCGATATTTTTGATGGATATGATTGAAGAATGTATTGAGATGGTCCCCAGTGTTTACATTAGCTCCCTTGAGAGGCAGACATTTCGTGACAGTCATGGCAAGCATGTACCCTTTCTTAGCTCACCTGACTGAAAGTCGGGGTGAGCTGTTCTGATCACTTTTTGTCCGCCGTCTGTCGTCTGTTGTCCGTCGTACATCATGAAGGTGGTGTTTGGGTCATTTTCTCCCAGGCCACTGGCTGCAATTCAATGAAAATTCACATGAGTAGAGGTTATATAGGGGCCTTTGGGTTTTTCTTCAAATTGGATTTCTGCTGATATTGTGGAGTGGGGTGGGGCCAAAATGCACAAATTTTTTTTAAAATGTCATGAACCAGCCGTAGCAGAGACTTGATATTTGGTATGCAGCTTCCATTTGAAGTGTAGACTCAAGTTTGTTCAAGAGAAGTTTGACGGGCAATATTTGCCTTTGTTCTGAGAGGGGCAAGAATTTTTGCCCCGCCCAGAATTTCTGTTTTCTGAATTGAGAGGCCAATTTGAACCTAATTGAATATGAGGTATTATTGGGTTATAAGTACTTGATTTATGTGGAAAATTTTTTTTCTGCAGCCCCGTGGGAGCCTCAGGAGCCAAAAATAGAAAAAACCAAAAACGTCCATATCTCCAAAAACTGCACGGCACTGAGAATTTTTATGTGTTGTGAGGCTTCCTTGGGACCAACAGAAAGGAATGGTAAAAAAAAATTGCCATTGGTTTTGTCATAAGGTACTTTTTGGGGACTTTGAAAAAATGCTGTGTCAGCATTTTTTAACACGGTGGGCAATGGGAAAAAATTAAAGAATCATTTGCTTCCAAACCACTACTCCAAAAGCTTTCATATTTTACATATAACATCTTTGGAACATTAATTGACATATTTGTTGAAATCAAATTCCTTGGTCCATATTTGGGTTCCCTATGGGAGCCCAAATGTTCAAATTGGTGCAGTATGAGGAATATTTTTTAAAAATCTTCTTCAGATCTACCAATAAGAATCTTTTGATATTTGGTATACAGCATGCTTGAGGGGGGGGGGGGGGGGGGGGGGGGGGGGGAGAGATTCAAGTTTGTTCAAGCCAAGTCCCTGGGTTCATATTTAGGCTGAAAATTTGGGGTCCTGGTTCAGACTTTTGGACCAAAATCCCGAAATTTTTTTATTGTTTTTTTTATGCATTATGGTCAATTTTAAGACAATTTTTTTTTTACACTGAAAATTTGGGGTCCGGGTTGGACTGAAATTTTGGACCAAAGTCCAGAAATTTTTTTGGTTTTTTTTTATGCGTTTTGGTCAATTTTAAGACAATTTATTTTTTGTTTTACACTGAAAATTTGGTGTCTGGGTGGGAGCTATTGCCATCACGCGTGCAGAAGTCTGTCAGTCTGTGAGTCTGTTAGTTGTGTGAGTCTGTGACGTCTGTTCACATTTTCCTTTAGCACAGGCTACACCCCGCAGTTCTTGTCTGATCGTCACGAAATTTCATATGCAGGTTTGGGGTCATGTCTAGATGAGAACGTCCCCTTTTGGTCGCGATCGGGCAACCGATATGGCTGCCTGAGCCCAAAACCCGAAAACCATTAGCACAGTCTACAGGTCGTATTTATGAAGGGATTTCATTGTAACTTGGTAGGATGCCTCTATATAATGCCTAGATGAGAATGTCCCCTTTTGGGCATGATCTATCAACCGTGATGGCTGCCCAAGCCCGAAACCCAAAAACTTTTAGCACAGTCTGCAGGTCATGTTTAATGTGGAGGGATTTCATTGTAACTTGGTAGGATGACTCCTTATGATGTCTAGATGAGAATTTCCCCATTTGGGAATGATTGGGCAACTGTGACGGCTACAGGGGCCCGAAGCCTGAAAACCTTTAGCACAGTCTAGAGGTCATATTTATGAAGGGATTTCATTGTAACTTGGTAGGATGACTCCAAATAATGTCTAGATGAGAACGTCTCATTTTGGCCGTGATCATTCATCCTTGATGGGTGCCCGAGCCCAAAAACCTTTAGCATAGGTAAAAGGTCATATTTATGGAAGGATTTCATTGTAACCTATCAGGTTGACTCCATATAATGCCGAGATGATGACATCCCCTTTTGGTCGTGATTGGTCAGTTGTGATGGCTACAAGTGCCCAAAGCCCGAAAACCTTGAGCACAGTCTACAGGTCATATTTATGAAGGGATTTCATTGTAACTTCTTAGGATCACTCCAGATGATGCCCAGATGAGATTGTCCCCTATGGTTGCGACCATTCAGCCATGATGGCTGCCCGAGCCCAAAGCCCGAAAACCTTTAGCACAGTCTACAGGTCATATTTATGAAGAAACTTCATATAATGTCTAGATGAGAACGTCCCTTTTTGGACATGATTGGGCAACTGTGACGGCGAAAGGTGCCCGAAGCCCGAACACCTTTAGCACAGTCTACAGGTCATATTTATGAGGGGATTTCATTGTAACTTGGTAGGATGACTCCAAATAATGTCTAGATGAGAATGTCCCATTTTGATCACGATTATTCAGCCTTGATGGGTGCCCGAGCCCAAAAACCTTTAGCATAGGTAAAAGGTCATATTTATGGAAGGATTTCATTGTAACCTATTAGGTTGACTCCATATAATGCCGAGATGATGACATCCCCTTTTGGTCGTGATTGGTCAACTGTGATGGCTACAAGAGCCCGAAGCCCAAAAACCTTGAGCACAGTCTACAGGTCATATTTATGAAGGGATTTCATTGTAACTTCTTAGGATCACTCCAGATGAGATTGTCCCCTATGGTTGCGACCATTCAGCCATGATGGCTGTCCGAGCCCGAAGCCCGAAAACCTTTAGCACAGTCTACAGGTCATATTTATGAAGGGATTTCATTGTAACTTGGTAGGTTAACTTCATATAATGTCTAGATGAGAACGTCCCCTTTTGGACATGATTGGGCAACTGTGACGGCTAAAGGTGCCCGAAGCCCAAACACCTTTAGCACAGTCTACAGGTCATATTTATGAGGGGATTTCATTGTAACTTGGTAGGATGACTCCAAATAATGTCTAGATGAGAACGTCCCATTTTGATCGCGATCATTCAGCCTTGATGGGTGCCCGAGCCCAAAAACCTTTAGCATAGGTAAAAGGTCATATTTATGGAAGGATTTCATTGTAACCTATTAGGTTGACTCCATATAATGCCGAGATGATGACATCCCCTTTTGGTCGTGACTGGTCAACTGTGATGGCTACAAGTGCCCAAAGCCCAAAAACCTTTAGCACAGTCTACAGGTCATATTTATGAAGGGATTTCATTGTAACTTGGTAGGTTAACTTCATATAATGTCTAGATGAGAACGTCCCCTTTTGGACATGATTGGGCAACTGTGACAGCTAAAGGTGCCCGAAGCCCAAACACCTTTAGCACAGTCTACAGGTCATATTTATGAAGGGATTTCATTGTAACTTTGTAGGATCACTCCAGATGATGCCCAGATGAGATTATCCCCTTTGGTTGCGATCATTCGACCATGACGGCTGCCCGAGCCCGAAGCCCGAAAACATTAAGCACAGTCTACAGGTCATATTTATGAAGGGATTTCATTGTAACTTGGTAGGTTGACTTCATACAATGTCTAGATGAGAACGTCCCCTTTTGAACATGATAGGGCAACTTTGACGACTAAAGGTGCCCGAAGCCCGAAAACCTTTAGCACTGTCTACAGGTCATATTTATGAAGGGATTTCTTTGTAACTTGGTAGGATGACTCCAAATAATGTCTAGATGAGAACGTCCCATTTTGATTGCGATCCTTCAGCCTTGATGGGTGCCCGAGCCCCAAAACCTTTAGCATAGGCAAAAGGTTATATTTATAGAAGGATTTCATTGTAACCTGTTAGGTTCACTCCATATAATGCCTAGATGATGACATCCCCTTTTGGTAATGATTGGTCAACTGTGATGGCTACAAGTGCCCGAAGCCCGAAAACCTTGAGCACAGTCTACAGGTCATACTTATGAAGGGATTTCATTGTAACTTCGCAGGATCACTCCAGATGATGTCCAGATGAGATTGTCCCCTTTGGTTGTGATCATTCAACCATGATGGCTTCTCGAGCCTGAAGCCTGAAAACCTTTAGCACAGTCTACAGGTCATATTTATGAAGGGATTTCATTGTAACGTGGTAGGTTGACTTCATATAATGTCTAGATGAGAACGTCCCCTTTTGGACACGATTAGGCATCTGTGACAGCTTCAGGGGCCCAAAGCCCGAAAACCTTTAGAACAGTCTACAGGTCATAATTATGAAGGGATTTCATTGTAGCTTGGTAGGATGACTCCAAATAGTGTCCAGATGAGAACGTCCCCTTTTGGTCACGATCAATCAGCCTTGATGGCTGCCCGAGCCCAAAAACTTTCAGCATGTCTGTAGGTCGTATTTATGGAAGGATTTCATCGTAACTTGTTAGGTTGACTCCATATAATGCCTAGATGATGACATCCCCTTTTGTTTGCGGTTGGTCAACTGTAATGGCTACAGGTGCCTGAAGCCTGAAAATCTTGAGCACAGTCTACAGGTCATATTTATGAAGGGATTTCATTGTAACTTCATAGGATCACACCAGATGATGTCCTGATGAGAATGTCCCCTTTTGGTTGTGATCATTCAACCATGATGGCTGCCCAAGCCTAAAGCCCGAAAACCTTTAGCACAGTCTTCAGATCATATTTATGAAGGGATTTCATTGCAACTTGGTAGGTTGACTTCATGTAATGTCTAGATGAGAACAGCCCCTTTTGGACACCATTAGGCAACTGTGTTGGCTACAGGGGCCCAAAGCCCGAAAATCTTTAGCACAGTCTACAGGTGATATTTATGAAGGGATTTCATTGTACCTTGTAGGATGACTCTAAATAATGTCTAGATGAGAACGTCCCCTTTTGGTCGCAGTCATTCAGCCTTGATGGCTGCCCAAACCCCAAACCCCAAAAACCTTTAGCATAGTCTATTGGTCATATTTATGGAAGGACTTCATTGTAACCCGTAAGTTTGACTCCATATACTACCTAGATGATGACATCCTTTTTTGGTCGTGATTGGTCAGCTGTGACGGCTTCAGGGGCCCGAAGCCCAAAAACGTTGAGCACAGTCTACAGGTCATATTTATGAAGGGATTTCATTGTAACTTTGTAGGATCACTCCAGAAGATGCCCAGATGAGAATGTCCTCTTTTGGTTGCGATCATTCAACCATGATGGCCGCCAGAGCCCAAAGCCCAAAAACCTTTAGCACAGTCTACAGGTCATATTTATTAAGGGATTTCATTGTAACTTGGTAGGTTGACTTCATATAATGTCTAGATGAGAACGTCCCCTTTGGACGCAATTGGGAAACTGACGGCTACAGGGGCCCGAAGCCCAAAAACCTTTAGCACAGTCTACAGGCCATATTTATGAAGGGATTTTAATGTAACTTAATAGGATGACTCGTTTTGGAATAATTTCACTGTAACTTGGTAACTTTTGTTGATATATGTTAACTGTGAGGGCCACATACATTAACTGTGAGGTCATATTAACCCACCCCTAAGCTCTTTAGTACAGTGTACACCTCATATTATTTTTATCATAAACATAGCACACAGGGAACAGAAATGAAAATATTCCCAATTATCACAATTCTTGTCTTATTTCATAATCCTTTCATAAACATTGAACATAATCCTTTTCATCAAACACAACACACAAGTTAAGCTACAGTGTCATTGATACTCATTTTTTATGCGTTTTGGTCAATTTTAAGACCAATTTTTTTTTTTTTTACATTGAAAATTTGGGGTCTGGGTGGGACTTTGAAAAATTTTGAACCAAAATCCGGAAATTAGTTTTTTTGTTTTTTATGCATTTTGGTAAATTTTAAGAAGAAAAAAAAATTTTGGTTTGAAAATATTTTGTTTGAGACTTCGAAAATTTCCGAACAAAACTAAAAAAAATCTGTTTTTTATGCGTTTATTTCTCAGTTTTGGGAGGTAAATTGCAGGAACTGAAAATAGAAGGAAAATCCTGTGTATTGTGTGGGTTCAATCACTTCATCTAGTTGTTTTATGCTTTTCTTACGAGGGGCGTATTCAAGTCAAGTCCCTGGTTTGATATTTAGACTACCATGTCAGGTGAGCGCCCTCAGGCCCCCTGGGGCCTCTTGATTTTCATGATGTTTTCGTATACTGTCTACATGAACATGACATGTGTAGGGTATTCAGTCTTCATTTCAACACAAACCCTTGTGATTTAATGATTGAATATTGCAAATACAAATGTAAGAAGACATTTGTCTGAAGCAGAAATGTGGCGGGCTGTAGGGATGGTGAAGCAAGGGGCTACCCATCGTCAGGTTGGTGAAGCCCTTGGTGTGCACCATATGTTGATCACCAGAGCCTGGGCAAGATTTCAGCAGTATGACCCACCAGTAAGACGACATGGTAGTGACAGAGACAGGGCAGCATCTGCAGCTGAAGACCAATTTTTGATCATTCAGGCCCATTGGAACCACTTTGCCACAGCAACCCAGCTTCGCAGTGACCTTCAGATGGCCGGGGTAAATGTTTCGACGCAGACTATCTGGGCAAGGTTGCACGAAGGTGGTTTCCGATCGAGAAGACCATGTATTCACATTCCGCTGTCCCAGGACCAACACCAGGCACGATATGAATGGGCCATGAACCACATTGGATGGACCAGTGAAGATTGGCCACCTGTCCTTTTTACAGATGAGTCTAGGTACTGCCTAGACCACACAGATAGGCATTCTAAGGTATGGAGAAGACCAGGAGAGCGATTCCATGCAGCCAACATTGCTGAGGAGGACCATTATGGTGGAGGGTCAATCATGGTCTGGGGCGGCATCAGTAGAGACGGACGTACAGAGTTCTGTGTCCTTGAACATGGTACATTGACTGCACAGCAATATATTGATGAGATCCTGGATGTCCATGTCAGTGGGTGATAGATTCATTCTGACGGACGATAATGCCCGTCCTCATGTTGCCTATGTTGTCGGAGAGTACCGACAGAGGGAGGGGAGCGTAAGGACTGGCCAACAAGATCCCCTGACCTCAATCCAATCGAACATGTCTTGAATGAGTTGCAGCTTGCAATTTCAGCCTGTCCAGTCCAGCCAAGAAGTGTCCAGGAGATTGGTGGCATGCATCCCACAAAGGACCACCTGGAACCTGATTGGGAGCAAGAGAAGGCATTGTCAAGCTATAATTAACAGTCATGGGTCTCAAACTTGATGTTGAACCCATACCAGTTCGCTCCCTCAACTTTTTGGCAAATTGAAAAATATTCTGTTGTTTCAATAATATCCATTTTCCATGGTTATCGTATTCAAAGGCTAAAAAATAATGTTAACCACAAATAAAATCTTAATTGCTGTACTTAAATCTTACTTAAAGATATAATTAAATAAAAAATATATACACTTTTCATTACAATATTTCAACTAAAACGTAAAACAGGTGGTTGGATATACGTGGTGCTTAGCAGACTTTGAGTACTATATATATATGAGTTGTGTTAGTGCTATCGTCTTTAGTCGATGTACTCCTGCGGATTTTTGTCCTACTTGTGTACAGTGGGACTACAATGTTGGAGACTGGTGTCGCAGTAAGTTGTTGGCGGTGAGGTTCCTATGAGGGGCCCCTTTCGTGATATAATATTTTTCAGTTTCTTTTTTCAGAGGAATATGAATATGGTGATGATACTGTGACATCCATCCAAGTGTGTTACCATTGTCACGCTCGGTTGAGCTAAAGAGGAAATAGAGCTAGCTGCAGGGTGCTCATATATAAGCAAGGGATCCTTGCAAGCAGCTCGCTCGACCGGTGAAGCGGTTACGCCATCCGGGGAGCTGTGTACACTGGGTAAGTCTGTTGCGGTCAAGGGAAGTGTGTAGATGTGGGTAGAGCGAGCACCTTAAAATAAAATAAAGGCTCACCCAGCGACGACGGAAATAGGGAGAAATAGGGAGGAAAGTCGGCAAGTTTCTTTTAGGGAGACTCAGCGAGGTCTAATAAGACCGCGAGCGGGAGAATCCCCTCTCTAACCCAACAACATTTGGGGCCAAATGTTGTTTTGAGAAACTTGCACGAGCCGGAGCATGCGTCCACCCGATGCTCGGGACATTCCGTCTAGTCTGCAGCTGGGGTCAGCTTCAGTCAGGACTTCCTCCGCTACGTTACACAAGCCGGAACCAAGTTTTCTTTTCGGTAGGCTCGGCGAGGTCTGATGAGGTCCCTCTCTAACCCAACAACATTTGGGGTCAAATGTTGTTTTGAGAAACTTGTACGAACGGATCATACATCCAACCACCGCTCGGGATGCTCCGTCAAGTCTACAACAGGGGTCGGCTTCAGTCACGGTTTCCTCCACTACATTATTAAAGCTCACACGGCCGCAGTCTAGCTACTCGACTTCAGATATCCAGCCACTTGCACGAAGACAGAGCCATTCTTTGCCCATGAAGTCGGACCATTCAGTAGCTAGCGCTCCGAGGCATCGATCAATGGGACGTTTGGAGAAGATATACCTACGGATTTTCGTCCCAGGAGCAGCAAGCGGTGCATAAGACAGAAGACCGCTGCTCCACAAACTTCGGTAACCGACTGGCTGTCGCAGATCGCGCAGCAAAATGCAGCATCCCAGCATATGCAAGAGCAGTTTTCCTCAGACTCCGGAGGTGAGCTGTCGGACGGTGCTGGGTCGGTCCAGTCATCTACAGATGCAGACGCCAGGGACCAGGCATCATAGCTGATTCAGTAGGATGGTGAAAGGGACTAGGAAGAGGATTACCCTTCCCTTTCGGAACAGTTTATGAAGTTATGGACTTCATTCATCAGTAATGTCTTGAATCTGTTCAAACTGATCAGCATGCTGCGACTACTATAGAGGATTAGCTACCCGACTTCGTACAGCCACAGTTGTCCGAAGGCAGAGCATTCTTCACCTGTGAAGTCGGACCATCCAGTAGCTAGCGATCCAAGGCATCAATCTCGGGACGTTCGGAGAAGACATGAGCAGGCCGGGGATGAAGACCTACCTGCATCATTTGATATATGCTCAGAAGTACTTCCTCCGGATATTCGTCCCAAGGGCAGCGGCAAAGAACAGAAGACCGCTGCTCCTCAAGTACAGGGACGTTCGGAGAAGATATGAATGGGCCGGGCCGGGGATGAAAAAATGTCCCTACCTGTATCATTATATATATGCTCCGAAGTGCTACCTCGAGATATTCGTCCCAGAGGCAGCGGCGAAGATACAGAAGACCAATGCTCCTCAAGACGCAGTAACGCAAATGCTGTCGCTGATCGTACAGCTAATCGCAGCATTCCAGCAAGTGTAAGAGCAACCTTCCGCAGACTCCAGAGGTGAGCTGTAGGATGGTGCTCGGTCGATCCAGTCATCTGTACACGCAGGCGCAAGGGACCGGACGTTGTTGCTGAGTCAGTCGAATGATGAAAGGGATGAGGAAGAGAATTACCCTTCCTTTTGGAACAGCATAGGGTAGCGATGGACTGCATTACTATCCTGCATCTGTTACACCTGATCAGCATGCTGCGTCTATTAGAGAGAAACCGCTGTCGTCTCTCAAAGCAGACTAGGTGCGGAGGAAAGAGGATGTTCTTTCCGTTCCGACACTATCTAGACAGGTGTCGCAGGCTTTCGGCCGCATTGCCACTGCCATATTCTGCCTCTCTAATGCTAGGAGGAATGCAGTTTCTTATCGACATCTTCAATAAATATACCGTTCCTTGGACAACGGTTGGAGATGTACAGAGAGCTCATCTGCGTTTAAATGAGCAGGCCGGGGATGAAAAAATGTTCCTACCTGCATCATTTAATATACGCTTTGAATTGATGGAATGTGTTTTCTCATCAAATAAGCAAATCTGGATGTGGTGTCCTACTCAGATCACCTTACCAGAGCTACGATGCAACGTTTCAGTGGGAAGGAATATGAGGACATTGTTCCTCACTAGGTGTTCTTTCCAGGGCAGTCATGTATGCCACATTCAACTCCACACTGACAGTGGAAATCTTGGAGTTGGTAAGACATGATGCTGCCCTTGCGTCGTCATCACTTTTAGATGACAAGGTGAAAAGCTCTCTCTGAGTCGCTCCGGTCACCGGAAATATACTGTTTGACGCTGCTATATAAGCAGGCTACAAGAAGGCTTCCAGAGCACTGCTATTGAGGTAGGTGTCTCATCAACACACTTCAGCAGACTTGTGTAAGCAAGGCTGTTCCGCTTCTAAGAAAGCATCAAGAGAATGTCTCAAGGGAGATAGCCCTCTTATATTTACCCAGGAGGTTGTCATTATAGCGATTCGGAAAAGGGGCATATGTCTGATCAAGGCTATGGATCAGACCCCCCGAAGGCCGTCGATTAACGGAAGGTATCCATGAGAGACTGGAAGTTAATCACGGAAGTTCCTGTCAAAGAGAGTCTCTACAAGTAAAAGTAAAACTTTCTTATTGGAGGGAACTATTGAGATCGACGAGACAAGCTGCTTCGGGGGGAGAACGTAGTTTCTCCTTCCATAAGCTTTGTAAGTCATACAGGTGATGGATATGACCTCTATTGTTTATCAGTGGATGGAAGGTTATCAACTTCACAAGAACTGGACGTTAATAATGGAAGTTCCTTCAAAGAGAGTCACTCCTAATGGAAGTTAAGGCTCTCTTATTAAGGGAACAATTGAGGTCTTCAAGAATAGATTTCGGTAAATCCACTTCACGGTAGGTTATCAGCCTCGCAATAAAGTGGATAATATTGAGGAAGATCAGTGGATGAGAATAGTCTCGGCAGACCGGCGGCTATCAGCCCAAGCAAGCTCCACTTACAAGAAATACTTGTGGGACAATCTTCCAAGAAAAGCTTTCCTTCTGGAGGTCCAAGCTCCTATTGAAGAAAAGCATTAGATGTCGTCAAAATTATTCTCCAGTTTTTTATAATCACCTGTTTCTCATCCTTTATCAGGAAGGATAGTGCATAGATAGGCTGAGATATGGCAGCAAGGCATTTATGTCATTGTGGATGCCAGGGTAGCCTTATGTACGGTTACAGCGGTCTTTTGGGAATTATAGCTGTTAGGAAAATGGATCATCATTCCCTAATTGCGTGACGATGAATAAGTCACTAATTACACCGATATATCAGTCTTCATGGAGAAGAAGACTTCTAGCTACGTTAGTTAGGCTCTGACCGCTGTCTTTTGGGAATAAAGCCTAAAAGAAGTACTGTACTTTTCGGTTTGTTTTTTCCCAGGTGTCCTAGACTTAAGTCTTATTGTTTACACCATTGTAGTCTAACTAGAAGTATGAGCGAGATTTTTTCAGTATTATGCAGTGACATAACTGAATTAAAAACCTCTTGAGACTGCGGTCCATAATATTGGGAATTTAGAGCTGTTTAATGGTTTTTCATTTCCTACCTTGAGCGATGATAGTTGTATGTCTCCAGTCAGTGAGCCTTCAGGGTCGCCGCTTACACCAATATATCTGTCTTATCAGCTTTATTGTCTTCACATATATTACAAGATCTTTAGTTGCTTAGCTAGGCTGAGTTGTTGTCCTATAGGACATAGTTCACTGCGGTAAACAGGCTCTGTTTTACTGGTAAAATAGGACCCAGTCACCAATGCTTGGGAGGTGCAAACCCTCTCTAAAATGGGCAACATGGCTTATTAACGCTCACCCCTGGTCTTGAGTTGATACTCATGTTGTGGTCATGATTAGCCATTGTGCAAAAATATGTCACCTTAAACGCCAGTAAATAAATAAATAAATAAATATAGGACATAATACCGGTTTGTTAGAGGAGGTTATTCTTGGTGTGAGTTATGAAAATACGGTATATTTGTTATGACAAAGATCGATTCAAGTAATGCGGGTGAGGGGGTTAGATATGAAATTTTCATCAACCCCCCCCCCACCACCACCACCACCACCACCAATGTGTTAAGAGGCGATTACAGGACAGGATGTAGTTTCCTTCCCGCAAGCCTCATATGCATTTAAGTATTTACATGCCTTTCATGGCTTATCGATTGGCTGGGTCATGTTCTATGGCGACCTCATGGGCATATCGACATTTTAGTTCATTTATTTCCTGTGGTTGTTTGTTATAAGTCATGTACGAGCATTTGATTCATTATCAATAAATTACTCACCTTTGTGTACCGGTTTGTCTGAGAAGTCAGTTAACTGGTATTCTGATTATTACATACAAGATTCAAGGCTCACATACATAATACATGTTTATTAGGCGGACGCATTATTGTATGTTATGGACCTCAGAAAAAATAATGTATTTTGGGGCGGTCCGTGACGAGTCTGTTAATCATAGCTCGATCCATTTCTAAATCCAGGTTATATACTTTCAGTACACATATTTTACATGGAAATCGAATGGAGATTTCTATGTATTCTGGTACATGTATATTCGTACGTCTGGGAGTATTATTATTGGAATTAATTGTACACCTGAACGGGGTCGCCTGTGGGTTGCCTTGGAAGTGTGTTTACTCTGCAGAGACCGTTCATTGATATTCTTTTGAACAAGTGTATTTTGTATATATTTATCACCGGTTTTTGACCTATCTACGTAACCATGCCAACTCCAGTATTCGTTAAGAAGTGTGCAATTAATTACCGGGATTGCCACTATAGCCTCAGCTTCTGAAATGGCGTGAAGCACCTATTTTATTAATAATAATTAATATCTGGGTGCCTGTTCGACGAATATACATTGTTAATTGATACAGCTTTTACTGATTCCAGAGCACTCCCCTCTTTGTTTTTGAAGAAGATTCCATCAAAAAAGGGTGGTGGTGGATTTCTTAAAATCTCATCCGGCTTGATAGCGTGTAACAATGAGTGAAGCTGTTTTGTCTGTAGATTATATCGAATCCTGGATACAGCTTGTTTTATTATTGTATTTGGCGTGGTTTGTAGGGGTTAACCTCTCACTCTCGAATACGCCATCGTAATTTATGGGGCTTAGTTCGAACTGGCCTTTAAAATTGGGAACTCGTTACACCCAATTAGCATAGTCATTCATGCTAAGAATAAGGCATTACTGGAATTTGACTCCTTATTTATGATATGGCTTCTCTATTATTGTATAGAGAGACATGCATGTAATTCCTTTTAAATTTAATTTTCCTTTCACCTTGGATTGCAGGCTTAGGAACTATGTTGGTCTGCTACTTCTGAAGTCCTAGGCCCTCTGCCTTTGTACGATTCAGCTAGTCTGGGCCATTGGTTCATAGTATAAAAATATGAAAAATTTAAAGTAATTTGTATATTTTTTTATACTTACCAATGACCCAGACATGGATGGCCCTCCCATGAGTGGGCATCATACCTTCCCATTGAGTTATTATGTAGTAAGCTCATCTACAAAGAATGATGTTAGCGCCAGTTTCGGTCACTTCCTGATGGCTGCGCATGCGCGGAGGGTAAAAGTATGGAGGACCAGATAGGACTTTAATTTTGGTTTTGCAAGCAAATTTTGGGGATTGGGGGATTCATAATTTGTGTTTGGCCCTTAATAACAGTTAGTTTGCACCAGCTAGTCTGGGCCATTGGTAAGTAAAAAAATATACAAATTACTTTAAATTTTTCATTTTCCTTTAGCACAGGATACACCCCTTAGTTCTTGTCCGATCGTCACAAAATTTCCTATGTAGGTTTGAGGTCATGTATAGATGAGAACATCCTCTTTTGGTGGCGATCGGTCAACTGTGATGGCTGCCCGAGCCCAAAACTCCAAAACCTTTAGCACAATATTGGATTTCATTGGATGACTCCATATAATGTCCAGATGAGGGGTGTTCGGCGTCGTCGTCCGGCATTAACTTTACATTATCGACCAATTTTATTCAAATGTTGGGTAAATGTTTATTACCTAATGCCAATTCAGATTTGTTCAAATGAAGTTGCCCCTCCTCCTGGGTGGTGCCATGCCCCCAAGATGCACCAAAATCTTTGAAAATCTTCTTCTCATGAACCAGCAGTAGCAGAGACTTGATATATGGTATGCAGCTTCCTTTTAAGGTATAGACTCAGATTTGTTCAAGAGAAGTTTGATGGGCTATATTTGGCGTCATTATGGGAGGGGGCAAATCTTTTGGCCCCACCCCAAATTTCTTTTTTCCAAACCGAGAGGCTGATTTGAACCAAATTTTATGTGAGGGCTGATTGGGTCATAAGTACCTAATTTATGACAAATGTTTTTTTCCCGTAGCCCCGTGGGAACCGCAGGAGCTAAAAATTGAAAAAAATTAAAATGCTCATATCTCCAAAACTGAGCACTGAGAATTGAAAAAAAATTGCCATTGGTTTTATCATAGGTACAGTTTCGGGACTTTTGAAAAAGTGCTGAGTCAGCACTTTTTAACACTATGGGCAATGGGAAAAACATTAAAGAATCTTCTTTTTCAGATTCACCAGTCAGAATCCTTTCCTATTTGGTATACAACATCTATAGGGAGGTCAGATTCAAGTTTGTTCAAATGGAGTCCCTGGGTTCATATTTGGGCTCCCTATGGGAGCCCGAATTTTAACTTAGTGCAATATGAGGACTATTCTTTAACTGATAGAGTGCTGGAAGCCCATATTTGGGCTTTATACTGAAGCTCAGGTACCACAACTTGAAGGCTCATGTTCAGTGGATGTGCTCTGTATAATCGTTGAAGTGATATTATTTAGTCTGTAAAGGTTTGCCTTGTTACAGTTTATAGGAGAGTGCCCATAGGCACTCTCCTATAAACTGTAACCAGGCAAAGACATGTGCACTAGATCTGATAACCAAAAATAACTTGGCACTCTACCGATTAAAAATCTTCTTCTTCAGATTCACCAGTCAGAATCATTTCAAATTCTTCATATCCACCAGTCAGAATTCTTTCATATTTGGTATACAACATCTCTAGGGAGGTGAGATTCAAATTTGTTCAAATCGAGTCCCTGGGTTCATATTTGGGCTCCCTATGGGAGCCCGAATTTTAACTTAGTGCAATATGAGGACTATTCTTTAAAAATCTTCTTCTTCAGATTCACCAGTCAGAATCATTTCAGTTTTGGTATACAACATCTCTAGGGGGGTACGATTCAAGTTTGTTCAATTTGAGTCCCTGGGTTCATATTTGTTCTCCCTATGGGAGCCCAAATTTTAACTTAGTGCAATATGAGGACTATTCTTCAAAAATCTTCTTCTTCATATCCACCAGTCAGAATTCTTTCATATTTGGTATACAACATCTCTAGGGAGGTCCGATTCAAATTTGTTCAAATCGAGTCCCTGGGTTCGTATTTGGGCTCGCTATGGAAGCCCGAATTTTAACTTAGTGCAGTATGGGGACTATTCTTTAAAAATCTTCTTCTTCAGATTCACCAGTCAGAATCATTTCAGTTTTGGTATACAACATCTCTAAGAGGGTACGATTGAAGTTGTTCAAATTGAGTCCCTGGGTTCATATTTGGGCTCCCTATGGGAGCCCAAATTTTAACTTAGTGCAATATGAGGACTATTCTTCAAAAATCTTCTTCTTCATATCCACCAGTCAGAATTCTTTCATATTTGGTATACAACATCTCTAGGGAGGTCAGATTCAAATTTGTTCAAATCAAGTCCGTGGGTTCATATTTGGGCTCACTATGGAAGCCCGAATTTTAACTTAGTGCAGTATGAGGAGTATTTTTAAAAAATGTTCTTCTTCAGATCCAGCAGTCAGAATTCAATCTTATTTGGTGCATAACATCTCTAGGGAGGTCAGATTCAAGGTTGCTTAAATCGAGTCCCTAGGTTCATATTTGGGCTCCCTATGGGAGCTCGAATTTGAACTTAGTGCAATATGTGGAAAATATTTTAAAAATTCTTCTACTTCAGATCCACCAGTCAGAATCATTTCATTTTTCTCTCACCTAAGTTAAGCTCAGTGGGAGCTTTACTGATCACATTCCGTCCGTCGTCCATCGTCTGTCGTCGTCCAGCATCCGGCGTTAACTTTACATTATCGACTTCTCCTCCAAAACCACTAGCCCAATTTTATTCAAATGTTGGGTAAATGTTTATTGCCTAATGCCAATTTGGATTTGTTCAAATGAAGTTGCCCCTCCCCATGGGTGGTGCCATGCTCCCAAGGGGCACCAAAATCTTTAAAAATCTTCTTCTCATGAACCAGCAGTAGCAGAGACTTGATATATGGTATGCAGCTTCCTTTTGAGGTGTAGATTCAGATTTGTTCAAGGGAAGTTCGCGGGACAATATTCGCTGTCATTATGGGAGGGGCAAAAATTTTGACCCCACCCCAGATTTCTGTTTTCCGAACCGAGGGACTGATTTGAATCAAATTTTATGTGAGGTATTACTGGGTCACAAGTAATTTATTAGGAATAAAAAAAATTTCTAGCTTCCCAGTGGGAACTCCACAAGCTAAAATAGAAAAAAATTAAAACGCTCACATTTCCAAAACTGCACGGCGCTGACAATTTTTATTTGGTGTGAAGCTTCCTTACGACCAACATAAAGGAATGGTGAAAAAAATGCTATCGGTTTCGTCACATGATACAGTTTGGGGACTTTGAAAAAGCACAGAGTCATCACTTTTTAACACTGTAGGCAATGGGAAAAACATTAAAGTATCTTTTTTCTCAGATCCACCAGTCAGAATCATTTCATATTTGGCATACAACATCTCTAGGGGGGTCAGATTCAAGTTTGTTAAAATCGAGTCCCTGGGTTCATATTTGGCTTCCCTATGGGAGCCCCAATTTTAACTTAGTGCAATATGAGGAATATTCTTTAAAAATCTTCTTCTTCAGATCCACCAGTCAGAATTATTTCATTTTTGGTACACAACATTTCTAAGGGGGTCAGATTCCAATTTGTTCAAATGGAGTCCCTGGGGTGATATTTGGGCTCCCCATGGAAACCCGAATTTCAGCTTAGTGCAATATGAGGACTATTCTTTAAAAATCTTCTTCAGATCCACCTGTCAGAAATCTTTCATATTTGGTATACAACATGTCTAGAGTGGTCAGATTCAAGTTTGTTCAAATTGAGTTCCTGGGTTCATATTTGGGCTCCCTATGGGTGCCCGGATATTTTAACTTAGTGCAATATGAGGACTATTCTTTAAAAATCTTCTTCTTCAGATTCACCAGTCAGAATCATTTCAGTTTTGGTATACAACATCTCTCGAATTTTAACTTAGTGCAATATGAGGACTATTCTTTAAAAATCTTCTTCTTCAGATTCACCAGTCAGAATCATTTCAGTTTTGGTATACAACATCTCTAGGGGGGTACATTTCAGGTTTGTTCAAATTGAGTCCCTGGGTTCATATTTGGGCTCCCTCTGGGAGCCCAGATTTTAACTTGGTGCAATATGAGGACTATTCTTCAAAAATCTTCTTCTTCAGATCCACCAGTCAGAATTCTTTCATATTTGGTATACAACATTTCTAGGGAGGTGAGATTCAAATGTGTTGAAATCGAGTCCCTGGGTTCGTATTTGGGCTCCCTATGGGAGCCCGAATTTTAACTTAGTGAATATGAGGACTATTCTTTAAAAATCTTCTTCTTCAGATCCACCTGTCAGAATCATTTCAGTTTTGGTATACAACATGTCTAGAGTGGTCAGATTCAAGTTTGTTCAAATTGAGATCCTGGTTTCATATTTGGGCTCCCTTTGGGTGCCTGAATTTTAACTTGGTGCAATCTGAGGACTATTCTTTAAAAATCTTCTTCAGATTCATCAGTAAGAATTGTTTCATATTTGATATACAGCATCTCTAGGAAGGTCAGATTCTAGTTTGTTCAAATCATGTCCCTGAGATAATGTTTGGGCTTCCTGTGGGAATATGAGGTGCAATATGAGGACTTTTTTTTTTACAAATCTTCTTCTTCAGATCCACCAGACTGAATTCTTTCACATTTGGTATACAACATCTCTAGGGGAGTTAGATTCAAGTTTGTTCAAATCGAGTTCCTGGGTTCATATTTGGGCTTCCTGTGGGAGCCCGAATTTTTAACTTAGTGCAAACTTAGTGTAATATGAGGACTATTCTTTAAAAACCTTCTTCTTCAGATCCACAAGTCAGAATTCTTTCTTGTTTGGTGTACAACATCTCTAGGGAGGTCAGATTCAAGTTTGTTTAAATTGAGTCCTGGGTTGATTGATATTCATTTTTGGTATACAACATTAGTGCAATATGTAGAAAATGTTTAAAAAATTCTTCTCTTTCAAATCTCCCAGTCATTTCATTTTTGGTATACAACATCTCTAGGAGGGTCAGATTCAAATTTGCTCACATTGAGTCCCTGGGTTCATATTTATGCTCGCTATGGGAGCCCGAATTTTAACTTAGTGCAATATGAGGGACTATTGTTTTAAAAATCATCTTCTCAGATCCACCAGTAAGAATTGTTTCATTTTTATATGCCCGTTTGAAAAATGGGGCATATTATAGTTTGGCTTGTCTGTCTGTCCGTCCATCCGTCCATCTGTCCGTTTTGGTTTCCAGATAATAACTTTAGTATTTCTTTTCCGATCAGCTCCAAACTTGGTATGTGGATTGATCACTAAAAAATACAGATCCAGTTCAAATATGGGTCGGTCTGATCAATTATCGCATGAATTATGGCCCCCTGTTGGACTTAGAATGCATCAAATATTTGGTTTCTGGATGATAACTTTAGTATTTATTTTCCGTTCGGTTCCAAACTTGGTACATGGATTAATCACAACAAAATACAGATCAAGTTCGAGTATGGAGTTGATCCGATCAATTTTCGCCTGAATTATGGCCCCTGTTGGAGTTAGAAAAATGTGGCAAATATTTGGTTTGTGGATGATAACTTTAGTATTTGTTTTCTGATTGGTTCCAAACTTGGTATGTGGATTAATCACAACAAAATACAGACCAAGTTCGAGTATGGAGTTGATCCGATCAATTTTCGTCTGAATTATGGCCCCTGTTAGACTTGGAAAAATGCGTCAAATATTTGGTTTCCGGACAATAACTTTAGTATTTGTTTCTCGATCGGCATCAAACTTGGTATATTGTTTAATCACAACAAAATACAGGTCAAGTTTAAATATTGGGTCGGTCCGGAATATTTTTGCCTGAATTATGACCCCTGTTGGACTTAGAAA